>JAJEJO010049425.1:769917-882706 GCA_020662805.1 Glaucomys volans | reverse complement strand
TTTTGTTTCAATTTCGTTGATTTCAGCTCTGATTTTGATTATTTCCTGTCTTCTACTACTTTTGGTGATGATCTGTTCCTCTTTTTCTAGGGCTTTGAGCTGTAGTGTGAGGTCATTGATTTGTTGACTTTTCATTCTTTTATTAAATGCACTCCATGCAATGAATTTTCCTCTTAGCACTGCTTTCATAGTATCCCAGAGATTTTGATATGTTGGATCTTTGTTCTCGTTGATCTCTAAGAATCTTTTAATTTCCCCCCTAATGTCTTCTGTTATCCATGTATCTTTCAATAGCATATTATTTAATCTCCAGGTGTTGGAGTAGTTTCTGTTTTTAACTTTATCGTTGATATCTAATTTCATTCCATTATGATCTAATAGTATACAAGGTAGTATCTCTACATTTTTGTATTTGCTAAGAGTAGCTTTGTGGCATAACATATGGTCTATTTTAGAGAAGGAACCATGAGCGGCTGAGAAGAAAGTGTATTTGCTTTTTGATGGATGGAATATTCTATATATGTCTGTTAAGTCCAAATTAGTGATTATGTCATTGAGTCCTATGGTTTCTTTGTTCAATTTTTGCTTGGAAGATCTGTCCAACGGTGAGAGAGGAGTGTTAAAGTCCCCCAGTATTATTGTGTTTTGGTCTATTTGGCTCCTGAAGTTGAGAAGGATCTGATTGATGTACATGGATGTGCCATTGTTTGGTGCATAAATATTTATGATTGTTATGTCTTGCTGATTTATGCTTCCTTTAAGCAGTGTGAAATGTCCTTCTTTATCCCTTCTGACTAACTTTGGCTTGAAGTCTGCTTTATCTGAAATGAGGATGGAAACTCCTGCTTTTTTACTCAGTCCATGTGCATGGTATGTTTTTTCCCAATCTTTCACCTTTCGTCTGTGGGCATGTTTTTCTATGAGATGAGTCTCTTGAAGGCAGCATATTGTTGGGTCTTTCTTTTTAATCCAGTCTGCCAGTCTATGTCTTTTGATTGATGAGTTTAGGCCATTTACATTCAGGGTTATTATTGAGATATGACTTGTATTTCCTACCATTTTAGCTTTTTGGGGGTTTTTAGCTTAACTTTGTTTCTCCTTTGATTGACTCTTTCTTTAATGTAATTCCTCCCCATGTTGACTGAGATTGTTGTTTTTCGTTTCTTCCTCTTCGAATATTTTGTTGAGAATGTTCTGTAGGGCAGGCTTTCTCTTTGTGAATTCTTTAAGCTTTTGTTTATCTTGGAAGGATTTTATTTCATCATCAAATCTGAAGGTAAGTTTTGCTGGGTATAAGATTCTTGGTTGGCATCCGTTTTCTTTCAGAGCTTGAAATTCGTTGTTCCAGGCCCTTCTTGCTTTTAGGGTCTGGTCTGAGAAATCTGCTGATATCCGTATTGGTTTCCCCCTGTAGGTAATCTGATGCTTTTCTCTCCCAGACTTTAAAATTCTATCTTTGTTTCGTATGTTAGGTATTTTCATTATAATGTGCCTTGGTGTGGATCTGTTGAAATTCTGTGTGTTTGGTGTCCTGTAAGCCTCTTGTAATTGATTTTCCATCTCATTCGTCATATTTGGGAAATTTTCTGATATTATTTCATTGAACAGATTGTTCATCCCCTTGGTTTGTATTTCTGTGCCTTCCTCAATCCCAATAACTCTTAAATTCGGTCTTTTCATGATGTCTCATATTTCTTGGAGGTTCCGTTCATGATTCCTAACCATCTTCTCTGTTTGTTCGACTTTGTTTTCAAGATTAAATATTTTGTCTTCATTGTCTGAGGTTCTGTCTTCCAAGTGATCTATTCTGTTAATTATGCTTTCTCTTGAGTTTTTAACTTGGTTTATTGTTTCCTTCATTTCCTTGTTTCCTTCAAGGATTTCTGTTTGTTTTTTTCTCAGAACCTCTATCTCTTTATTGAAATGATTTTTTGCTTCCTGCAATTGCTCTATTAGCTGATTATTCATAGCCTGAATCTGCTCTCTCGTCACATCATTCTCTTCTCGGATCATTTTAATTATGAACATTCTGAACTCCCTTTCTGTCATTCCTTCTACCATGCTGTCTTTGGGTTCTCTTGGTATATCATCTAGGTTTGTTTGGGACACTTTCTTCCCATGTTTTCTCATGTTGCTCATGTATCTTCCCCTCTAGTAGTGCAAATCAGAGGGATTGCAATTTCCCTGTAAAGACTTAAAGTGTCCCTGCAGATTTCCAGTAACTTACCTGATGTTCGAGAGGTGCTTGATCAAGTGGTGACCCAAGAAAGCTGCTGTCCCACTACCTCCAGGTTGGGAATGATCAATGCTTCTGGGCAGAGGCAGCCTGGTGTTGATAGACAATCAGATACAGCAAAGTGCTAGACCCTGGGCCAGGGTTTGGACCTGGGCACTAGACCAAGTTGGGGTGGGGGCACAGAACTGTGCTCAGTGATGGAGACACTGGGCTTGAGAGCCCAGGCAGGCCTGAGCTCCTCGCTGGGGGCTCAGTTGGTGGCAGGTGGTCACTCTCTGCCAGGGAAGCTGCAAATGGCGCCGAAGGGCCTAAACTCCCTCCTGGAGCTGGCGAGTCCCTCCACTCTGGGCCAGATATCTCCACGAGCCACAGTGCCGTGGCAGCACCGAAACACTGTAGCTCAGCTCTGAGGACTCAGGCAGCTGAAGATGGTCTCTCTTTGCCAGGGAAGCTGTAAAATGGCGCTGAAGGACCTAAACTCCCCGCTGGAGCTGGCGAATCCCTCCGCTCCAGGCGAGATCTCTCCAGGAGCCCTGTATTTTCATTTTATATGGGGCTCAATAAATTGATAGCTAGTCCTATTGGTTATATGATTTGCAAATATTTTTTCCTAATCATAGCTCCTTTTCATTCTCTTAACAGTGCCTTTCCTAGAGCAAAGTTTTAAATTTTGATGAAGTCTAATTTATCAGTTCTCTCTTTGATGGATTGTACTTTTGGTTTCATATCCAGGAACTCTGTTTATAAAGAGTTTCTCTTATGTTATCTTGTAAATGTGTGGTACTTTATTTCACATTAAGATATATGATCCATTTTGAGTTAATTTTTATATAGTTTATGAGATTTAAATTTTTACATAGGAATTTGATTTGCAATATATTTAACATAGATTAATTTAAGGAGAACTGACATCTTTACAAGGCAGTATCTTTATATTTGGAAATATGATGATGCTTTTTTTTCATTTATTTGAAACTTCTTTCATGTCCTATAAAGTTTTATAGTTTTATTCATATAGATCTCACACTTTTATTACTTTATTTGTGGATATTTCATAGTTTTTGTTGCTATTGAATGAGGTTTGTTTTCTATTATAGTTACTAATTCATTCTAGTTGAAAAAATTAATGTTGGAAAGGAAGGACTGAAGATGAGGAATTGAAATTGAAAAGAAAGCTCCTGTTTCTGTAAATCTTGATCTTGTATCACAACTACATGCTGAAAGCACCATTAATTGCTTTGAGCAGGTTCCCAAAGAGACAACTTCTTCCTTTCTTCCTGTCATTCCCTTAGGTGGTTGAGAGTGGGTTAGGGGTTGGGCTTGTGAGTTATGCTGAAATGACACCTGTGGCCAGCACTGAGGGTCAGGTACTGGCTCCAATTGCTGTAAGGTATTTAGTGCTATTGTTCTCAGTTGTGGGTTTTAAGAGCTAATTGCATCAAACAACAAACACATTGTATCAGTTTGTATTTATTCAGCCTGTTTATTCAGTGGCAAGTACCAGATTACTCAACTGACTTTTGCTTTCCAAAATGTTTTATTTTTCTCACATAACAAGAACATTTGGAGTTGGGCCATTGCTGCTGGTGGTTGTGTTTAAAAATGCCACCAGAAATCAGGAATCCTCTCTTCTTTCAGACCATTTTTCAAAACAAATCCTTTTATTTTAGATTCACAGGAAAGTTATAAAGACTGTACAAAAAGCGTTTGCATACTCTTCACCCATTTTCCTCTCACTTTGGTACATTTGTCAAAAGTAAGAAATTTGTACTGGTACATTGTTATTAGCTAAACTACAGTTTTTTAATGGGAATTTCATCAGTTTTTCCACTAATGCTCTTGTTCAGTTCTAGAATCTAGTCCAGGATAGCACATTACCTTAAGTACTCATGTCCCCTTGGGCACTTTTTGGCTTTGACAGTTTTTCATTTTTTGTTTTTTATGGGGTGGCACTTTTTGTAGAGTACTAGTCAGGTATTTTATAGAAAGTCCCTCATTTGTAGTTGGTCTGATGAGGCCTCCTAATTAAACTGATCTTGTGTGTTTTTTGGAAGGGGGATAATGGAGAGGTGGAGTGCCCTTCTCATGGAATCATATCGAGGGGTACATTATTTCAACATGACTTGTTACCAGTGTGGTTTTTAACTGGTAATGTTAAACTTGATCACTGATGCAATATCTACCACATCTTTTCGCCTTTTTATTGTGAAGAATTTGAAACATACACAAAAGTAGACAGAAGAGTGTACTTTACCCTTATCCTTATCTAGCATCAACAATGAGTGGTCTTATTTCATTTATTCTTCCATCTACTTTCCAGCCCTTCCTGGGCCATTTTAAAGCAAATTCTAGACATCTTATTTAGTCAATGACTATTTCCACACAAATCACTAGAACATGACGACTCCTAGCAAAACAACCACATGTCTTTAACACTCATTAAAAATTTGACCACAGTTTCAAGTCTATTTATATTTTCCTGTTCTGCCCTCCTTGGCAGAGTGGTTTTTTATACTTGCTGTTCCACAGCTCATCAGTACTTACCAGCAGACTTCTAATATGTTTCATTGGCCAGGACTGTGTCCTGTGGCTACTGCAAATATCAGGGGAAGCTGGAAAAGCTAACATTTGGCTTTCCAACCTCCCAAATTGAGGATAATGTGGAATAATGAGATTGGGAAAATATACTGAGTCAACATAGAATCCCTTTCACACTAATTTGGGGGAAGAGAAAGACTTCACTGACACTTCTATCCATTCTTTGAAACTAGTTGTTAGGACTAGGAGAACAGAGTGGCACTGGCAGCAAGAATAATTGAACTGCAGAGTCATGACTGATCTCATGTTTCTCCTGCCTTTGATTTACTGAGGCGTTAAGGTTGGGACCTGGCTAAACCTATTAGTGGAGGCTGAAGTCCCAGCTGTGAGGGCTGTACAAACATTGGGCTGGAGCCAGACAACTACGTTAATTTTTTTTCAGTGACTCAAAAGTGTAGTTGTTAAATAATGTCATTTTATAGCACATAAAACTAGAATAGCTGGGTGTGGTGGTGCATGCCTGTAATCCCAGCAGCTCGGGAGGCTGAGGCAGGAGGATTGTGAATTCAAAGCCAATTCGTGAGCCAAAGATATGCTCAGCAACTTAGCATGGCTCTAAGCAACTCAAATAAATAAAATATACAAAAGGGCTGGGGATGTAGCTCAGTGGTTAAGTGCCCCTGGGTTCAACCCCCTGTACCAAAAAACATACACACACACACACACACACACACACCTACACACATATACATGTATACTACATATATATATATAGTTAGTTGTTGATGAACCTTTATTTTTTTTTATTTATATGTAGTGCTGAGAATTGAACCTAGTGCCTCACACATGCTGGGCAAGTGCTCTATAACTGAACTACTAACCTAGCCCCTTTAATAAGTATTTTGCAAAATAAAAAAAGTTTAGAAAGAAGCTACCAATTTTCAATGAACTGATGTTCTGTTATTGCACATAGTGCACAGAGAAAAATTCTACTAATTAAACTACTACAATGATCTTAAAGCATATCTTAACTTCAGAAAGGTTAAAATGCAGGGAAAATGTGTCTTAATATTGATGAAATATGCTATCTCAATTATATTATATAATTAGGTTTTGGATTTCATATCACAATCTTTTATAAAAATTATTTTTATTGAATTATATTCAGATCATTGAAATTCCACCTAGGTACATACCTGGATAACCACCACCCAGATTAAGATATAAAGCATTTCACCATCTCAGAAAGTTTCCTTGTGTCTCTCTAAGTTCTTAGGTCTTGCTAAATTGCTGAGACTGGCTTGGAGCCTATGACCCTCCTGCCTCAGTGTCCTGAGCCACTGGGATTATAGGCGTGTGCCACCGTACCAGGCTTCATTCAAGCTTTTACAGTAATTTTTGAAAACTGTTTTGTGAAAAAAATCCTGTCACAGTGGCGAAATTTGGACTCTTAGCTGGGGAGGAAAGCCTGAATTCAAGACGTTTTCCTATTTATCTACTGTTTATCAAACTCCTTTTATTTTATGTATGTATGTATGTATGTATGTATGTATGCATTTGGCAGTGCTAGGGATGAAACCCATGTGAGCCAAGTGCTTTACCATTGAACTTCATCCTCAGCCCCAAGATTACTGTTTATAGCTTTTTTCTCACTTGTGGACCTCAGCTCTTAAGTATGCATATCTGCTGTATTAAGATTTCCCAGAGACTCCATTTGTGTACAATGTGTCAAAATGCATTTTATTGTCATGTATTAACTAATTAGAACAAATTAAAAAATACAAAAGAGAAAATAAAATAAGAATTCCCCAGAGGGGGAAAAACAACTCTATATATACATATATGTACATATATATATATATATATATATGTCATAATACATATATATTTTAACTATTATTTCTATGAAACAATATATTGTCATAGTAGCAAAATGGGGCATACACGCACAAATACACACACAAGCTGAAGAGTGATTTGTTTATTTTTAGGGATTGGCTCACACTATTGCGGGGGCAAACAAATCCAAAAACAGCAGAGCAGCACCAGCGATCTGGAGACTCAGGGAAGCATTGATGCTATAGTCTTAGATCGTAAGGCACTTCTTTGGGGACCTCAATCCATCTCTAAAGACCTTGAATCATTTGATGAGGCCTACCCATTATGGAAAGCTTTTTGCTTTCTCAAAGTCTACTGATTTCAATGTTCAACTCTTCTAAAAAGTACTGATACAGCAATTTTGAGGCTAGTGTTTGACCAAAAGCTGGGTCCTGCAGTCCATCCAAGTGGACATGTAATATTAGCCATTCTACCTAGGAAGTCTCAGAAGGCATTTTTTTAATGTACAATTATGTTGATTCATACCATTGGGAACTATTCCTTCAATATTGTCAAAATTATTGATTTGTTGAGTTTATTTGCTTGGAGAATTTGTGTATAATTGCTGATGGACCAGGCTATTTTTTTCAATAGGAAAGTTCTTTTCCTCTGAAGTCTATTATATTTGAATAATCCTCATGTCTTCTTTTGTAGCATGTCACTCAAAAAATGGGTTTTCCTATAAAGGAAATTTCACAGTAGTTTTCCTCTGGTTTATATTTGGCAATCAAAATAAATAGAATCAAGGACTAGGGAGGCATTGGATCACTTCATTTCCCTTTGAAATCTTGGGTTTATATTTAGATAGACACAATGGAGGAATCTGAAGTTTCATATCAGTTTATAAGCATATTCTTTGACAGAAAAAAATCAACAAATAACATGGTGATAAAGATGTAAGATAAAATAGACCAATATCAAGAAAAATGGCATTCTGAGTTTTGAACTCAAGCAGTAAGCCCTTTCTTTATGTTCCAAGAATGAGAGAGAATGACATATTTCAAATCCAAGTTAATTCTTTCCTTTTAGCTAAATTGTTCATGATTGAATGGACCTTTAATCTACCAAGAAAATAGTACTTTCTTTCCCTGATCTTCTATTTTTAAAAATGGTGGGACAATTAATTCTTACTACTGATTAATCTGATAATATAAACTCTTACATGTATAGACCCCAAATTTAGAGCTTCTTATAAAGATCAGATATTCAAAGGAATGTAATTCATCAATGATCCCATTTGGAAAATGATATTTAAAAGCTTAGGCAATGCTAATTAGATAATGGGAGAAACGCTAAATTAGAACAAAGACACTTTTAAAAGGGTAGAACAATTTGAGAGGAGTTAAGAAAAGATTAATCCATGAGAATTGAGTGGCTTGTGCTAATGGCCAAAAGAACTTCAAAAGACACATTTCAATGTGTCAATGGTGAATAATGGAGAAGGTATGGGAGAAAAGAGAGCTGGGGCCTCCTTTACAAATACAAAGTATTTTCCTTTAATAGAGAATGATCTAAAATGTTGCCCAGGTAAATGGGAACCTGTTGAATTCAATTAGATCTTAAGTGCCCAGGCAAACTCTTTGGTCTTGGCTTTGTAAGCAACAGACATCACTGAAGTCTACAAGGAAAGAGGAATGTGAAAAACGCAGAATATTGAAGAAGTGACTATGCAGATCTAGTAGACTGAAATGGAGGAGAACAGGTTGGAGATTAGAGGCAAGTGAGACTCCTGATTCAGTGCGAGGGCAGGGCTGAAGAGATGGAAAGAATCTGAAAAAGTCTGAAAGAGTAGGGGGCTCGGCTCATGAAGAGGAGCATGATAGGCTAGATGCTGTCTTTGAGTTTATGTGGTCCAATCTGTTACCTAATACAATCCTCCTAAATTTAATAAGCACATTTTGAAATGATTTCTTGTCCTGATATATTTGAGTGTCCTTTGGGTTCTCTAGCCATTCTATTAGAAACGCAGCATTCTCTGAAATATCAGATTTATTATATTGCCTCTCTTTGTGTTTGTCCTCTCCAAAATTTTCCTACAGCATCATGAATCGTTCTGCTAGCTTCACCATGGGCAGCCATCCCATCTAAAACTTGGAGCTATGAACCCCTAAGCAGGCCAGTAGCCCCTCTCTTGAAGCTCTGGAGAAGCTGGGATGGAAACAGTTCCTCCTTCATCAACCTTGGCCACTCACTTCCCCCAACCTCCTCAAAACCAACACCTGGAATATGATCTCTGCAAACTTTATTATTGAAGTTAGTGGAACCATTTCAAGCAATCCACAAATGAAAAGGGAGAAACAGTGGAAAGAAGATGTTTGTTTGTTGGTTTGTTTGTTTAAAATAGAATGCATGTATTTAAGGGCAATGGAGAGGGAGTTGAGATGAACTGGGGTCTAAAAGTCCAGTTGAGACATCCTGGGGGAGAAGGAGAAGGGAAAAGATTTAGACAGACAGACAAACAGTGGGTGTGTGGCTCTGCAAGTAGGCTGTGGCAACTGGCTGACATCTCAAATTTGAACTTCCTGACAGATGGACGGGCACAGGTGGTTACCTCAGGGCAGAGTCTCTTGGGGATTGCTATGGTCACAGAGTAAGTTTTTTCTGCAAGGTCTAGCCACGTCCCTACCTCCCAAGCTACTTGAAATCTAAACCCATCTGTTATGATTACTAAAGGATTTTGTTGTTGACTGGGCTCAGATATGTATCAACAACTAAAAATGTACTTCCAGGGTACAAAATGGGGTCCCAGAACTTACCGTTTCTTGGTTTCAAGAAGCATTGTAGTTTAATCAGAAAGACTATTATTAAAATATATCTACAGATGCCTGCATCTGCTGTATCTTTTTATGAGTGTAGGGAATCTATTTTTTTAAAACTCTTTAATGAAAATGATACAAATACAAAAAAGCCAATATCATAAGATGATAACTTGGTGAATTTTCACCAACTGAATACACCCAAGTAATCAGCACTGAGGTTAAAAACTAGAACATCACTGGTGGCACCTCAGCAGCCCCCTTCTGTATGTTTAAGCTTAGTACAGTTTACAGATGATGGTATCAATGAAACAAGTCTTCCTTTGAAATAATATGATGGTAATTTTAGAGTAAGCTGTTAACTTGGTTATGCATTTCATTCATTAGTGGCAGTCTGATTTCAGAAACACTTTGCTCCTAAAAACCACATCTAAAAACCACATAAGCAAAAATCTGAATTGCCCATCACAATAGTTTTCATCTTTGGTATATCAGCAGAATCTGTTAAATGAACTGGTAAATTGATGAGAAGTAGAGGACATGGATCTTTATTAAGCAGCAAATGGGTGAGCAGAGAAGCAAAATATTAGGTAGCAAAAAAGTGGGGTCTGAATCTTAGCAATATAATTCAGGAAACTAAATGCCTACTCAGTGTTAATAGATTTTCAAGGTGTTTTGCTTTGTAAAGATGATTATTATGGAAGAGATTTGTCTTCCTTTTGCCTCATTTTATACTAGTAATATTGCCAGTGCTTCTATATTTTTAATAGCACATTGATATATTTGTTGTCTTATTCTAATTTTTTCCTTTTGTTTGTATATCTATGCAGTTATATCTACATATACATATGTATATATATTGGATTTATGTACAGATAGATATACATATTGAATCTGCATAGATATACAAATAAAAGGATATGTACATATACATACACACGTACATATGCTTATATAAATTGACTTTGAGTTGAGGGTGGGACATGTGAGTATGGAGATGGTACAAGATTTTTAAAACACCAGTGTAGCTATGGTTTTATAGTCCCTCACCCCTGGGAAAAGATAAAAGGAAGCAGTTAAAGATTGGAATAGGAGGGCACAGAGTAGGGAAGGGGATGCTGTAGAGTTAGGATTGAAAATTAAAAGGTCGTGGGAGTTGGTTCTGCTGAAGTCTTTCAAGCCAGGGGACCAGATGGCAAGGCAGCAGTAGAGGGGCCTGCCTCCAGTGTCCCTGGTTCTTTTGCCGTGCCTAAACTCTGCTAGACTGAAGACTAGGAGGGTGCTTATCATTGGCTTGCCTACTTCTAGGGTAGGGTGACTAAGTATTTTCCTGTTCCCCTTCCTCCAACCATACATTGATCCCAGGGCTGAATCATGTGTATTCATAAATATATAACCTCAACTCAACACATATGGATTTGTCAGACATAGAGCAAACATTGATATTTGTTTGGCTGAATATCATGAGTAGCCAAAGAAATCTATCTGGTGAAGGGTCAACTTTAAAAAAAATTGTTCATTGTTGTAAGACAACAATGGTTTATATGTGAGGTATCCCCTAAAAGCTCATGTGTGAGATAATGCAAGAAGTTTTAGAGATGAAATTATTTGGTTATGAGAAGTTTAACCCAATCAATGAATTAATCCTCTGATATGAATTGTCTGAGTGATAACTGTGGGCAGGTAGGTTGTGGCTGGAGGAGGTGGGTCTCTGGGGGTGTGCTTTAGGGGTTTATATTTTGTTGTAGAGAAGAGAGCTCTCTCACTACTTCCTGGTGCCATGTCCCCAGCTGCTTTCATCTGCCATACACTTCTGCCATTGTGTCCTGCCTCTGGAGTTGACTGTCTATGGATTAAGACCTCTGAAACTGTGAGCCCCAAAATAAACTTTTTCTCCTCTAATTGTTCTTGTCGGGTCTTTTGGTCTCAGCAGTGAAAAAACTGATCAAACAACATCTAACATGAAATCTATCCTTCAATGTACAATATAGTATAGTTAACTCTTGGCATGATGTTATAGAGCAGATCTCTGAAACTAACTCATTTTCCATAACTGGATCTTTCTACCCATTTAATAGCAATTCCCCATTTCTCCATTCCTTCAGCCCCTGGCATCCACAGTTCTACTCTCTAGTTCTATGAATTTGACTAACTTTATACATAGAAGTGAGATTATAGAGTATTTGTCCTTTTGTGACTGGTTTATTTCATTTAGCATAATGTTCTCAAGGTTCATTCATCTTGTCATATATGATAGAATTACTTTCTTTTTAAGGCTAAATAATATTATATTGTGTGTGTATATATATATTATATATATATATATATACCACATTTTCTTTATCTGTTCACTTACAAATGTTGTTTGTGAATAATACTGCAATAAACACAGGAGTACAAATATCTCTTCATGGTCCTGATTTCAATTCTTTTGGATAAATACTCAGAAATGGGGTTGCTAGATGAGATGGTAGTTCTGTTTTTAATTTTTTTTTGAGGAAACTCCATACTGTTTTCCAGGTGGCTTCACCCTTTGTAAATAAGTAAGTACCTCATTGCAATATGGGTTTTCATGGATACAATTTCCATTATCCAAGAAATAGCTATTCCAACAGTAGTAACAGCCTAAGCTTTTAACTTTTGACAGGAAAATAATTTGAATATAAGAAGTTTTAATACTAGCAGGATCTTGCTTTTTTATTCTATAAAAATGGTTTAAATCTAGCATTTTCCTCCTTCCAAATGTGGTTTAATTTTAAATTTATTACTTTTCTTTTTCTTGCAGTGCTAGGGATTGAACCCAGAGCCTCGTACATGCTAGGCAAGCACCCTAACACTGAGCTACACCCCAGGCCGGATTAATTATCTTTTGCCTTGATTTAAATTTTCATTCAGAGTAATTGAAATGTAACAGATGGTCTTTGACCCCTTGCCATTCTGTCGAAAGGACTATTGGAAATGCAGCATTTCAAGGGGAAAATGTCTGTGGCCACAGCAATAGTGGGATTGCTCCAGCAGTCTGTGAAAGAGAAACAAAGATTTGGAAGCTCCAAATTGTAGGTTACTGACATGTGAAAGTCAGATACTTACAATGTGCTTCTGTTAGTGGAAAAGTGTGAGGGTGACTGGTGATTGGAGACCAAGTAAATTATGGAGGGAGGAGTTAAGGCAGCAGGCTAGAGAAATTAGAGGGTGGAGACCAGTGGGCAGAGAGGACAGTGAAGATTTTAGGGAGAACACTGGTGGTAGTCCTGTAAGGCCTGAAGAGTGGAAAGGGAAAAGGAGGCAAACAGGAAGGAAGTGGAGAGAGTGAAAGCAAATGAGTGATGGTGCCTGGAATATGAGAGAAGAGAGAAGAGACCTTATTAGGACACTGTAGGGATAGAAGAAGAGCTGAGACCAAGGACAACAGGGTAGATATAGAAGGGGGACGGGAACAGTGAAATCAATTTCCAGTAAACCCAACAGCACACTACCTGCCTGTAGAATTTTGATCATCAAATAGCTCCCATGGGAAACTAGCATGTCTAGAAAGGTAACTGGATACAGAGCATCATCTATCAGTTTACTGAGTCTCGGAAAAGGCAAGAGCTTGATTTCCTGACTTGTGAATAAACAATTACTCAGCTAAGAAAAATTAAGGTATTTTGTCTCATCCACTTAAGTCTAAGTCAGAGAACTGAAGGGATGGCCCTGCATCAAACCAAAGTGAGTCCATTTGTTTGATTGGCTTAGAGATATTTTCATTTGTCAAGCATCCCAAAAACAACACATGAGGATATTAGTATTGTATATTTTGCTATTAATTAGTAATGATTATATTAGACAACTATTTTAATAGAAATAAACATGTCTTGTGCAGAAATCTCTTCTTTATTAATTAGTTCATCAAAATGTAAGGGTCTTAGTCAAGGACTCAAGATATCCCTGCTGGAATGTTGCCTTTGCAATGTTACCTTCCTGAAAGAATGAGATGAGTTCATGTGAAGGAGAAATACTTGCTTTTAAGAAATGACAGTTATCTGCTTTAATGAAAGAAAAATGCCCTTATTTCTTCTGGGGCTTTACTGTGTCCCTTCTCTTTACTGAGGCACGTCCTGAGCACAGAGTGCTAAGTAGAGTGTTGCCCTTGGGAGGCTCAAAATCAGCCTGGTGAAAGATGACTTGTGTTGAAAGACAAACCACCTTCATTTGGAACTTGTAAATTTGAGCTGGGGACACATTTGTCACATAGCGACCTTGAAGTAAACAGAGTCGCTCCCCCCACCCACCAGAACTAGGATTTTCATTTGCCGATGGGTTTGGATTAGAAGATCTTTCTGGTCTAGTATGGCTCTAGCCCTCTGTAGCCCATGCCTCTGTCTCTGCCTTTTAAAAGTGCCTTTGGTAAGGGTTTCTGAGATAGGCCACATCTTTTAGAGGGCAATTTAGGAGTATCTAAAATGCATAACATCACTTAAAATGCACAAATCATTTGGGCAAGCAGTTCTACTTCTAGAAATTTAACTTGCACATTTAGTTTCACAGGTGCACCAACATATACATACATGATTTGTTGTAGCAATGTTTGTAATAGGGAAAAACCCTATATACTCATCATTATGAATATCGATTCAAAGAACTACTAATCAATAGTTTAAAATATGAGATAGATCTATGTGTGTTCTTATCTACATGAAGGCATATATTCGCCCCCGCCCCACACCTTCTGCATTAAGAAAAGTACTTTGGCACATATAGGTGCTAATAACTTTTTTAAATGAATAAAAGAATAACAAAAGAGTGTCTCTCAAATGATTTTGAAAATACCTATTATAAATTCCCCAAAAGGCACCCTGTATTTCCCAAGACCTTTTTCATAATTGGATCTTTGATCTTTTCCAGCTGCAATTGAAGGACATATGAATATTTTATACTACTCTGACCTTGAAGAGTAGATGGTTTTTGTTAGTGGCAGTAAGACTTAATCCCAAATCCTGCTGTCACCCCCTGGGGACATAGAGGTGGAGGCAGGGAAAGAGCCACTGAATAGCCACCTGCAAATATGATTCACAGTTAAAGCATTCCACAAACTGTGCTCAAGGCTACAGGCAGTTTTGACTATGCTTGAAAAGTGAATATGTGGGAAATTACCAGCTGTTTCATTTAAAAACATTTTACTTGATTTCTTGTTAGTTTTAACATAAACTCTTTAGCTCAGCAAAGTTCACTCCTTAAAGAAGATGAAATCATTCCAAAGAATATGTGTTTGCAGTGATCGTGATGGAATTATACTTTTTCATATCAGGGAGTGTGAAAATACTTAGTGATAAGAGTAATTTAAAAATGTTCTTTTCCCGAATTGAAAAAGTAAGAGATTTCAAAGTCCTCATATTAACTAATTGTTACCTGTATTTTGATAGGTTGGAAAACACAATTTCATTTCCCTTTGCTGGTTTATTTCTTTGCCTTTACATATATTTTTATTTCCCATTCTGTACATTTAAATAAAGCACCTGGAGGAAGGGGTTATCCTCTTACAGGATTATGAAATTTATAGTCTCACACAAGTCCTTTATAGAAAGGAAGAAAGTGTAAGGCCTAATAAATATAACCACACCTGTTGGTTAAAGATACACATGCAGAAAATAAAACTGTTGCTTGTTTTCCTTTGCGTGTTCTCAAGAGCATTTCAGGATTTGTTTCAAAAGAACTGCTGAAAATATGGAAACTTGACATCATCATTAAACTTGCTGAGATGCTGGGTGCTGGATTTCCAAGAACACTCCCTCAGCACCCTAGACAGGCCAAGCCTTGGCAGTTCCTTTTACCAGTGAAATACGTATGACTCAAGTATGCTCCGACTTAGAAACTTAGGAGTATAGCTTCTGATTGATAGATGTAAGGCTGTGGAGATCATACTATTGAAAGCCCTACAGACTTCTTATTTGGGGGAACAGGTTTGAAGGAGATTGTCCATGTCATTGTTTACCATTAGTTAAATTCTGCTTCCATCTCTTGTGGGTTTTTTGTTTGTTTGTTTGCTTGCTTTTGAGTGAAAGGAATAGGATTTGTTCAAGTGAGAAGAAAAGAGACAGAGCTCCCACAGAGCAAGAGGGAACTGGATAGGGGTTGACCTGTACATGTTCTTAATAGACTAAAGGGAGAATGTTAAGAAACCTATTGGAGGTTTGGACTTCCTCATGTGAATGAAGCCCAAAATTCTATGTGTCATTTAGGTTATTCTAGCAATTTATTTTTTTTTTTTTTTTTTTTTTTTGCTTTCTAAGGCTTTCAGATCTAACATTTTATTTTAATAGACTATTCTTTCAAAGTTTTAGATTTACAAAGAAGCTAGTAATACAGTGAGTTCCCATATATACTGCACCTAGTTTCCCCAAATATTAATATCCTATATTAGTATAGTCTATTTCTTACAATTAAAATACTATTTTGGCCCATTATTACTAATAAAAAGTTCACAGTTTATTCAGATATCCTTAGTTTTTGCCTAATATTCATTTTATGTTCCAAGGTCCCATGTAGGATATGATATCATATTCTCTTGCTTTTAATGACCTCAACTGTTTTGAGGAGCATTGTTCTTGTGTTTTATAAGATAACCCCTCTATTTTCTGATATTTTTCTCATGCTTAATGTTACAGACTTTGGGTCCAAAGATCTCAGTGTCTCACATGACTTAAGACAGTTCATGTTGACTGAGACTACCTGACCGAGGTGGGATTTGTCAGATTGTCCAATATAATGTTACTCTTCTTTCACCCTTTCCATATTGAATTTTCAGAAGGAAGTCACATGGGCAATCCATCTTAAAGGAGTGGGAATTTGTGTACATTGAACCAAAAATAAATACATAAATTAAAAAAGAAAAAAAGTGGGAATTTGTACTCTCATTCCTTGAGGGCAGAATACCTACATGTTATTTGGAATTCTTCTATATGGGAAATTGGCTTCTTCTCCACTGTTTATTCATTTATTTGATTATTTATTTACATTAGTATGAAGTCATGGATTTATTTTTTATTCTTTGGGTTGTAATCCTATACTACTTTGCTTATTTTGTCAGTCAAAATAAGCATTTGAGCTTTTTTCTCAAATTTTTCCAACACCAGGAGCTCTTCCAGTTGACTACTCTGCCTCTTTTACATTCTCTCATTATTGTATATTAGGGTTGTTTATTGCTTTGTTTTAGTCCTTCTTTGCTTTCTGGTATTAGGTGTTTCAGGCTCACTTTATAGTTCCTTTCTCAGTCCTTAATTCAGCTATTTCTTTAAGAAAACCTGGTTTTCTTTATTGAATAATAATTTTAGAAACTAATGTCTGAGCACTAGATGTGCTCATTGCTACTGCATTGTCACATCTTTTTAGCTGAATGAGCAAAGAAATATATATGTGCAGACTAATGTGATTTTTTTTAAAGTTTCATATATTAAGGTTAACTTTTTGTGCTATAGGCTCTGTAGATTTTTGACAAATGCATAAAGTCATTTATTTACCATTAGAATATGATACAAAATTGTTTTACTGGATTAAAAATAACCCTTGTTTCATGTTCACCCTACCTTCTCTTAAAAGTCTCTGGCAACAATTAACTTTTTTTCACTCTCTATAATTTTGCCTTTTACAGAATGTCATATAATTAGAATCATTTGGTATGTAGCCTTCTCAAACTTTTTTCTCACAATATGCATTTAGTTTTCATGGCTTAATATACTATTAATTTTTATTGCTCAATAATATTCCATGTTATGGATGTACCAGTTTGTTTATACATTCAATTATTGAGCGACATCTTAGCTGTTTCTGCTTTTGGTAATTTCATAAAGCTAAACATCCATGTGTAGGTTTCTGTGTGAATATAAGTTTTCAAATCAATTGGTTAAATCAATTCCTTTTTGATGTGAAACTCAGATTATGTGATTGTTTTTAATCTAGTGATAATGGGGGAGGAGAAATCATTTTCCAGTGGTTTACAACTCTTTTAGCTTTTACCCAACTTCTTCAAATTACCGTATTATGTACATTTATTCTATTCTTCTACCTTCCCCTTAGTTTTAACACCAAGCAGCTATACTAAAGCATTCAGCATATGGCTAGGAATAGGTAGTTTTCAATAATATTTATTTGAGTATGAGTACCTCAAGCATGACTGACAAAATAATCCACAAAGTGGTGGTTCTTTTTCTAGCTACCTGAGTAAAACCTACCTGCTGCAAGGAGCATCAAATGAGAAATTCTCCAGTGAAATTTCGACCTATTCTAGATTTCCTGTTTAAAGGGTGCTGCCTAATTTTTAGCCCAAGTTTTTCAGTGTTTTCCTTATCCCCAGTTCCCTGGATAGTGCTTTCATCATGCCAATACTTGGATCTTCCTCTAATAATAGACTTTCAGAATGACTGGGGCAAGAGAATAGAAATCCTTAACATTAGTTGAATTGTGGTATTTGCCTAATGCTGGCTATTAAAGATGTGAGACCTAGGGGCACCAGGTCTATCTGAGGGCCTTTCTATGCTCAGAGGAAAGAGCCACTTGCAACAAAATGCCAAAAATTCAAGAAGAGAGAGTCACCAGTAGGAATCCAAGCATAAGCCCTGGGGAGTATCAAGTGCATTTATAAATTCATTTCCTCCCTTTTTTCCCCAATAGTCCCGTTGTTTGATATAGGTAGTGATCATTATGGTGATATGAGGATATAATTGGGATTAGCTTGTGTACTAATGAACTAGGCTTTTACTCTGTCAAAGTTTCCTCCTTCAGCGTGTACCTGAAATGTTCATTGCTTGTCCCAGGATGTCAGCAGATGTCATATTGTAAGAAAAGCCCCCCCAAAGTCTTTGTATCAGACTCATCTATATAATCATTTACTACCTTGAGACCTCACAGAAGCCATATCTATTAATGAAAGGCTGAAGATCTTGCAATTCTACTTTGAAAGCCTCCATTCCAAATCTCTATCAGAGTGTGATTTCTATTCTACATCTATAAACATATAATTTGCTAAATCACTTTATTTTTAAATACACACACAGTATTCAAAATTCCCTTTGTAAATATATGTCATAAGGTAAGTGTTTGGCAAATGTCATCATCCTTGTTCTATAGGAAATTGCAACTGGATTTTTTTATAGGTTAAATAAGATTAATCTAAAAGCAGAATATCAGTCTACAGCTTTCTAATAATGTCACCTTTTGACTTTGAAATAATTGTTTGATTCATTATGAAATATAGGGCCTCTCTAAATTGCCCAGGCTGGCCTAGAACTTGTAATGCTTCTGCCTCACTGGAATTCACTTGGGAATTCTATGCCCAGCCACAGCTATGGTCCTTCAGAATGGAAAGAAATCTCTTATACTTTACTACAGGGCCTAAGGGGATACCTGACTTTCCATGATGACCCAGCAGCAGGATTTGTGCCTACTTCTACCGATGTCTGATCCAGTCGGCTTTTCCTTATTTGGCAATAAAATGTTATTACGCCTTAAAAAGCAAAAATTTTTATTTAAATCCTTTAGTTTCTGATAAAGTAGTCATCGAGAAACTAAAGGAGAGTTTAAAATAATATCATATAATACCCAGAAAAACACTGTATGCATAAAAAGCAAAATTTTAATATTCATTTTTTAAAAAGGACCATCTTTCAAGTCAAAGCAGATATCTAATGATGATCTACAATGATTCTTTATTCCTTTTCAGTTGATAAAAATGTTTCTTTTTCTATCCTTAAAGGGGCAAAGATCCCAAGATTTGTTTCTCGTTGTATAATGAAGAAAGTGGAGGCATAGAGGTGATTTCTAAATACTAGATATTATGACTCTGTGGCTTTTAAATAGTGACAGATTCTATCAAAGAGCACTTAGAATTCCCTATGGCCTGGTAGTCCTCAAAGGTGGTCCATGGGCCAGCAACATGAACATAACTTGGGAGCTCTTTGAAAATGCAGCAATTTTGACTCTGCCTTAGGCTGCTGAATCAGAATCTGTATTTAACAAGATCCCCCAGTGTTTCCTATGCACAGTAAAGCATATTTTCCTATTTTTCCCTTTACTCTGAAGTCCTAAATTCATATTTAATGCAGATAAAATTATTTGAAAAATATGAGATTCTCATAAGAAAATAAGAATAGCAGAGTTTGGTTTTATTTCCTGATACACTCCTTCATAGACACATAATTAATACATCCCCAAAAGTAAGCAGTCTCTTTATCCTTATCTCCCCATCCCACCCCACCCCACCACCATTCTACTTGAAACTTAAAGCTGTCCTGAGGCAAATACCTGGGTATACAGACCAATCTTACCCTCTTGCCTTTCTCAAGGTTAGAGGGGAGATCAATAACCTATGAAAGCTGTGATTATATAAAATGAACTCATGCCAACTTCATTCAGTGTCTTCATTAATGACAGCTTTGATGACATAGTTATAAAATAGGAAAATATATTGAGTTAGCAGTGCAAGCCTGAAAAATGAAATGCTATTTTAGTGTAGCAAAAAGTATAAATCTCTAAAATTAATTCCTATGTATGGATTTTTGATTGTCACTCATATGTCAAAATCTGAACTATAAATCATGAGTCCCAAGGATAATGACCTGTCAACAGAATGACTAGAGGTAAAAATACATTTCAATATATTTTAAATACACTCTGAACAAGATGCTATAGCAAAGTAAACAAAGTTACTTTGATCTCCCTATTCTGGGCACATCCTGGGCACCCCTGACAGGCTAAATTTTTTATTTGTTCTTTTTAGATACATGACAACAGAGTGTATTTTGACATATTATACATACATCAAGGATACCTTCCCCTTCTTGTGGTTGTACATGATGTGGAGTTACACTGGTTGTGTATTCACATATGAACATAGGAAAGTTATGTCTGATTCATTCTACTGTCTTTCCTATTCCCATCCCCCTTTGTTGTAACAGTCAACCTGTCTCTTGTAGGATGTTTAATATTGTCCCTGGCCTTTCTCCCTAGTGGCAACACCCTCCCCTGCAATATTACAACCATAAATATCTCCAGACATTGTCAAATGTCCCATGAGGAGGGGTATTGTCCCTGCTTGAGAATCACTGCCCTATGCAAAGATAAATAATCACAAAAAAGAAAATGTCTATTCCTTGATATCTCTGCTGAGACCATGGTCACATGCACTGTGCATGGGGCTTCTACACAGAGTCTGAAAATTATCTGGAATGTTGATGTTTGAAGATAACATCCACTTAGTATATGATTTTGATTTCTGATACATCAGCATTCATGGATGCTGCTTCTGTCTCTGACATCACTTGTAATTTGTATAGCAATTTCTTGCAGAAGATCATGGAAACTGCTGTTGCCTTCCAAGCTTGGAGCTCCTAGGAGACAGAATCACTGGGATACATGCAGCAACCAGTCCTCAACAGTAAAATAGAGTAAAACGGTAACTCTAGTACTTTACAAGCACAATGACCCTTGGTTTCATCCTCTCTGACCATATGCCTAGGCTCCTTATGGTCCTTGTAGGGAGATAGAATCAGACAGCAAATTCCTTATTCCCAGCTAAGTTTCAGCAAGTCCCCCAGTTAGAGGGGTGAACTATAGGAAGAAACAGTGATAGATTAAATTTTAATCATTATCTTAAAATCCTCCCCAACTCTAAGAGTTTACTTCAAATCCAAATGTCCTCTCTTCCAGAAAGCTGTATGACAGTCCCTGAAATGGCCTCTGAGGAGTTTGCCCTTCATACTGCAGGGTTACTAATAATGTCCCCTTTTGACTTTTGAAATAGTTGTTTTATTTCACTTAGAAACAAGATCGCTGCTAAATTGCCCACGCTGACCTAGAATTGGCTGGCCCCTGGAATTCATTTAAGCACCAATTCAGAGAGTTTCTTCTGCCATCTTCCCAGTGGTCCACGCTTCAATCCTTTTTTGAGATGCAGATATTTCTAAACTTTTAAAATTTCTTCTTAGACATTAACTGGATCACTTCTTGTCCCTTCCTTCCACCACAGACCCCTTCAATCTTCTGAGTTCATCTATTTTATTTACCTGCCATTTCTGCTGTCTACCTGCTATCTGCCCGAGATGTGTTTGGTTTTAACTTGTCCACCTGCTTGTCCCTTGACATCCACTCTTTCCCAAACTACTTAAGTGGAAGGATACACCATCTCAATCGATGCCCCTTTCCTCTCTTTCTGATAGTATGGCCAAGCTTTCTGGTGATCCACCTGTGAACACCGATGTCACTGTCCACCTTTCCAGAACTCTTTGCCTCTTGGGCAGGGTCTTCTTCTATCCACAGCTCTTCATCCTCATTGCATCTATTCTTCATCCATCCTTCTTAATCATGGCCTTAATCATTTTCATGAAAGTGGGAAGATTATAACTTCTAATGTTTGGTGTTTATAACCTCTTTATTTGTAGATTTCCATATTAGCAAATTCACCTGCTTACCCAAATTTATCTGTAAACCTCAAATCAAAATTCACACACTCCTGTGGTTATCCAATGACATGTGTAGGGTAGAGAAAACTTTGCGTTGGCAAACTCACACATTCTAAGCTGAGGTCAAACAAGGTGATGCTTGTAACAAATCTACAATATCTATTAAATAAATAGATATTGTCTACAAATAGAAAGACGCATAACACATGGTTATGTGTGGGTCAGTTGGTGAAAATGTTATGACCAGAGGCTCACAGGAATGAATTTCTACATTTCCAGTAGGATCCAGGACTTTTTGCTAATTCAGTATTCACAATGACTCTATAGAATGTAACTATAGCAAACAATAAGAAACAACAGTATTTATGTAAGAGAGTCCCTTAAAAGATACATACAAAACTGGTAACACCAGTTGCTCCAAAGAGCAAACCAGGTGTCCTGGAAGTAGAAATGGGAGGGCAATTTTTACTACAGTGCCTTTTGCATTTTTGTGCTGCATATTTTTTGTATCATTCAAAAAATCAAATATAAACTGAAAATCAAATGCAAATAATAAAATGGAAAAAAAATCATATTTCTCTCCAATCTTAGCACAATGAACCAACTCATACCAAAAATCCAGTCTATCAAAGGACACCCATATATTTGTGCTGGTCTACGCTGCCCTGCCCAAGCTGTCATTTGTCTCCTGTGTTGCTTCTCACTATGCCCTTAGGAAAAATGTCAGATTATCCATCTGGTCTACTCATTGCTCCTGCAGAATACTCAGCACTTCAGTTACTTTGTTGTTCCTTACTCCATGTTGCTCTCCAGAGCCATCTCTCTCCTGTCTACCTAGTAACATTCTGCTTTTCCTTCAAAATCTTCGAAGATTTTTCTGACTAAGACACTCAAAGAGATTTTTCTCTTTTGCTTGTTGGATCTCCTTGGAGTTCCCTATCACCTCCAGTTTTTACCACCTGATTTTATCCATTGCCTGTAAGTTTCATATCTCTTATCTATTGCAAGTTCATGAGGGTGAGATTGGGGTCTTTCTTTGAACTCCTCTAGTGACTTGCATGTAATAGATATACAATAATATTGAGTGTTTGATTGTCTTTTATCATTTGGTACCAAAAATATTTTTTTTGCAGTCTTTTTTTTCTAGGCAAATTCCAGTTATGTAGAAGTGAAATAGCCTGGGCAATTAAGTTTTAGCAGTAGTATGAAAATGTGGTTTAGAAGTATGGGAAAGACTTGAGTAATATATAGGACAAGTGAAAGTAGAATTGTTTCATTGGTTGGAGGCTGGAGATGGAGGTGTCAATCCAAAACTATAATCTCAAATCACCAAGTGGGGAGGGATCTGAGTATAGAGTTGTTGAGTTCCTACCAGAATAGGCACCATATGTGGCACCTAATAAACCTTGGTATTTTATGTAAGCCTGCTAGGTAGTAATAATGAAGTCCATTTCATAGATTAACAAGTGGAAGCTTAGACACTAGCCTAAGCATTATGCAACAGGTAATTTCAGAATTGGGGTAAGAACCCAGGTCTGAAGGTCCACAACATTGTGCTGCCCCAGAACAGAACACAGAATGAACATTTTGAACAAATGTTAACTTTTCCAGGAGGTGTGGTGTAAACTCACAGAATTGTCCCTCTGGAAAAAACACAAGGAAAAAAAGCATTGTACAACTAAGATATGCCGCAAGAGACAAGGAAATAGAATGAAGGACTTTGTCTCCTTCCAAATCACCTAGTATCAGCCAGCAATGGTTCTCAATTCTGGCTGGACATCTGACTCATAAGGAGAACTTAAAATGTCTTGATAGGAAAGTCATCAAATTTAATTAATCTGGGGGGGACCGTGGAGGGGGACAAAACTCTATAGAGGATACTGTTGTTCAACCAGGGTTGGGAACGATAGAGGTAGGACAATTGAAAGGTACATGAAGCACGCAGTTTTTCCAGTTCAGTGGTTTTAAAATCTGGTTCCTGGACCAGATGCATCATCATCACCTTGGACATTCTATAAATGCACATTCACAGGCCCCATTTGGAGTTACAGAATCAGAAAGAGGAATCATTAAGCTTGTCTTAAACCCCATGAATGATTTTGATGTGCAGCAGGGCAAGAGAACCACTGTCTCTCTTGGGACAGACATTCACTGCAAAGGAAATACAAATAGTCAATAAACATATGAAAAGATTCTGAATCTCACAGCTAATGAAATTCAAATGGGATAACAAAGAAGTATACTTTGGATCTTTCATATTGACAACAAACCCCCCCAAATTAGTAATAACTATTGTGACAGGAGGAGATAAAAAACAAATGGTCTTGGAGACTACAGGTAGAAAGGTAAACCAGAAGAGCAACTTTTTGAAGGGAGGTCAGCAGTTGAATTAAAAATTAAAAATGCATATCACAAACAGTTCCCCTTTGGCTTCTCTCTTAGAGTAACACTTAAACTGGTTCATTAAATGACTGATACAAGATATTAGTCATTCCATTGTTTGAAATGGAGAAGAAACAACCCAAGTGTTCATCAAATAGAGAAATGGCTAAGAACACTGACCACAGCCTTACTGTGGAGTACTATGCAGCAGATGAAAAAGATGAAGGAGATTCATATGCACACATGTGGAACTATCCTCCACACACTGTGTAATGCAAAGGCATGGAAAATAAGGTACCATTTAGGATAATAGCACACACTCAAATGCTAAGTATTTTCTATGTGTGTAATTATGAAAATGTATACAAAAATATAAGAATTATTACCTCCGTAGAGGGCAAGAGTGAGGGAAACAGATCTGGAACAGGGGAATGGGCAAAGAGACTTTAGCCTTACCTCTAATTTTTAAATTTATCTTAAGATTATATATTCAAGTATTTCTTAAGCAATAAAACATGATTTTTTGAGAGAAAAAAATGTCTGTGGAAGTAATGTACCAAAATAAAGGCTCTTAATAATTTTGGGGATGTGGACCTCTGAGAATCCATTGAAAGTTTTCCCCAGTACAGTGGTGCACATCTGTAGTCTCAGTTACTCAGAAGCCCAAGGCAGGAGGACTACAAGTTCAAGGCCAGCCTAGGCAACTTAGGGAGACCCTGTCTCAAAATAAAATTAAGAAAAAAATCTACAAAGGTATGAAAATTTTTGTTCAATTTCAAGAAATCCCTGGAAACCCTGGAGCCCATTCATATACCCCCTACAGCTTCTTGACGCCAATTTGAGGGTTTTCTGAGCTGTGTGATCTTTGAGCATTGTGAACAACTTTACTTTTCTCCCCTGGGCTCCATGACCCTTCTTCATCATGGTGTCCCAGAGGAGTCATAATGTCTGACAGCTATTTTTATGAGCGTCAGCAGCTCTTCTCCCTCAGATTAAATTTCCCCCAAAGGTAGATTTTCGCTGACATCTTAATACTTGGAAAGGAGCAGATGATCCTTGAGGAGTGAGTGAATACAGCATATGGTTTGCTGAGCTGCAAACAGAAGCTGATCTGTGGAAAGGAAGCTTCAAGGGTTACACATTTGCTTTTAGACATCATCAGGTTCTTTTTTAAGTTCTGCAATGTCATTCCCCCTTCCCTTGCACACAGAGTATTTGCAGTGTTTTCCACTTGGCTATTAAGGTAGAATTTTTTTCATATATACATATACATAGATATAGATATAAAATATATATTTGAAATGAACAATAAAAGAGTATCTTTCAACTGCTAAAATTTAATTCAATATTCCTTCCAAAAAGATTGCAGAACAAGATTTTTATTTGCCCTCCTTTAATCTTCTTTAAACTGTTTTAAATGGCAAAGCTAGTCCTCATAAAAGTGAAGCTCCTTGGTAACCTACTTTTTATTAAGTCCCAGAGCTACCAATAGATTTATGGTCCTCATGTACTGAATCTGATTAAATGTGATGTGCCTGCCTTTGCTATGAATGCCTTGCACACAGGATGCCCAGGGAAGCACTGCCAGCCTCATCTCTCTGTGCCCACCCAGTTCCCATTACTCCACACTCTTTAGCAGGTTTGAGAGAGCCCTGGACAAGTTACCTATGACTAGATTTATTTCTCCTTTCTATAACTTCCCATGCATGCACTTACATTCAAAGTAGGAAAATGGAGGTTTAAATATGACATAGTGTTGTCTAAGACATTTTGAAAGTAACTTTTCAAAAATATGACAGATTTTATTCAATAGGGATGCAGTTGGATATTCTTGAGTCCTTTCGCCTTTTGGAGAATAGTTTCTGCTACTGGCATTGGAATTTCTCCAATGGGTTGCTCTAGCCTGTCTTGCAGGCTAATCTCTCACTGCCAGCTCCTGAACTCTTGCTTCCAGCCACACTGGTGTAACTTGCCCCATGAAAATCCTTTCCTGCTTCTGAGTCTTTGTTCATGCCCTTCTACCTGCTCTCATATAGTGTCACCCATGTTCACCTTTTTAATTCATTATAATCCAGATTCAAATCTAGATCTTTTCAGAGAGAATTCACTGATCAACCCAATCAATGGCTCTCAGTCGTTTTGAATGTTTGTAAAACCTTATCTCTTCCTCTCATAAGGTCTTCTCTGTACAAGGTTGCATTGGACCTGCTCTCCACAAACATGTGTTGAGCACTTACTACATTCCAGACACTCTTTAGATTCTGAGAATATGAATAGCATTTTATTCCTATGAGTGTGTATTGAAGTGTGTGAGACAGGAAGAACAAGTAACAAATACAATAATTTCAAAGATGAAGAAAACAAAGCAAGGTGATGTGGTAAATGGCTAAGGAGGAGAGGTAACATTAGATAAGATGCTCAGATAAGCACCCTTTGATGGGAAAGTATTTGAGTTGGAATCTGTATGATAGCAGGTGCCAATCATGCAAGCATCAGGAGAAAGAGCATTCCAGGCAGAAGGAATAGCAAGTGTAAAGGCCCTGAGGCAGGAAGGAGCTTGACATAGGGGTGATCATAGATTTTATCCAGGGCAAAAGATTTTTTTAAAAAAGTTTGCATGTCTCCTATAGCATCTAGCACATAGCAAGTCAATCAGCTGCTAGACTGTAAGTGCTATGACAGGCGATTCCATGCCTACCTACCTTTCTGTGACTGGCACAATGAATGGGACATACTAGGTACTAATATTAATGAATGAGTAAATGGGTTTTCATTGAGTAACTGATTACCATGTCTCTGGTCTGACAGCACATTTGCAGCCAGAATGAACGAGGGAACTCCATCTCCTAAATGTCTGTGCTGAGCTAGTCCTCTCAGATCTCTGGGATCTGTGATTTAGTATCAACATTCATTCAAGGGAATGGGAACAGAGTACTTCCTTTCTAAAGGAACATGGTACAGATGCGAACAATATCATACAGGAAATATTTGGGACTTTTAGAAGCTGTTCAATGAACTGGGGCAATTCCTATAGCTTGGCTCAGCAGGTGGGAAGCCAGCTGCAAGTCATGATATTTAAATTCTACCTAAGTAACTGTGGGGGGAATGCAGTGTGACCAGTCCCTGCTGTCCCCACTGTAGTATTTCCAAAACTGATACCTCTTTTAAGCTTTTGGAATGTAGATAAAGCATTCCATCATGTTAGCAGGACACTATTTTACCTCCCCTGCTGCTGGGTTTATTGTTGTACTAATTCCAGGACTTCCTTCTGGCTCTTCTCTTACATTCTCTCATGGAGAAGCCTGTGTTACAATCATTCAAAGTAATCCCTGCTGGGGTGGTGTCTTTAGTGTATGGAAGAGACTATCCATTCATAGAAATAATCCTGTTGTAAGTTTTCTTTCTTTCTGGGGATCAAACCCAGGGCCTCATGTGTGCTAGGTCAGTGCTCTGCCACTGAACGACATTCCTGGCCACAAGAGTTTTTTGAGTATATAAAGTTTAATAAAGAATATGATCAAAATGTTTCTTAAAATAATGAACCCCCATAAAACCTCACCCCCTCAAAACCACAAGAACAATAATAGTTGAAAATATAGGCTTACTTTAATTTTCAGTGGAAATGTAAGAAGCATAAAACTATTTTATGTATCTTGAAATGTTTACATATAATTTCTCCTTTTGATGTTATGTTGGGGGATTGGTATATAGGACTATAAAATGGTAGAGATTGGGACCACTTTGTTCAAAGGGAAAAACCAAGATCGAAGTGGAGGAAGCAATTTCTCCCAATGCAACTACACACCAGTTCACCCTACCAAGAGGTTTAGTTGACCTCTGATACTTTTGGAGTAGATGTTTTAAGAGTTGTATTTCTTTTTTAAAAATTCTGCCAGTGCTCATTTATTTCCAATTGCACTCTGCTGCTATTGCCACTTCTCTGACAGTACAGACCTAAATACATGTGCAGAGAATACTCAAGTGCTAAACATTTGTCATGTGACTCATGAGCCAACTGAAATCTATAGCTATTTGTTTTTGCATAGCTGAATTTACTAGCTAAAGTTTGTTGTTTTTACCAATCAGCTTGAAATATTTGTTTCAACAATGAGCTGCTGTAATGGCTAGTGTCCACACTGCCTGGTTCAGCCCCTTTTTGCTATATCACAATTAATTTCTAAGAGAGCAATGCCTGGGGTAGAGTTAGCTTAGACAGACACATGTCACCACTGCACCTAATCATTTGATGCAATTTTTTGCCAATGGAATTGGGGACAACATTGGAGGCTGAATTCCCCAAATATTGGCTTTATGAATCATACCCTCAAAGTGTTGCCCTGACTAACATCAGAGGGTCTCTAACCTCTCAGAACCCATAGACCAGGTGGTTTACAGGTCAGGCAATCAATGAACCTTAGTATAAACACAATCTGCATCTTCTCTGGATCGTATAGAATCTGATTTGGGATAAATGGAAAAGTAGCCTCGGCACCATGAAGGCATATCTGTAAGGACTATTATTTGCCAAGCAATTAGAATAAAACTTATTTCTAGTGAGTTTCTGTTTATTTCCAGAAGCAGTTTTCCCTCTCTTTCAAGTGGTCCCAGGAAAGGATTGGATAACTCGTTAAAAGAGAGTCCTCTTAAATTTTACCGAATCTTCCAATTAGGCCCTTATATATCATCAAATCCAATTTTTAGAATATATCTCCCATCCTAGACCACTTTTCATTAAAAAAAAAATTCACAATTAGGAGGTTACAATCTAAGACTGAGGGTTTGCTCAATGAACTGACACTCATTCTGATTCAGTTATGGCCTTTTCTTCTTTTGTGATTTGGGTAGTATGACTCCCAGCCAATAATTGTAAGCTGTAGAGTCTATTATGCAAACTAAATCCTACTCTACCATTCTTCTTCGAAGTCTATTTCGATGTAACCTTGCTGTATGCATTTACTCATACAACAAATATTTTCTTCGCTCATTAAGCATTTAGTACAATGGTGCCAGTACTTACTATGAAGGTAAGACAGGGCAAAGGTGAGCAACGATTGCCTCCACAGAGTCCAGTGGGAAAGAGAATTATGGACAAAATAACAAACAGCAATATGGTAGGGGCTAGATTTGAGAGTCTCAGTGTGGTGGGATCATAGGAAAAGTAATTCTTACAAGGCTAGGAAAGCCTTCCCTGAGGAGGGGACAGCTTAGCAATTTATTTTTCAAAGAGGAATTTGTCCAACAAAAAATTTAGGAGGAGCATTTCCAGTAGGTGGAAGCACATGACCTGTACAGAGGTTTGTACAGGTTTGTCTCTGGAAAAGCTTAGGGAGGCTGAAAAAAAGCCAATGGCCTGGTATGACCATCGTATAGGGTAAGGCCAGGAAAATAAATGCAGAAGAATCTGGAGAGCGGTAGAGGTGGAAGAAAAGCGTCTTCAATTAGTCCAGTTGTGGATGCTGTAAATCAAATACAATCCTTTCTAAAACCCAAAGCACTCTACTCTTCATCCTAATGCGGGTAAAATATTGAGACCCAAGAGCAGGTTGCAGAAGGAAAAATGTGGGCTTTGGTATATGCTATACTTGAGTGTTTTTCTGAGCTCTCAAAAACTTAATGTATTGGGGTTGTAGCAAATTATTTACTCTCTCTAAACCTCAGGTTTATTATCTGTAAAACAGAAATAAGAATAAAACCTACTTTTTTTTTTTTTGTATCAGGGATTGAACCCAGGGGTGCTCAACCACTGAACCACATCCCTACCCTTTTTATTTTTTTATTCTGAGACAGGGTCTCACTGTGTTGCTCAAGTCCTTGATAAGTTGCTGATGCTAGCTTTGAATTCATGATCCTCCTGCCTCAGTCTCCCCCCAGCCACATGATTACAGGCATGCACCACCATGCCCAGCTAGAACCTACTTCTTATGTAAGAACAAAAGGGGCAGGAGAATAGGTGTAAAGGACTCAGTACTGTGACTGGCACACAGGAAGTACTCAACAAATGTTGACTTTGTAATAATATATGATGAATAATAGTATCTGATGAATAACATGATTGATAATAACGTTTCCCAGGTCAGGGTCAGTAGAGAAACCCAGGGTCAGGTAGATCAGTTGAGGTTAGGTGACCCTATCACTTGGTTTCTGAGAACAGCCCTGGTGAGATTTGCAGCTTCGGTCCCATCTCTCAGCCAAATTTGCAGTGTCGGAAGGACAAGCCTGGCAGGCTCATTCTGTCCTCAGATTTCTTACCCCCTGGGGATCAAGGAGGAGGAGCCCAAGCCTTGGATTATAAAGACATTCTTGCATCTCCCTGTGTAAAATGATAATGCCAAAGGATCCTGGCACCAGGCAAGGGAATACAGCCCCTATCCAAGGCTCCTTGTCCCCACATGATTACTAGGTGTCTGCTGATAGTAGACTCTGGGGACTGTCTTAAAAGTCCTTGCATCTTTCTTGTGATTGTCTTTGCTTAACAGCTGTGTTGTACAAATGAGTATAGTGTGTATTTCTGCCTCCTGGGAGTAGTTGACTTGAAAAAAATTGTTTTAATACACTTCGCTTTTTTTAGAACAATTTTAGGTTCACAGCAAAACTGCGTGGCAAGTACAGAGACATCCATATCCCTCCTCACCCACTCATAGCCTCCCCCAGTATCAACCTCCTGCATCAGAGTAGTATATATGTCATCCTCAATCCACAATGGCACATCCTTATCACCCCAAGTCCATGCTTCACATTAGAATTCACTCTTGGTTATATTCATTCCATGATAGTTGTTGACTTTTTACACCAGCAAATGTCCCCCAAGGAAGCACATCCACAGGATTTGGGGCAAAGCTAGCAATGCTTATCTATTTCCAAGTAAATATGTTTTTTGGAGAAGTGTGTTTAAGATCAGGTAGACATACAAAAGAAAGAAGTTGAGTCATGGAGGGTGAAAAAAAGAGAGAGAAGAGAATGGGCCATCCACTAACCAAAGCAAGTCCCACCCCTCGTCTCTAAAGTCTTCGAAGGTGAAAGTTAGTGACAATTACTGCATAAAATGTCCAGACTCTTCCTATGTTCCCTAAATCTGTTTCTACCGCCCTGTACCCATCTCTGGGCCTTCCTCTTCCTGGAGAGATGGGATGCTGCCTTTGAATCTTTTCCTTGCAGCTTTCCCCCTGCATGCCTTCCAGGGATCCCCTCACCCAAACTGCAATAGAGGAAAGTTTTTTGTTTTATTGGTTTTTTTGAAATGGAAATGTCAGAAGACTGGGGCTGTTCTGGAAAAAAAAAAAAGTTTTTTTTTTTGTTTTTTTTTTTTCTCTCCAGCAACTAAGATACATTATTTTAATTGCTGTTGTAAAGTTCTTATAAGGAATTCTAAGTCAACCTCCTACTTTGACAGATGAAGCCTTCTGGGAAGTTGGCTGTCCTGGGAGCCCAGGGCAACACTGAAATGCCCTTCCAAACAAGGACCCAAACAGCTGAAGGGCTCCAGTTACCCGAGAGATGAGTGACATGGACACTTCTTTTGCCAGTTGGAGAAGGGGAAGGAGTGGGGTGAGAAAGGTAGGGAAGAGAAGGACAGGGGAGAAAGGACGGACATGACAGGGGGTTGTGGAGTAATGAGCCAGTGGTCTGGTAGAAGGGAGTGGAACCTGTCCCTGCCCATACCACTACTGGGAAGATAGGGTTGCCTCCCTACTTTGAAACTCAGGGTGATTTACCCACCCCAAATTTTGACTACCTCTCATGACAAGTGACTGTTGTAAAGGAAGATAGTATTTGTGTACTACAAGTGGCCTTTGTCCTAAGTTTTTGATTTGGGATTTAAATATTACTAAGTTTATGAATAAAAACTGCATGCCCATTGTTTTTATTTTATCTCAATTTTGCTCATCTGAACTTTTTGCATTTTTCTAAAATGACTGTGGATTGATTTGACCATAACAAAAATAAATGAATTTTAATCACAAAAAATTGAATCGGCTTGAAAAAAATTTGCAAAGACAATTTTTAAAATGTTAATAGAGTAAGGAATAGAAGACTACATACCCAATTGTTAACCTTGCTTAACTTAAAGGGTTGGGGATGGAATTGGAAAGAGAAATGGGAGATTGTCAACTTCTTTAACTGTCTCTTTATTGCTTGACTTATTAAAATGAGTGGTTTTGATTTGCATTTCTCTTATAACGAGGGATGTTGAACATTTTTTCATAAATCTGTTGATTAGGGTTAGATTTCATCTTACCCCAATTATTAAGAATACAGGCAACAGCAGGTGTTGGCAAGGATGTGGGGAAAAGGGTACACTCATACATTGCTGGTGGGAGTGCAAGTTGGTGCAGCCACTCTGGAAAGCAGTGTGGAGGTTCCTTAGAAAACTTGGAATGGATCCACCATTTGACCCAGCTATCCCACTCCTTGGCCTTTACCCAAAGGACTTAAAATCAGATTACTACAGTGATGCAGCCACATCAATGTTCATAGCTGCTCAATTCACAATAGCTAGATTATGGAATCAACCTAGATGCCCTTCAATAGATTAATGGATAAAGAAACTGTGGTATATATACATAATGGATTTTACTCAACCATAAAGAAGAATAAAATATGGCTTTTGTAGGTAAATGGATGATGTTGGAGACTATTATGCTAAGTGAGATTAGCCAATCCCAAAAATCCAAAGGCCGAATGGTCTCTCTGATAAGTGAATGATGATTCATAATGTGGGGTGGAATGATGGCAAGAATGGAGAAAGGACAGAGAGCATAGAGGGAAGGGAGGGGTGGGGTTGAGGTTGGGGGGTAAGAATAATAACAGTATGTGTGACAGACATCATTGCCCTGTGTACATGTATGAATGCACAGATGGGGTGACTCTACTTTGTGTAAAACCAGAAAAACAATTGCTGTACTCCATTTGTGTTCAATGAATCAAAAAATTAAATAATAAAATAAAATAAAATAAAATGAGTGAATATTATTTGTCACTTTTAAAGTAAATTCAAGAAAGAAAAAGTTTTTAAAAATCTGAATTTTATTTTATAAAATCAAAACTATTTCATTAAGTGAAGCACTTTTAACTCACTCTTTTTTAACTGTATAAATTTTTTAAGATAAACTTTATTTCTTTAACTCTTTAGCAGATATTCTCTGCCAATTTCATGCGTGTCACGTAACATGACAGAAGGTGAGTCTGGGGTTTGTTCCCCAGAATTGAAAACACAAACCTCTCCATCACAAATAGGTATTTCCACCCTGTAAATTTATATATATATATATATATATATATATATATATATGTATATACATATATATATATGTATTATTTGGAACTTCAATAGCTTAAACAATTTGTTTTTAAACTACAAATTCTTAAGTTGACAGAAAAATTTTGGAATTTTTTTTTTTTTTTTAATTTTGAGACAGGTCTCATTAAGTTGCCTTGAATTTATGTGATCCTCCTGCCTCAGTACCCAAGTCACTAGGATTTTGGGCATGTGCTACCATCCCCATTCTAGAGAATAATTTAATAAATATCCATTACCATCTAAGTTTAACAAATATTCTTTTCATAGTTCCTTCAGCTCTTTAAAAATTATTGCAAACAATTGCCTTCATCCCAGTGGCAACCATTATCCTGAAGTTGATGAATATCTTCCTGTCCAGTGTTTTATGGTTTGCTATTTAACTCTTTTATCTTTTTTTAGATACACATAGCTCTAGTTCCTCTGTTTTCATTGCTGCATAGCATTCCATTATTTAAGACAAATCCACTTTTTCTCTATTGTGAAAGTTGCTGCATTGAACATCCATATTCATGCCTTTTTGTACACTTGAATGAAAATCCATCAAAAGGATTTTCCTAGGAGTGGAATTACTGAGTCCATTTAAAAACCTCTTAAATATAGAGTGAGAGAGAAAGATATGGACAAAGTCTTAGTTTTTCTCCAAGGTAGTTAATTTCTAGGATAAGAATTCCATGTCATCTCATTTTACCAGAAGATGAATTCTCCAATTCCTTTCAACACCCTTTATTTAATCCCAAATTGAAAAATTGGACACCACTTCATCAAAACCTTGAATATGGACAGACAGCATTACCCTATGTATATGTAAGATTATATGAACTGTGTGAATAAAAATAATTTTAAAAAACTCTGAATATGAAGAATTTGTTTGTCAAAACTCAAAAGAACTAACTCATTCTGAAGCTGAACAAAGGGGAGATGGGTGAATAAGTAATTTTTTTCTCTCCGAATATTGCGCATTAATTTAGAACATATTAAACAAGATAGCAAGATTAATGAGCTTATTCAAAAAAGAAAATAAATCTTGGTAAGTAGAATGATAATTTAAAAATTCTGAATCTTTATGAACCCAAACAACTAAAAGATGGAATCCAATCTAAGCTGCATCTCTGTGATATTATTTTATGAGCATTCTGTCATAATATTTTTTCTTCCTTCTAAATTAATTTCAGCATGTTTGCATCAGCAGATTTCAAGTGATGTATGGGTAGCTTCATTTTAATAGTCTGTTGCTACGTGGTGACCTGTGGCCTTTCTGAAAGAGGTAAAATAAATTTTCTCATTGTTACCTCCTCCTACCTCACTCCAACCACATGATTAACCAATATTCATTTGAATTCCACCAAGGACTGACAGATTCCAGGAGGACCCAGTTGCTGCCCAATACCTGTGGTCATCTATAGTTTCTTCAGCCCCATCTGTGAGTAGCTCCTGGTAAAGTCTACAACCTGTCTAGACCTTCCAAGACTTCCTAGTGCTCCCAGTACGGCAGTCCTCTGTGTCCCAAAATGTGATACATGCCCAAGCAGTGACATGCAACCAAATTAAGATGGCCTCGTGCTGAGTCCATTACATTTTAATAGTTATTAATTTTACAGTGTGTTTTGCAGCTTTTACTTAGTAGTATTTAAGCAGTCTTTTTGTCTTTTTGTCACTGTGACTGAAAGACTTGATAAGTTCAATTAAAGGAGGAAATGTTAAAAAACAAAAACAAAAACATTCTTTTAAAAAGTATTACATACGTAGACATGAATATGGCTATGGCAAATATGACAGTCAAATGCAATGACTGGATTCAGGAGAAATTGCATAAAACAAATTGTGGTCTGCCTTAGAGTGCTACAAATCACTGAATTTATGTGAGCGTGACACATAGGAAATGTAATTTGGGACACATTCTTTCTGCTCTCAGTTCACCTATCTAGAAAATACAATGGTTAAACCAGATCAGGGATTTTCAGCCCTATTTTCATTTTTGAACCATTTGGACAGATGTAAAAAATAGTGAGTGGTGCCTGGGATCTTCTCTCAACGAATTCACTGAACTTATTCTGGAGGTATAAGATTAATTGATATTTTGATTTCATGAATAGACCATAAATGAAAAGTAAATACAGATCCTGTAATGACGGAGGAGGCTCCTTGTTTCCTGTAGGAGCAGCTATCACAACTGTGATGTTTGCCTACTCTCCAGGCCTGAGTCAACACTGGCTTGGAAGCTCCCTCTCCTCTGTGCGCATTTTTCCAGTTCATTCCACAGTGCTTGATACATAGTAGACACTCAATGAATACTGGATATAGAATGACAGAGTGAAGTTCTGGAACCTGGATTCAATCAGGGCATCTAGGATTAATCAAGTGGTCAGAAATTGGGCCATACTAGCCCGACTTACAACTGATTATCACAAGAATTCTGGAGAACTCTTCTGGGTCCAAGAAGTAAAGTCAATCCATTCCAGAGTATTCTGTCCCTAGTAAACAAGATCAGAAGAACATTTGATGTATTACTCAGTTTTCTGTTACTGTAACAAATACCTGATAATAATAATAAGTACCTTTTATTTATAAAAATAAAAGGTTTACTTTGGCTCACAGTTTTGGAACTTTTAGTCTGTGGTAGGGAGATCCATTGCTTTCAGGCCTCTGGCAGTAGGGAGGGGGCAGGATGTCATGGTGGGAGTATATGGCAGAGCAAAACTATTCACCTCATGGCCAGGATGGGAGAGAGAGTAGAAGAAGAAGGTAAAGGGGGTCCCACTGTCCCCTTCAAGGGCATACCCCCAGAAACTGGAACACCCCATTCTAGGCCCACCACATAAAGGTTCCACCACCTCCTAACAGCAGTACAGGCTGGAGAGACAGGGCCTTTGGGGTTGATTCCAGATCCAAACCATAGCGCTTGGTGAGCACAGAACAAATGTTGGATGTTCTTATGTTCTATTTACATCCAACTCTGAAAACTTGGCCTCCGTTAAGGCCATTTTTATGTAAAGGGTAAGGATAATTCATCCAGAATCTGAGTGCCTGTTGGGCCTTCTGGTGACACACTGATAGATTTTCATCTTCCACAATTTCCTTTCCAGATATTCTTGCGACGACCACCTTGTGGTTTACTCTCCTGGTTACCACAACACACTGTTTCCTAAGTGTCAGATTGTTTTGCTGTTTGCTAATGACATACCAGGGAGAAGCACATTAATCTCCTCAGTAAGGTCACTCCAAATCACTCTGCAAGATGGGTTACTTCTGGAAAGCTGTCCCCTAGACAGCTAATCCCGTCTTTCTTGCAGGCTTGACTTACGGAGATGGCATCTGCTGACCTTATGTTTTTGAGAGCCATCTTATTTTGAGGGCTGCTGCACTCTGCTCACCATCTACAATTACCTTGACTAAAAATACTTTGGAGGGTAGAGAGTCTTCAAGGGGACTTTGAGACCTGGACTGTGTTCCTCCTGTTTTCTGTGTAGAATGGATGATTCTGCCAGACCGATATTGTACTTCACATTTGATCAGAAGTCATTCTTTATGCTGAACCTTGTGATTATGTCTCCTTTTCCCCCAAAATGTGCCCAATAGTGATATTTCTGATAGACCTCTTAGCCACATTCCCTGTGCATCATGCCAAGACTGCACTTTCCCCATGGAAATGTAAGCCTCCACCTTGAGTGCTAGGCATAATCCTACTAACTGGCATCTCTGTCTCCCATCTCCAATAGTGTAATTTAAGAGTGTCCACACAAACCTAGAATCAGAGCATGGGAGATCATTATGCTAAGTGAAATAAGACAGGCACAGAAAGACAATTACTGCATGATTGCACTTACATGTGGAATCTAAAAATGTTATCTCATAGAAACTGAGAGTACAACAATGTTTACCAGAGGCCGAGGAGAGTAGTGGGTAGGGAGGGATGGGAAGAAGTTGCTCCCTGGGTCTGAGTTATAGAGCAAGAAGTTCGGGTGTGCTATTTCATAGTAGGATGATTATAAATAACAATTATGTATTGAATAGATAACAATTACTGTATACTATATATATAACAATTATGTCTCAAAAAACTAAAACAAAGGATTTTGAATGTTTTTGCCATGCAAAAATGATAGATGACCAAGAAGATAAACATGTTTAACCTGATTTAAATATTATATAAAATAGACAAATATTGAGACATCACATGGTACACTACTAATATGTATGATTTTTTTTTAAAAAATTTTTAGTTGTAAATGGATACAATATCTTTTTAAAATATATTTATTTATTTTACGTGGTGCTGAGGATTGAACTGAGTGCCTCACAAGTGCGAGGCAAGCGCTCTACCACTGAGCTACAGCCTCACCCCTGACTTTTGTTTTTATGTAACTCTTATAAATTAAATAAAAATAAAGTAAAAACCTGGGATCAAAGAAACAGAAGTGTATTTGTGCTACCTAGGAGCTGGTGATTGTCTAGAGCAGAAGAAAGCATGGGACATGCAGTGGCAGGGCCAAATGGGACTGTGTGTGCTTCTGTGTCTTTTTATGCCATGGACACCAGGAGTTGCATGAGTGTCACTTAGAGTCACCCACATGTTGATAGGTGGCCAGCCCTGATTTCAGGCATGAATTTGTCAAGGCTCTATTTCCTAGAATATTTAAATTCAGAAGTGTTTCTACCATTTAAAAATCTAGAGTAACTCTCAGGATGTGCTTTTATATTAATATTCCTTAAAATTAATGTTTTCCTCCAACAATTTTAGTCTAACTGAATTGTAGGGAAGTTGTGTGTGTGTGTGTGTGTGTGTGTACACATATGTGTGTGTACGTGCACTCACACACACATATGAATAGAACATTTATAGAAGAAGATACAAGAACTTGGAAAGAGGGCTGGGGATATAGCTCAGTTGGTAGAGTGCTTGCCTCGCAAGCACAAGGCCCTGAGTTCAATCCCCAGCACGAAAAAATAAAAGGAAAGAACTTGGAAAGAGTGGTTACTGTAGGGAGTAAAGCCGATGAACTGGGATATAAAAGAGACTTTATTTTCAGTTCCAAGCCTTTTGTGCTGTTAGACTTGCTTCTTCATCCATGAAATAAGAGATCATATCAGAATGGTCACATGATCCTCTGAGTCCCTTCTCTAAGAATCTGTGATTCTACTAAATTGAGGGTGTGCTTTATACTTTCTTTCTCTCATCTCTTTTCTTTACTGAATTTAACTCTGTTGATTATATAGAAATACCTCGTTTTTCCAGCATGACCTGAGAATGAAATTTTCCACACTGAATTCTCTAGGTAAATGAACCTAATCTCTTTATATTGTTGAAATTTGGAGTAATTTCTAATAGGATATTTGTAAATTGTATTAATGCCTTCCTGTCCTCTTTTCTTAGAACTTTATTGAGCTATATTTTATATGCTATAACATTCATCTATTAAAAATTCAGTAGTTTTGGTATATTCACATAAATGTGCAACCATCATTGCTATGTAAAGAATTTTGGAACATTTCGATACCCCCAAAACAAACTCCACACTCATGAAGCTGTTACACCCCATTATCTCCTTCCCCTGTCTTCTGGCACCCACTCATTTTTACTGTTTCTGTAGATTTGCCTACTGTGGGTACTTTGCATAAATGGAGTCACATAACATGGGTTTGTTGTTATTGTTTCTATTCTATTATCTTAAACAGTACAATCTGTAGTATTTAACTTTTCCTGATGATTTAGGCATATTATTAATAGTACACCATGCTCATGATGATCTCAAGAAGTATTTATACACAGTGTCATTTGTCTCTAGGTTCTATGGCCCAGTGTATGTGACTTTGTCAGGACTTTATTGCTGGGACATCAGGTGACTTCTTGAATACCTCCTCTTGTGAAGCTGTATTCATTTTAATCATTTTCCCTTCTGTTCTGCCTATTTTGCATACTTGGTCCATTAGCTCATAAATTATACTAGTCCTGAGGTCTCATGTCTTTTCTAGACCCAGACTCATAATATAACTCCATTGTGAAGGTCTTTGTTTTCTCTCTTTTTAAAATTTCCTCATTTTTATTGATGCACTATAGCTGTACATATTGATGGGATTTCTTGTTACATATTCATACATGCACACAATATAACAATATAATTTGAACATTGTCACTCCCAATCATTTCCTTGGTCCCTTCCCTCCACCAATCTTCCTTTGATTTTTAAGAGATCCACTCCCCACTTTTGGTTTCCTTTTTCCTCTCTAGCTTCTGTGTATGAGAGAAAACATATGACCCTTAACCTTCTGAGATTGATTTATCTCTCTTAACATGATGGTCTCTGTTTCTATCCATTTTTCTGCAAATGCCGTAATTTTATTTTTCTTTATGACTGAATAAAACTGTGTTGTGTGTATGTACCACATTTTCTTTATCCATTCATTCATTGATGGACATTTGGTGTCTCTTCTTATACTGTAGTGGTTAAATAGGTCAAAATATTCCCTTCTTCTATTGCTGTCTTGAGCATCTTGTATCATTCAGTCAGCTAAATTCCATCTTAGCATTAAATCCCCCACAAGGATTTGATGATCTCTCTAGTTTAAGCGGTGTTAAAACCTTTGATTCCTTGTATCCTTCCTCTCTCTTTTCTTAAAATAGTCTGTAGCCCTCATGTGAAAGACCCTATCAACTTCCTTTCTGTAAAATTGCATAATCGTACAAGAACATTTTTCCTTATTCCCTTGAAGAGCACACACAATCAAAACATTCTTAAGTGAAAACCTCAAGGTAGGGTGGTATGTGGGCAGCCCCTAAGTCAATGGTGCACGCCTCTGCCAGGGAGAGAGGATATTTGACATCACTTGACATCCAAACTGTTCTGGAAAGTAAAATCTCTGTAAGTATTTTCTTTATCTCTTGGTAGGAATGGAGTAAAGGAGGTAGAGTCTAATTTGGGGCAGTGTCACAGTTCTGAGTTCTGGTTACAATTATGGGGGTTGTTTGAAGTTTGAGTGAGCTTGGCAGGGAGGGCATTGTTACCATTCTGAATTTGGCTAAGGAAACATGGTAGGGTTCAACCTAGAGTATGCTGTGGGAATTCAAGATCTGGGGGCTTTTCATCTTATGCTTGTTGTCAGGAGAAGCCCAAGAATATAGGCACCTTGCTGTAGCCCTGAGTAATTCTGAGTCTGGAAAGATCAAGAAGGTTCAATCTGTAAGGGATATCAACCCTGGTGGGGCCTGTCTTGGGCTAGGGAAGGGATCTCAAGTAGAACAGTGCCCAGTACATGGGTGCTCATAAATAGCTGCTGAATACAAAATCCTAATGTCAAGTCCGAGCAGTTGGTAGAGATGCTGAAAAGGACTCTCAGGCAGGCTTGGTGGGAAATGCTGTAGTTTATGACTAAGGTGCCACTTCTGCAAATGAGCAAGTGGAGAGGAACGCAGTTAGGTTAGTTACGTGGAGAGCCTGTTGTGGAACATCAGAACAGGACCTGAGCTTAATGATGATGAAGTGGACTTAGATTGCAGATGGGCACTGGAAGAGTTTGGGTGCATCCACCTCTACATAACCTGACACCTGGGGATTCTGTTGAACTCCAACCTGGGTAGACTAGCAGGCAGGACACCCCAGGCTACAGCCCAGGTGTTTAGAATTGAAGCAACCTCCACCGTGGCTTCTCTGCTGTATGGACCTACATTTGACCAACCATGATGTCATCTCCCTCCTAAGTGACCCAGCACTGCCCTCTTGTGGCAGTTTCTATCAAATGCAGTTTGGTTTAAAAAGATGGGATTGGAAGCTTCTGACTTAGTGCTTATTAGCAGATACCATTAGCATCAGGCTTCAGGCTGATTTTATTAATCCACACGAGCCCAATCCTGCCATGATGTGAGTATAATGAGCAGGAAAAGCCAGTGTACTTCATACCTCTATCTGGCTTTAGCAACTGACTGAGATAATTCAGTTAGCATTTGGGAATTACCATTACTATCAGACAGTACCACACTAGATTCTTTGTGTCATACAATTAAACCTTTAAGGTAGGTACAGTAATTATTCACATGTTACATATGAGGAAATTGAGGTTCAAAGAGGATGTCTCACTCTGAAAATATGACATTCAGTTCTGGGCGCCAGCAACCTCTCAAGGATGGTACCTCCCTACCTGCCCTGCCCCAGATAGTGGAAATGAGAGAATGGACTGGGCAGGGGCACTTTTAATTTATGTCTTATAAATATATTTTTATTATGAACATACATCACTTCTATAATTTTTTTAAAAAAATTTAGATGAAATTTTGAGTATCTCCCTGATGAAAGGATATTTCTAGTCTAGCACACCCAGAGGAGGATAACCAGGAGCAAGACACAGGAATGGGGAATCTTCTACCTTGAGAGGACATGGTTTCCTGGGAATATGGTGACTGATGACCCTTGAAGAGCCAAGAGGGTAATTTTATTTTGCATGTATCTCCAGTGCCCAGAGTCAGGGTCTGGGGAGCCAAATTCTCCAGGTGAATTTCAGTGGTATGTGAAAGCATCTTGTTGGCCACTGGTGGATAGAGTGCACCTGTGGAAGTGGGACATCTTGGGAAGGGCTTGAGCTGGAAGGTCACTGGGAAGTTCATAAAGGAGAATCTGGAATGGGCAGAAGACTGAGTTCTCAAGTCTAAAGGCCTCTGATATTTGGCTGTCCCTCAGTCTGCCATCCTACCTCAGGCAGCAGCACCCACACAGGCCTGTAGGTTCAGTAGAGTCCAAGTCTGTTTTGGGTACACTGGTTCCCACTGGTTGGGAACTGTTTTAATCTGAAAGTTTGGAGATATCATAAACTGCTGTTGGCCTGGGGACTGCACACTAGATATTCGATTTAATTGATTTGGAGTATGGCCTGGGTATTGGCAGGTTTTTTTTTTTCTTTGTTGAGAAGCAGAGTAGGGTAGTGTCTTGGTCTGTTGCCCAGTCTGATCTCAAACTCCTGAACTCAAGTGATCCTCCTGCCTCAGCCTTCCTAGTAGCTGGACTACAGGCTTGTGCCACAATGCTGGGCTATGGGCATCATTGAAAATTTTTAAAGTTCCTCAGGTGTTTCGCAGCCTAGGTTGGGAGTGAGTAAGTGCTTATGGATTCTTTGAGCAGCTTGTTTTGATTATTTTTCTTTCACTTTATTTTGCAGAGGGATCCTGGGCTCATATAAAAAAAGTATGACCAGGAGCTAGGGGTGTAGTCCAGTGGCAGAGTGCTTACCTAGTGTGCATGAGGCCCTGTGTTCAATCTTCAGCACTGCAAAGAAAAAGAAAAGAAAGAAGGTAGGACCATCAAAAAAAGGTGCCACTTGAAGCTACAGAGAGTACTAATTTATTATAGGAGAGAAAGTTAAAAGGTTCCCCTCAAAACAAGAAGGAGAGAAGAAACAGGCACTCAAACATAACATGAAGGAGTGATAGCTATTCCATTCCCTTTGGGAGGTGAACTAAATCCAGCTAGGCAGTGGGCAGAGGAATGCCCTAGAAGGCAGGGTGATATGCTGGATGGAGACCTTTCTCTCCCACTAGCAGGGTCTTCATCATGTGGCCAGGTGGTAGCACTCTGGGACCCAGGACGATTTGGGGATATGGGCCTGGAGAAGTGGATTCATAAGGAGAATGAATGACCTCCTGAGGTGACTCGGGTACCTGCTGGTGACAGTGAACTGATCCTGCCCAAAGCCTCTGTCCCCAGAAATGGTGACTGCCCTGAAAGTTGCCTCCGCCCAGTGTCTCAACCTCAAAGAATAAAAGAACCATTCACAGCATCAAGAACAGTCGTCACCATAATGCTTTAAGATGCCAGGGCACAAATCACACTGCTGTGGCCCAAGCCCAGATGAGGGGGAGGGAAATGAACCCCCCACTGGTGTAAAAGCTAAGAGGGGGATCTAAAAACTCAGATGAATCACAATGTATTGCAATAAAAAAAAAATTTAAGCAACTGTGGATATAGCTCAGTGGCTTATCTAGCATGTGTAAGACCCTGGGTCCTATCCCCTGTATCCCCCCAAATATATATATGCATGTGTGTGTATGTATACATATATATTTATATATAAACATATGTTTATTATAATGTATTTATGTTTATTACATGTGTGCATATAATTAATAAATAACATATATAATAAAAGAAATAAAATCAAACTTAATGCCAAAGAATACATGATGAACAGAATTTTAAATTAAAATCGGTATTAACAACTTTCCTTTTTTTTGACTCCAACACGGCACAGCACCATTCTGAACTTCTCTAATAGATGTCGACAAAGAACAGAGGGGAGCCTTCTGCTTTTCACCCACACTGCCAGAGCCATGGGCAGCTCTGTCACATGAGGATCTTTTTAAAAATTGTTTTATTTCTATTCTTTTTAGTTATACATACAGTAGAGTATAATTTGATTTATTTATACAAACACGGAGTACATCTTATTCTAATTAGGATCCCAGTCTTGTGATTGTGGAGACTCACCAGGGACTGTGACGCTGGCAGAGCAGCAGTGCCACCTAGTGGGGGACTCCGATGTCAGGGAATGAAAGGATGCCAGGCAGAGCAATTGATGCCCAGGAGTGGTTGAGGAGAGAGGATTGTCCTGGGAGGTACCACTTGGGAACTTGCACTGGTGGCAGTTGAAGTGGGACAGCTGGGAGATAGTGTAAACAGATGGGACAGGAGGGAGGAAAGTGAGCGCCCTGCGTATTCCAGGGCAAGCACTCACACTGTTGTGGTATCAGCACTGCGACAGACCCATGAGGTGACCTTGAAGTGGTCACTCACCTTCTACATAACCCTACCCTTCAACTTCCAGTGCCCGAGTTTCAGTTCTGGGGATAAGTGTGAGAAAATCGGTTTCCGAGAGTAACAAAACATACTCTTGTCAGGAGGTCATGCAGCTTTCCAAGCGGCAGTGCAAGGAGCAGCGTCTCCCACCACCGTGGATCCAAACAGAGGCAGGGGAAGGAGGAAAGATTTCTCAGTGTGGATGGACCACACACTACACCCAGTTCCCATGTTGCAGCTTCCTTGAAACTTTTACAACAAATTCTGTTGTGCCAAAAACCTGGCATTTAAATAGCTATACAGGTAGTTAATTCATAGAATCTTACACACTTAGGTTGGGTGAATAGGACTTTGCAAGTGCCGGAGTAGATTAATAAGAGAAGTAAACAAAACAAAACAAAACAGTAGAGAGGTTTCACTCTTGGAAGTAAAATTTTGAGAAACACTCTAGGCATGGTTCTTAAAGTGTGGTCCCTGAACCAGCAGCAGAACGTCATCAAGCCCCAGCCCGAACCTAAGAATAAGAAACTGGAGGGTGGGGAATCAGTAGTGTGGTTTTCCATTAGCAAGCCCTCCAGAGGACTCTGAGGCACGCTAACATTTGAGAACCACACACAACAGGGCCATACTTCTCAAATTCTAAAGTGCTGTCAAATACCAGAAGCTCTTGCTGGAATTAGATTCTGATTCAGAAGCCCAGGAAGGTGCCTAAGATTTGGCATATCTAACAAGTTCCAAGGTGGATGCAATATTGTTGGTCTTTAGGCTTCTTTGTACAGCACAAGTCTGGGCCTATGTTCCCCAGATCCACTTTATGGTAAAAGTCACATGAGGTTTTTGTTAACTGTACAAGTTGCCATGTCTGTGCCTTGGAAATTCCCACTTAGTAATCTGGCTTGGGACCTAGGAATCTGCTTTTTAAAACAACTCCTCTAAGAGTTTATCTTTAACTAGATTGTTAAAATTGCTAGGTAGTCTTTAAATGCAGATTCCCAGTCTTTAGCCAGCCTTCTGAGCCAGTCTCAGGGTAGAACCTTAAATTTTGTATTTTTAAAAATAGCCATTGCTGGGTATGGTGGAGCGCACCTGTAATCCCAACAACTTGGGAGGCTGAGGGAGGAGGATCACGAGTTCAAAGGCAGCCTCAGCAAAAGCAAGGTGCTAAGCAACTCAGTGAGACTCTGTCTCTAAATAAAATATAAAATAGGGCTGGGATGTGGCTCTGTGGTCTAGTGCCCCTGAGTTCAATCCCCAGTACCAAAAAACAAACGAACAACAACAACAAAAAAACACAACCATGCCCAGCTCAGTCTTGGAATCCTTGTATAGTGCAGACCTCTCCTTTTTTAGGTAAGGAAATCAAAACCTAGAGGTTGTGCTGCTCAGGATTATGAAAGCAACTGGAGGCAAAGCTAAGACTGGAACCCATATTTTCTCACTCCTAATCCAATGTTTTTCCATTATTTAAAATGTGAGCCGGGCGCGGTGGCGCACACCTGTAATCCCAGCACTTGGGAGGCTGAGGTAGGAGGATCGCGAGTTCAAAGCCAGCCTCAGCAACTTAGTGAGGCCCTAAGCAACTCAGTGAGACCCTGTCTCTAAATAAAATACAAAATAGGGCTGGGGATGTGGCTGAATGGTGGAGTGCCCCTGGGTTCAAATCCCAGTACCAAAATAAATAAATAAATAAATAAATAAATAAATAAAAATAAATAAAATAAAATGTGAGTGTGTTTGTGTGTGTGTGTGTGTGTGTTGTGTGTGTGTGTGTGTGTGTGTGTGTGAGAGAGAGAGAGAGAGAGAGAGAGGTGTAGGGTAGGAACTAGGATACAAAGGTAAGACAGTAAGTCACAACTAATACTCAGGGAGAGTAGAGGGAATTTAGAAAGTACATGAAGGATGGGGTATGACCATTTGTGGATGGCGAGGACCAAGAGAAACTGAAGTGTGTCAAGATTTCAACAAGTAGAAGTGACCTGTTGGGGTTTGGGAAGCAAAGGAGAGCCATGTTTGCAGGTACGTGTGGGATCCAGATTGAGGGTCAGTGTAAGGCGAATGTACTCAACTGATAGGTTGAGGGGCTACTGATAGTGTCTGGTCAGAGGAGTGACAGGTCAGTCACTATGTTTCACGTAGGCCTAAGGAGATTTCATTTGTGTCAACTAATTTGTATTCAGCTGTGACGTCATTCTCCTTGAGCACTGTACAGAGGGTGCCTGACTTTGATGATTCCATTTACAGTGGTGGGAAAGCAATAAGCATTCAGCAGAAATTGTATTTTGAAGTTTGAATTTGTATCTTTTGCCAGACTGTGATATGTTGCACATGCTCTGCTGATGCTGGGCAGTGGCATCAATCCAGGACTCCCAGTCAGCCATGTGATCACGAGGGGAAACAGCCAACACTACAGTGTGCTGTGTGGCTAAGCTAGGAGGATTGGCAGGTTAGGGGGATTCAATGCATTTTCCACTGATATTTTCAACTTATGATGGGTTTCTTGGGACAGGACTGCATTATAAGTCAAGGAACACCTATACGCTCTTTGGGACCAAATAGCTTGTGAACCTCGTGCACCTCAGATCACTAGATCTTCATATCACCAGCCTTTATAATCCAAAAAGGGGTTTCAATGAAGCCATGAAATGCAGTAGGAGACCTGTCAAAGTTGCTTCTTCTTTTCTTTTAGAATAATGATTAATGTTAGAGCTTTTTATCTCAGGAGCTCAAGATGATTTGATCCATAGAACTACTCTTAATATTTTCTTACACGAATGTCAAAAGCCACAAAAAAAGCCTATGTTCATCTCTTACCCCATATTTTAGGCAATGAAACTAAGACCATTGATTTCTCAGGATTAGAAGCCAAAGAAGAATTTGTAGGAAGGCAGGGAGGGAACCAGGTTGAGTGAGCATTAGCTCTTCTCAGCACCCAGCTGATCAGACAGGGGAACGTCTCCGAGCTCAGAGTCAGGAAATCGAATTCCAATTTGGGGAGTTATCCTGGGAATAGAACAGAAGACACCTATAGAAGTTGGAGTCTCTCATTGCCGAGAGCACCCATGCTAGGTTTAGGAACAGCCTAGCAGGCACCTAAAGACCTGCTCTCTAAGGTGGGCACAGAGGAAGCTGGGGGAAGAAACAGGTGGCCAGGAAACATGCTGTTGAAAGCTCCCTCTGCTTATAACAGGACCTAGCGAAGTCACAACTGAAATGCTGATTGTCCCTAAGGGAGTGGCCTTATTCTGTGATGTCTATGGACCTCCCAAAAGATGAGAATGAGTCCCACAGAGCTGTGTACCCTTGTCCATGTCAGATCAGCGGTGGTCACATTAGATCTATTCAGTGTGTATGGATGGATCACTCATTACATGTCAGATCCTGTTATGGTCAGGATTTACTGGGGGACTGAAAGCAAATCATTTAAAAAGGTGAAAATTCATGTCTTTTTAATCTACTTTTCAACAAGGAATGTGGCATTGGAAGGCTTACAGCATTTGCTGCCCCATGGCGTATTTGTAGTTATTATACTAGTGTTTAGAAGAGTGTCTAAAACTGCCTGGCAGCTTGCAAGCTAGTTCTTTGTGACTGGATTCCTTGTCACTTCTTTAGGTGCCAGGAACACTAAACCTTGGGGTGGTGGTAAAGGTTGTCAACTGTCTGCCCCTCTATCTTCTCTCCTCTGTGGACTTTTCACATCAGGGTGTCATTGTGAGAGAATATTTACTTCCCTCCTTACCAGTTCAGAAAGGAATGCATGTCCCAAACCTACCCTCCTCCCCAAAACCTGCCAGTCGCCCTGAGTCTGCCTCTGAGATGAGGCAGGCTCGGACAGCCAAAGATGGTCGGTCCCTAGGAAACAGAAAACCAAGGACAACTGATATTTCTAGCTGAAGACAATTAATTGAAAGGCTGGCTTTTGCCCCTGGGAATGATGCTGGGATGCCCACAACAAAAACATCCATGTAATAATGACCTGTTGGTCAAGTCTTGACACCTGTTACCCTAGGGGTGGAGACCCCAGGCCCAAAATAGGCACAGCTGCTGCGGAGGCTCATCTCACCCAGGGCTGAGACTGGGCCATATTTGGAATTGTGCATCCTTCCACCCACACCCCTCTTCTCTGAGCCTTGGGGCTTTAAAACATGGACTCCCTCTGCTCCCTCTTTTCCTGGCCTAATGGGAATTCCTGTTTCTCCTGTTCATAATTTTGGGCACATACAAAGATGTTGGTAAATAACAGATTCATGAAGACCTATGTAAAGAGACACATGCCTGAAACTTCCAGTGACAAAACTTGGAGGAATGGAGGCTCTGACCCTGGGCTCAGGCGCTGAGGATCTCTTACCTTCACACTGCAGCACCTTACCCCCCAGGGCCTCTCTCAGATACTTGATTCTCACTTCAGGCTTATAAACCCCTATGAATTGCAAAGAGCCATGCTTATGCCTGTTCTTTCAGAAAACCAAAATAATCAAGTTCATGGATTGGACTGTCCCCAAATTTGTAAAAACAACAAAACCCACTTCTGGACTTCTAGGTTATTATTCTCTTTGTTACTGATGTGTGGAGTCAGAGAGCTGATGTGAGAGAAATTGTTTTCTCCAAGGGCAACAGATCTCCCTCTCTTTACTCTCCCTCCTAGGAATTTGATTCAAGCATGCATTGAGCTTGCTATATACACAACACTGTGGTCATTGCTGAAACCATGAACTATGGTTTTGGTTTTGGCTATAAGACTTTGTCACCCTCTCATCTGTCTTAATTACCTACTACCTCTGTGGTTTATATTTTTTCTTATTATTAATTGGGTATTTATATTCCCTTTACTGTCCTGAAGATCTGAGGTTCTATTTTACTTGTCTGGGTGTCCCTGGGTCACTGGGGAAGCCTATGTGATGACAGTGCCCAATTTTTTTAAATTTAAGTTGCCCTTTCCTTCAATAAAGTGGTGTCAGGGTTTTCCATGAGGATGGCCTAGGCAGACTTCTATCACCTGCTCTTCTAATCTCCTCAGGACTCCTGAAGGAAGCTTGCGTCTCATTTGCTATAAAATGAAGTAAGGCCTTAAATGCCCAAGAGTTGAAGCTTCTTGTTCCCCACTGTCATGGAAAGCATGCAACATCTTAGATAAAAATAATCAGAGCCATCTTCAGTCCCTGGCTCCAGAAAGAGGGCCTCCGGAATGAGAGCCTCTGGAATGTCTCGGCATAGCTGAAGGTAACCAGATCACAGAGGCACCTCTCAGCCTCAGCTCGTTTTAGCAGTGGGATTATTGGGAGTGGTGTAAATAGACCTCTGTGTTCTGGGTTACTTGCTCACCCCCCATTTTGAGGCACACTTGCTTTATTAAAACTTTCAGCTGTCGCGGTGACCCAGGCATAGAGAAATGAAAAGCTGCCCTCACCAACTGGTGGCAGGCTGCAAGCTGCAGCCCATTTTCCCACATAAGGACATGTTACTCCTATTAGAAACTGTGTCCCTCATGTCCTTAAGAGGGGGAACCCTGCCAATCATAAGTTAAGATCTCATCTGTTCCAAATAAAGAAGGAGCCTACCATCCTAGTTGCAGTCCTTTTATAGTTGACAGATCTTTCTTGAATCCTATTCTTGAGTATATATTTCTTGTATAAGTAAAGTATTATAAAAGGTAATAAAAATGTAAATCCACTGTTGGGATTTGAGATTACAGACTCATTAGAAAGAATTCAGAGAGCTGGGTTGTGGCTCAGTGGTGGAGCACTTGCCTTGCACATGTAAAGCATTGGGTTCCTTCCTCAGCACCACATAAAAATAAATAAATAAATAAATAAATAAATAAATAAATAAATAAATGACATTTAAAAAAAGAATTCATAAAGCCCGAGGTTTTTGGATCATATGACAATTACAGGAAGAAAATAAATAAACAATACCAGATAAAATAATAAAAAAGAAGAGTGTGGCTATTTATTTAAGAAAGGGAAAAATAATAGAAATGGCTCCTAAACTTTGGAAATGGGGGATCCACACAAAGAAGTACACTGGAAGAAAGAAGTTCCTTCACCCTTTGCCATTCTGTTTTAGAGCTCATGAACAAAAGAGCCAGAAGACATCACAAAGAAGCTAAAGGTCACCCGTGTTTCTACTGAAGGGTGGAATGGCCTGTCTGAAGGTAGACTGTCTGAGGATGAGGTGGGCCAATTTGATAGGCGAGAGAAGGGTTGTAGTGGAATGCCCAAAAGATGTTAACAGAAATCATAATCAGAGAGAAAAGAAGTACGCTTTGGGTCTTAGCCCAGTTTTGACACTTCTTTGTCCCATGATCTACCTCCTCAAGATGTTTCTCATATATATTTAGGCCAACTGCCCAAGTAAATAGTCAGTGCTTTGTAGGGTGAATTGGTCTTGGAATCTAAAGAGACTCTCAGCTCTGCCATTTTGACCTTGAACAAATTACCCTGTGTTTCAGTTTCTTCTTCATCTGTAATAAGCAGGTATATTAAGGCAAAGTCATCATCACTGAATATTTATATGGATGACACGAGATAGTGTGTGCTGAGTGCATACAGTAAGAGTCAGAAAATAGTGGCTGATTTCATCTTTCTCCTTGCCATTGCCAGATAAGACCTTCCCTCTCTGGCCTATGCGCACGGCAGTTCTTTATTGGGAAGGAGCTTCCTACTTTCATTTTTCACTCCTCAACAACTGGGCTTATGGTTTCATAATCATGGGCATCTTTTACTGTATGGAACACTGGTCTTAGAAAATGAATTTTTCTCATGTGCACCCTTCACAAAATCAAAGCCTAACAGAGATGGTCATAGGTGACTTCCAGAATCAAAGTTCACTTCATCTCCTTTGTGTGACATGGCACATTTTGCAATAAGTGGACTCTTTCAGGTCCCATAGCCTCAAGAGATCAAGTTTCAGACCCCGCTCTGCAAAAAATACATCAGAAGTCTGTTTTACTAATCCTGTAAGTCTTAAATTCTGTAAAACAAGTTGACTTGAAAGATAGTTTGCTCACTTTCCCCTCCTTTCTTATCTGTAAATATTTTAACATGTACTTTTAAAAGATAAGGACTGTTCAGAAAACATAATCACAGTACCACATACCTTAAAAATGAACAAGAATCCCATATCAGCATCATATTCAGTCCATATTCAGATTTAACAAAATGGAGCACACATATGTATACCTATGTTTTATCACTTGTTTATGCAAACCAAGTCCATACTGTGCAATTGGTGAATAGGCCCATTACATCTCTTAATCTATCGTGTCCCCTTTCATTTCTTGTTATTTTTATTTGCAATTTATTTATTGAAAGAACTAGATGATTTGTTCCATCAATTTCCCTATATCCTAGATTTTATTTACTGCATCCTATGTCTCTGTCCCCTCTATTGTTTCTAAATTGGTGGTAGTCACATCCCTAGCCTTGATCAGATCCAAGGCAAGCTGTTGGGCAGTTCTTTGCAGGTAACAGTTTGCACTTCTTTTGGGACATATCATGTCTAGCTCTCTATTTTCTTATGATTCAAGTAGTCATAATTCATTAATTATGAATTAATTCCTACTTCTTATCAAAGTGGTGACATTCCAGAAAATTATTAATTTACCTAATAATTGGAATATCTTTGCAATGAGAAACTTCATTTGCTTTCTCTATTGCCAGCTTTCCATGGGAGGCAATCTATAGCAGTTTTTGTAAATTCTGAGAGGATCTCAATGACCATAGCCCTTTGACCTGGTCTCAGGCCTGGGCGTGGATCAGACTTGTTCGCATTGCTGATTTGCTCTCAGGAAAAGCTACCACCAGAGGAACAAGTCACTTTTCTGTCACAGTGTTGCTATGACATCAATAGCAGCTCCCTTCCTATCCTAGTGGCAAATTCCAGGAGCTGCTAAAATTGGTGTTGAGCACTGAAGAGAACTCCCCTTGGACTGTAATTCCCACCTGAGTCAAACTGGGTCATTTCCCAATCTTCTAGAATCAGATAAAGAAGGAACTTGGCAGCTCTTTCTGATGAGTTTAATTATGACAAACGATGCCAGGTTAGAAGACACTATGTCCAGAGGCAGGTCAGCAAGATAGTTATCCTGACCTCCTGCTGTGCTTTCCTGAGTTGAGGGATGAGGTTTTTGGGTTATGCAGCTCTGAAATACTGCAGATCGAGCCAAGATAACAGGCCATGAGGGAGATCTAGACTGAGCTCTTAAAGGGACCTGACACTATTTTATTCATCTGTGTATTCCTACTGGCACAGTGCTTGCATGGAGCGGATGCCCAACAAATAATTTACTAGATTCAAGATATATTTCCCTTGTAGAATATAGAGGAGGGCAATCTGGTCCCTTGCTTTATAACCCTATGAACTTGAGTTAGAGTTTTTCTGAAACTAATATGTGTTTCCTTTATATCAAATAAGACATGACTCTTTTGAAAACCTCCCTTCAACCCCTTGCTGAAGCAATGGCTAACCTAATTGTCTTTTTTCTTTTTTACATAACCTCTCAAGTTTAAACCCAAAGCAGTTTCTCCCTCCCATATGCACTCACCAATTGCATTTACGAAGCCATCTGCTTACTAAGATTTCAACACTGGGCATAAAAATCACCAAATGAGGAATTATTTACAGGCTGGGAAGAGGAAGACAAATACAATGAAATGCCCCAAACTGAAAACAAGGTAAAATTTATTGCATGTGAAAAGGAGTCACATGGAAGTTAAGTGTTGCTCAGGAACCATGAAAATATACATTTTGCATATCTTCTGTCCTGTTGCAGCAGGGCTCATTCACTCTTCACTCTCATGGACTACCATCTAGAAAGAAAGTGGACACTTTTAGTCAAGTCAGGTGGCAGAGACATATTTCCTCCATCCTTTCTCCCAGCAAGCATCAAGGAGTTGCTTGTATATTTTGGTAGGACACAGGGTACTTTTTGGACCTTGGATGGATATGCCATTGCCTACGTGAAGTCACCCTATAACCGAGAAACTGGCCATCAAATAGAGCAAGCCCCATACTCTGAGTAATCATCCTCCTACTTGTGTAGTGACTCCAGGAAGCTCATTTGGCTCTGGAGGGTATTCCTGCAGCAGCCTCTCTTATACCAACAAGGGGCGCTTGAGAGAACTCACTAGGCACCCCTCATCCCTTTTCTGGATTAAGTTTTTTCTATTGTCATCTACTGACCTAAGTAGTTTAGTGGGGCTTTAGTGGGACTCTGCTCAGCTCAGATACTTGAAGCAAATTCCTTTTCTTCCAGAGCCTGAGATTCCCCAGCCATAAAGAAAGGATTCCCTATGGCTTTTCCACCTTGAAAGTTTCTGCAATCACCACGGGTCCTACCCAGGTCAATAGCTTACCCTGCTGGAAGTGAAGTCTCGAGTCTTGGCCCGAAGCTTATTGACTTGAGATTCTGCAATATCAGCACGTTCCTCAGCCTCCTCCAACTCATGCTGAGCTTTCCGGAATTTGGTGAGATGAACATTGGCTTGTTCATCCTGAAACCAAAGAGCCCAGCAGGTAAGATCCTCTGTCTGAGCTCCCTGTAGGACTGAACCAGGTCACCATTACAAAGCCACACCCTTCCCTGACTTACAGCCTCCTCAGCCTGCCTCTTGTAAGACTTGACTTTCACTTGAAGTTTATCAACCAGATCCTGCAATCTCAGCACATTCTTTCTGTCCTCTTCACTCTAAAAATGAGAAAACAGGAATGTCACTAGAGAAGAGGGAACAGAGCTGCACAAGGCCTGGCTAGTTTTCTGGGCTCAAGTGTTTCTTCCTATATGCTGGTGGAGAATCCAAGGTGGCATTTGCACCTTGCACAGAAAATGCCTGTCAGGTCTTCTTTCCACCTACCTGGTACGTTAGCTCTTTGACTCTCCGCTCATACTTCCTTAGGCCCTTCACAGACTCTGTGTTCTTCTTCTGCTCCCCTTCCAGCTCAAACTCCAGCTCTCGAATCTGAGGGAGATGTTCAGAAAATTAGTCTGGGGCTGTAGCATGAACGGGGAGAGCTAGGCTAAGCTTGGCCAGGGCTCCTTCTGCAAGTACCCGCGTCTCCAGTTTCTGGATCTGCTTCTTGCCACCCTTCAACGCCAGCTGCTCAGCCTCATCCAGGCGGTGCTGCAGGTCCTTCACCGTCTGCTCCAAGTTTTTCTTCATTCGCTCCAGGTGGGCGCTGGTGTCCTGCTCCTTCTTCAGCTCCTCGGCCATCATGGCAGCCTGAAAAACAAAGCATACCCACAAAAATGAAGACAAAGCTCAGGGAACTTGGAGCTGTTGAAACCTGGATGCCCCAGAGGACCAGAGACCAGGCTAAAGGAAAAGGATAACAGGTAGGACAAATAGTGAGCATGTCTTCCACCCTGGGAGGAGGAATACACACACACACACACACACACACACACACACACATTTGTGCGTGTTAATAAATGTATATATGAGATATGTAAAAACTGTTTAAGGGGTTTGGATTGTGTCTCAGTGGCTGAGCACTTGCCTGGCATGTGTGAGGCACTGGGTTTGATCCTCAGCACCACATATAAATAAATAAATAAAATAAAGGTATTGTGTCCATTTACAACTAAAAAACTATTTTAAAAAAACATTTAAAAAAACAGGATATAAAATAACCTAACAAATGAAACCCCTAAGGCTTGGATGGGAAACAGTATTCTTGAAACTGGAGTCCTTGGAATCTTGTCCCCCTCCAAGAATTCTTTATTTTGTTATCACCAACATATAGTTTCAAAGAATCCTGAGACTTGAAGAAGATTGATTTAATACCCACCATCACAGATTTGGAGATTAAGGGAAGGCATCTTGAGAATTAAAGTGCTGCGTGAACAAACATACAGGAAAGCAAAATAGTTTTGAGGTAGTATTCTCCCAATAGGCGGCAGGTGGTGCTAGAGGAGCTTCTAGGATTCCCAGGAAGTTTATATCGTCATGGAATGTGAAATGGAGAGAAATGTGATAGGACTTTGACAGCAGAGGGTCTCATTCCCATCTCTGCAAGAAGTCAGATATTGAAGGAAAGAAGAGCATGCCTTTCCGTAGGCAGAACAAGCTGGATGTAATCCTTTTCTTTTTTTTCTAGATCCCACTTTTAAATGTGCAGAAGGTAACAACTGAGTTTGAGGGGAAGTAGGAGTGGTTTTGGAGCAACGGGTACACCATCAGTGTCCTGGGGGAGACCCTGCCTGTCTCACGGGAATGTCTGGAGGCTAGGGGGGGAACAAAAGGCTTTAATGAAGTAGAGATCTGGCAGCCCTGCAGGAGCAGGAAGGAAAAGCCTTACGTCTGTGATGGCCTTCTTGGCCTTCTCTTCAGCATTTCTTGCATCCCTGCTGGCATCTTCAACCTCGCTCTGGAGCTGGGTGAGGTCTGTCTCCAGCTTCTTCTTGGTGTGGATGAGACTGGTGTTCTGTAGCAAGAGGACTGGTGTTACACAACTGTGTGTGAGGCTGAACCTTCTCATCTTGTCCCCCTGCCCTTACCTGGGTATGCAGCAGCTGCACTCTCTCATTGGAATCCAGGAGCTCCTGTTCAGCCAGTTTCCGGGCCCTCTCAGTCTGCTCCAGTGTAGCCCGCAGCTCCTCCACCTCTGCCTGCAGCAGGTTGGCTCTACGCTCCACGATTGCCAGCTGCTCCTTCAAGTCCTCCTGGCCCCGGAGAGCATCATCCAGGTGCAGCTGGGTGTCCTAGCCAGAGGGAAAAGGAAAATTCTATTTGAAGTGGAGGTAATGAGACCATGAGCCTTCTCTACATCTCTGAGTATTTGAGGACAAGAAAGATCTCTCCCCACCCCGCAAGGGAGCTCTTTCAACCTTCAGCTGTCCCTGGATGTTCCTGAGGTGCTTAAGGGTCTCTGCAGCTTGGCGGTTGGCATGGCTCAGCTGGATCTCAATCTCGTTCAGGTCTCCCTCCATCTTCTTCTTGATTCTGATGGCTTCATTTCTGCTCCTCACTTCTGCGTCCAGGGCACTCTGCATCGTCTCCACTGTCCTCTGGTAGTTCCTCTTCAGCTGCTCAATCTCTTCGTCCTTCTCAGCAATCTTTCTATCAATTTCTGATTTCACTTGAGTCAATTCAAGCTGGATTCTGAGGATCTTGGCTTCTTCATGCTCAAGAGCAGCCTTTAAAAAACAAAAATGAATGGTATCTGTGCCTGTACAAAGTCTGCTACATGACCTTTGGGGTAATAAAATTTCAATGGGATATTCCTAAATCTAACTGTATAATATTCAAAGTTACTTTTTAAAAATCTCTAATTTATCTTCAGTAAAAAAACAATGTTTCACTGCTAATTAGTTTTGATTATACAAACAATAATAACACTTATTTTAATTTCATGGTATTGGAGATTGAACCCTGGGAGACAGGGTATTCTACCACTGAGCTACATCCCCAGTCCTTCTTATTTTTATTTTGAGACAGAATTTCTCTGAGTTGTTGAGGTTGGCCTCGAACTTGTGATCATCCTGCCTCAGCCTCCTGAGTAGCTGGGATTACAGCCATGTACCACCATTCCCAACAACTATAACATTTAAATTATCATATTTCCCAGGATCAGGAAGCACTTTACAGATATTTGAAAATCACCTAAGATTTTGTAAAAGCTCATTCTTTAAATGTAATGACTTTGTCCAATAAATTCAAAATAGCCTGCAGGTATTATTTCATTCAACCTCAGTTATGCTCTTTGATGGGAAAGGGAAAGGCTTTAGGACTATAATTTTGCAAAGGCACAAGCCAAGACAGAGTGGGGTCAGCTTGCCTCCCAGCCCCTGCCCCCATTGTCTCTCCAGCCCCCTCTCCAGCATACATGCCCACCTCTGCTTCCTCAAGAGCCAGCTGGATATCAGCCTTTTCCAGCTCCATCTGCTTCCTTGATTTCTCCAGCTCATGGATGGTTTTACCATTTTCGGCAATTTGTTCTGTGAGATCAGCTATCTCTTCTGCAATGAAATAAGTTTCAATTGTACTTGGATGCTCTGCACGGGTTGCCAGGCATGCAAAGCACCAACTCAATGCTTTTTCACTAGCTTATTGAAATTCTAAGGACTCCTGTTTCCTAGAGATAAGATGTAGCACAGAGAGACTCAAAAATAATGCTTGGATGGTGAACACTTTCTGAGGGTGCCTCAGTAGACATGTGTGTAGGGATCTGAATGATGGAGTCATGCCTATCTAGCACACTGGTTTCGGAGTGTGAAGGGAGGGGGCTTCAGACCATCTCAGACTGCTTGGAACAGCTTACGCTCTAAGTTCTTATTTTCACGCTTCACAGTTTCAAGTTGATCTAATGCTTCCTCATAGGCATTTTTCAGCTTGAAGAGCTCAGTGCTCAAGGACCGGGACTCCTTCAGAGATGCCTCCAGCTCTGCTTGGCTCTCCTCACACTTTGTCTTCCACTCAGCTAGCACCTGAAACACCAAGATGAAGGATTTCTGTTTAAGAGCTCTCCTCCAAGCTTCTAACTGAATACTACCATAACGCACATACTCTGAGTTAGTGCTAAGTTTGTGGTGTCTGGATCCTTCTTGATTGTTGCACTAACCAAGATTTTATTCTATAAGTTTACTCAAGATCATCCATAACAATTGCTATCACCAAAAAGAAAATGGATCTTTTGGGAAGGAATTAGCTAGGCTAAATTGTCTTTTTCCTAATATGAAAATGGCCCTGAACTTCTAAATATTTTGTTAAAACACTGGTTCAAATCATCCTTATCTGCCATAATAAGAGGGGAGAATTCCAAAAGTCTCTTGTTGAGACCTAAGTTAGAGTAGCATACATCAACCACCTTGACACACCAGTACAGAAAGGAAGGCTTGGGGCTGAACAATTGGTAGAAATTGGTTCATATCTACTGACAATGTTGGAAAGGAATTTTTACCCCCATCTCATTCCCATTCTGTTTCACAGATGAGGAAACCACATCCTAGTGAAGTTCAGGGACCTTTCCAAGGTCATCCTGCCAAGAAGGGGAAGAGTCAGGTGTGGGACCCAGTCACATCCTTCCATGGCCATTAGAATGGCCACATCATGGTGTTCAACCAAGATGAAGCTGAACCCACACCTTGTCAAAGTTCCTCTGCTTCTTATCCAGAGCAGCTGCCAGGGAGTTGGCTCTTTCTACATCAACCATCAGATCCTCCACCTCTCCTTGCAGCCTCTGCTTGGTCTTCTCCAAGGAAGCACATTTAGCATTCACTGCTTCAACCTGTTCCTCAGAATCTTGAAGGCGCTGAGCAAGTTTTTTCCTTAAAGAATATGAAAGAGAAGCAGATGCTATTTAAGTTTCAATCTTCTTGAACATCGCTGTTCATCAAGTTGGAATCACTAATCTATGTGATTCAAACACCCTTGTGCTTTCATAAGTCCAGAATTCCCTGTCGGCTCAAAATCCGTGGTCAATAATCTGTCTGGTCTCTAACCAAGATCAAAGTTGTTTGTCCTAACGAAATGTGCTAAAGGTAAGTTCTTCTAATGGCACAGCGCTATATTTAAAGGTACATGCAACAGGGAAACATCTAGTAACAAAAACAAATTCATCAAATTTATCCGAGTAGTTCTAAAGCCCTATGATCGATTAAGGTTTCTAGTTCTTCTAAAGGCAGAGAGTTGCATACTTGGCCTCCTCCAGCTCCTCTGTGCGCTGGATGGCATCTGTTTCATACTTGGTCCTCCATTGGGCAACCTCACTGTTGGCTTTGGACAGCGCCCTCTGCAGCTCAGCTTTGCCTTCCTGCTCCTCCTCATACTGTTCCCGCAGAAGGTCACAGTCATGGCGGGAAGACTGGAGGGCGTGGGCCAGGGCGTTCTTGGCCTGTGGGAGTTAAGGAAGAGCCCTTAGTGGACTTAATCCTATGTGCATCGTACAATCTAGGTATGTTCCTGCTAATATCACCTATGAAATAAAGTTGCATTTTTGTTTGTTTTGTTTTGTCTTATTTGCAGATAGTATATGAAAATTAGATCAAGGAAGTATCCTTCAGAGGAGGTACCTTGCTCTCTTCTTCCAGCTGCCTCTTGAGCTCTTCTATTTGTTGAGTAAATGCTTGCTTGCTCCTGGAAAGCTGGGACACTATGCTTTCCTTTTCTTCCAATTGACGACTCAGCTCACCTATGTCCAGAAGGAAATACTTTCATTTCATTCACTCACCAAGTTTCTACTGTGTAGAAGGCACTGTACTAAGATCTGGGGAAAGACTAAATAATAAGATGCGGACTCTTCTTAAAGAAGACATGGAAAGCACAACCTGACAAGATATCATTGCAAACTACTGGAAGTGGTTTCTGTTGAGAAAACCCAAAGAGAACAATTGTAAATTTAAGCATTACCAGCGGTTCTTAACAACTCCCATCAAACCTCCCTATTGGCTGGTATTTCCAGCTATTTGTTGGTAATTAAGAGAATACTTTGGATTTATCTCTCTAGTAATATGAAGTTAGATTCTTGGGTGAACATGGTAAGTTCAGGTTTATCTGCTTATACAGAAGTCAGAGGAAAGAAGAGGGTGGGAATTTATGACTCCAGAGGTGAACCCCCAAGGTTATTACAGAAGTGACAACTAGCTACACTTCATGTCTTCATTGTCTTGGCTATGGATGCAGCAAAAGATGGATTCACCTGTGATCAGAGACCAGTGCTGGGTGGAGCACAATTTCTATGTAAAAGCCCCAAAAATGTTCCTTTATATTTTTATTACACACCAAGAACCTGTACAAATTGGCCCTGTTTCTCTCTTTGTTCTCTAAAACACCCAAATGTACATGATGTGCATCAAAAAGTAGAAAGGGCACGAGTCTTAGTTTCTAGTCTTATTTCTGCCAATGAGATTTTATCTGAAGCAAGTTGATACTAATTGTGACAGAGCTTAAACGAGGTGATGTTTTGAGTCCCTTCTTATTCTCTCGTTTATACTGAACTCAGTGTTCTCTTCCTTCAGGATACTGTGGACAGCCCCTTTTGTAGGTTATTTTGATTACCTCTCTCTTGAAATGTGCTTTCCTAGACTCTCCCTCAGACACGCACTGCCCCTTCCAGGCCCCTTCTTAGTCCTTTCAGTTTCCTGCACATCGCTCACCTGCCTCAGACTGAAGCCGAGACTTTTGTGTGGTCAGCTCGTTCAAGCTCCTCTGAATCTCCTCATTCTTGCCCCTGGCCTCGCTTAACTGATCCTCCAGAGTTCGACATATCTTTTCCAGATTGGCCTGAAAGATTGGGAAAGGGAGAGAAATCAGGCAGTGGTCAGGAATGAAGGTCACTGGTGCAATGGTGTCTCCCTATGGAAAGCTGGGCTCCGCCCCGCCACACCCCATCCAAGCACCTTAGACTTGGACACGCTTTCCACGCTGCTGGAGAGGTCATCGATCTCGAGCTTGAACTCGCTCTTCTCCTTCTCCAGCTTCTGCTTGACCCGCTGCAGGTTGTCTATCTGCTCCCCTAGTTCAGCCGCGCTGTCCGCATGTTTCTTCCTCAATGTGGCCACCATGGCTTCGTGCTGGAGGGTGGCCTCCTCCAGGTCCCTGCGCAGCTTCAGGAACTCCGCCTCTCGCTTCTTGTTCAGCTCAATCTGGGTGGAGGTGACGCCGCCCGCCTCTTCCAGCCGCTCGCTCAGCTCCTCCAGCTCCCGGGCATAGTCGCTGCGCTGTTTCTCCGTCTTGGCTCGGGTCGCTCTCTCTGCCTCAATTTCTTCTTCCAGCTCCTCTATGCGAGCCTGTAAAGAGCAGTCATTCACTCCACAGGCAGGCAGGTCCCTCAGAGTGACTCACAATGTCACTATTCACAGCAGCTAGATATGAAATTAACCTAAGTGCCCATCCACAGATGAATGAATAAAGAGAAGGTAGTACATACACACAATGGAATTTTGTTCAGCCATAAAAAGAATGAAATTCTATCATTTTCAGTAAAAAAAAAAAAAAAAAAAAAAAAAGGTAGAATTGGAGGACATCATGTTTAGTGAAATAAGCCAAGCACAGAAAAACAAGTATCATATGTCCTCATGTGTGCAAGTTAAAAAAAAAAATCTACCTGAATGTGGAATAGTGATTACTAGAGGTTGGGAAAGATTGGGGTTGTATAAAGGCAGGCTGAATTTGATCAGTGCATGCTGTATGCATATATTGAAATATCACATGTTAAATACATGTTAATAATAATAAAAAAACAGGTTAGGTCCCATTCCTATCGGACAAACCTGTTTATGAAGTTTCCCCAGAGAAATAGGAATATTGCTAAATTTCCTTTCAAATGACTTTTTCTTTTACCAACATGGTCTTTACCCCTGCAGTGACCAACCCATGATATTTTTTATTCCACTGAATGTTGATCCAGTTACTTTAATTGTGAATTTATTGCAAGTTATAGGAATCACTGGTCACCACTGCCGAGTCAGCCTGGCAGGAAAGGAATCTGAGATAGGCAGCCCGGTGTCCTGCCCACTTGTTCTTAATGGCTTAGAGCAGACAGCTCCAGCACACTGAGTGAGTGATGCCACACATGAAAGAGAATCCAAAGGCCTCCTACCTGTAACTCTTTGATTTTCTTCTGGAACTGGAGACCCAGAGTCTGTTCATCTTCCACTTTGCTTTGTAGTTGACTATATTCAAAATCTTTCCTGGAGAGGGAAGTGTACATTGCATGAAGACAGAATTCCCAGTAACTTATGAAATTGAAACCAGTGGTTTTAGGACCTACTTCTTGAGTCTTTCATCCAACTGTTGCTTGTCATTCTCCAGATCTAATATGGACTCTTGGGCAAGCTTCAAGTCTCCCTCCAGTTTCCTTTTGTTCCTCTCCAGGTCTACTCGGAGCTTCTTTTCTTGCTCTAGGGAACTTTCCAGCTGAAAAAGTCACCATTTCCTTTTAGGAACAAAGACTTGCAAGAGGACCCTTGGGTGCTTTCAACCCTGAAGTTCTACGAATCCTGATTAACATTGTTTACTTACATCATCCACTTGCTGTTCCAGTTTGCTCTTGATTTTGCTCAAAGAATTGACTTTGTCCTCCTCTGCCTGCAGGTCATCCAGGGTCTGCTGGTGGGCCTCTTGGAGGGCCTTCTTCTCTCTGGTTAACTTTGCAATTGTTTCATCCAACCCAGCCAGTTCCTCAGTAAGGTTTTTAACCTAAGAAGCCACAAGCAATTATAAGAAGAAATAAAGTGTAGTTTGCAATGACGACATCAAACAAGAAAGACCCACAAGGAGAGTACCTTGTTCTCTGTGGCATGCTTCTCCTTTTCAACCTTGGCCAGGGTCAGCTCAAGGTCATCAATGTCTTTCTTCAGTTCTGAGCACTCATCTTCCAGTTTCCTCTTCTTGGCGGTCAGTTCAGCATTGATCTCTTCCTCATCCTCAGCTCTCTCAGTCAACTCTTTGATCTTAGCCTCAAGCTGGAATTTGGCTTTGATCAACTGGTCACATCTTTCCTCAGCATCCAACAAGTTTTCACTTTCCTTTAAAAAACAAAAACAAAAAGAAGGTCCACAATTACCTTTAATGAGATAAGGTTTGTGATGTTCCAGTGTTTTGTTCTAGATGAAATTCTTTATAGAGCATCCCAACCAAAAATTTTAAAATATCCCACAAATAATCCAGCTTTCCTAAATACATAAACCAGTCTAGAAGGAGATTTTAAAAAATGAAAGAAAAAAGATTTCTAAAACACATACAGCTTGTACTTGGAGCTGCAGGTCATTCTTCTCTTGTACCAGAGTCACCAGCTTTTCTTCTAGCTCCTTCCTTTTTGCCTCTGACTTGGCAAGTTCATCCTTGGTTTTCTGAAACTCTTCCTTCATGGTGGCCATCTCCTTCTCAGTTGCTGCACTCTTGAGGAGGGGCTTGATCTTGAAGAAGAGTTTCATCCAGGGCCAGTGCTTGACATTCATGAAGGAGCGAATGTTGTACTGGATGCAGAAGATGGACTCCCTAAAAACACAACATTGTTTATTCCTAAAGGAGATTCACCCTTTCCCCAAAGAGTGCACATTTGAACAAAGACCCTGCTCTACCTCCTCTGCACCATCTTCTGGAATTCCACACGCATGAGAAACCCTCTGCACACAGCTTGTGTCCTGGTGATCAGTTTGGCCAGGCGGTCATCCCTCATCTCTTCCAGGGTTCCCAGCAAGCCAGCCTTGAAGAATACCTTAGAGGGGAGAAGAATGACATGAGTTAGTTGTCTGGAGAAGTTAATAAGACAAAAAGGCCAGCATCTGTCAGAATTGATGCATTACCTTGGTATGTCCAAATTTGTACTGACTGTGGTCAATATCAATGGATGCCAAGAGTTTTTCACAAGCTTTCTTGCTGTCAATGAATTGGCCCTCTGGGATTGCACTGGCATTCAGCACTCGATATCTGCCATTGTAGACACAGAAATAATTATAGGCTGTTGACAAAGATAAAAACTTTGGAGACCAGCAACTTCAGGTCTCTCTTCCTGTGGATGGAAAAGAAGACCAAATTCCCAAGAGCTGAAAAACCTGGACCATAGTCACACTGCTAACTAATAGCCTGAATCTAGACCTTGGGACTCTTAGGTTTTTGCTTTTTCTCCCATGCTATGTATCAGATCAGTTCCAGAGAAAAACATGGAAGAAACAAGTATGTTTACCTTGACTGAGTGGGAGATTATTGTTTTATATGAACGCCTACAACTGTTGTTTTGAAAGGGTTTTTTTTCATGCCAATATTGCCTTCAAATTACAGTCTTTGTATATCTCATCAAGTAGCATATAGAACATTTTTATCGCACACCTTTGTTTAAAATCCCCATAGAGAATCCTATTTGGGAATCCTTTCCTGCAGATGCGGATGCCTTCCAGCACACCATTACACCGTAGCTGATGGAGGACAAGGCTGTGTTCCATCGCCCCTGAGAGCAGAAGCAAGACACATCAGCTTCACACAGAATTTCTTACAAACTGAGCACCCTCTAGAGAGTCATCGGGTGCCTCACCTGGGGTCTTGGTTTCGTTGGGAATTATACAACGCACAAAGTGAGGGTGAGTAGTTCTTAAATTTGACATCAGCTTGTTCAGGTTTTCCTAAAAGAAAAAGAGTAATTTAACAGCCCACTGAAGGCTTTTATAAAGACACAGATGTGTTGCAATGAAGAATAAGTTAGGTGTTTTAAATTTATCATGAATTCCAAAAAATAGTAAGATAAACTCTCTCCTTTAATGGTCCTATGACTAGAGATATAGGCAAATAAGGGATTCACAGGTTGAACTTTCCTAACCTGAAAGTCTGAAATTCAAAATTCTCCAAAGTCTGAAACTTTATGAGTGCTGACATGACACCACAAGAGGAAAATTCCACACCTGACCTCGTGTGATGGGTCCCAGGCAAAATGCAGTTGCACTACAAATATATAAAGTTATCTTCAGGCTATGTGTGTAAGGTATATATGGAACATAAATGAATTCTATGTTGAGACTTGGGTCCCATCCCCAACAACTCTCCTTGTGTATAAGAAATATTCCAGTAGCTGAAATCTGAAATGCTTCCAATCCCAAGCATTTCAGATAAGGGAAAATCAACCTTGTCAGTCTTTTACCTCCCAGTGAGCCAGAAGTATAAAATGATTTCTGAAATCGGCTTTGGAGCTGTGTCCTGCTCCTCCCACAGCATGAGCTGCTAATGCTGATGTCCTGAAGGTGAGTTGCAGAGTTGGTGCTGGGAACTCTCCTCCCTAGCCAACCAACCCAGCCAAATGCAGTACAATTGACAATGAAATTCTAGTCCTACATAAAAATAATAAAAATTGTCCTTCAGAAAAAAAAGAAAAGAAATTCAGCCCCACATTTGTCAGACCTTTTTTATATGTTATCAGATTGTCACTCAATCTTGGTGATCAGTTTCAGACAACATTACTGTTCTCAAATAAATCAAGTGTAGAACCTCTCCATTTCTCATTTTTATATGACTTAAATGAACTACAAGCAAATAGATTTGTATTTTTCATACCCTGAACAATGCGGAGACAGTTTGGAAGGAAGAACCCTTTTTCTTTGCAACTTTCTTCTTCCCACTGTCAGCTGAAAGAAACAAGAGGGCAGGTGCTGTTGGATCTATAAAGTCTATTGGGTTCTGGGGAACGAAGGGAAGATCATGTGAGGACAAGATCCTCCTTGGATCTGGAGTCTCTTACCATCCGCAGTAGCAAAGGTAGCATAGAGGTGTGCCAGGAGCCTGTTGGAGGACTTCTGGTACAGCCCAACCACAGTCTCGTTCAGGGGGTCTTTGTTCTTCTCCAGCCAGCCTGACACACTGTAGTCCACAGTGCCTGCATAGTGGATCAATGAGAAGTGGGCCTCAGTCTTGCCTTTGACCACCTTGGGCTTCTGGAAGTTGGCAGACTTGCCCAGATGTTGGTCATACAGCTTGTTCTTGAAGGATGTATCTGTTGCCTTGGGGAACATGCACTCTTCTTCCAGAATGGAGAAGATGCCCAGTGGCTGGATTTAAGACAAAGTAAAAAGTATCTGGGTAAATGTGAAAAGCAGAGTATATGGGCAGAAGGGACTGAGTGGACAGAGGAGGATACCTTCTCGATGAGCTCAATGCAGGCGGCCAGGTCCATCCCGAAGTCAATGAAGGTCCACTCGATGCCTTCCTTCTTGTACTCCTCCTGCTCCAGCACGAACATGTGGTGGTTGAAAAACTGTTGCAGTTTCTCGTTGGTGAAGTTGATGCACAGTTGCTCCAGGCTGTTATACTGACACCAAAATATAGCATTCATGTGATCAGTTAAACTACTTTCAAAATCAGGGACCCATTAGCCTCTCTGCTCACTGCCTTGGGCCTTCCCCAATTCATTCATGCTTTCAGAGCCAGTCATGTTCTTCCAGGCTCTGACCTCATCTCCTCCATGGAGTCTGACTTCTCCAAACTTAAAACTAGAAGATGTTTCTCCTTCTCCTGAGTTCCCGTAGTCTGGGTGTCTCTTGTGCACTCAGGCTTCTGTGCACCTTATTGATTTGTGTTTTCCTCATCTATGCCACAGGTTCAGCATCTACACATTGATGACTATCTGGACGCTTTTATGCATGGAGTCAGTAGAACAATTATACAAAATGTTACATGATTGACTTACTACTATCAAATTGTCTCTTTCTAGCTCTCAAGTCACTAATAGCATTTTTTTCTTTTAACCATTTGACGATGTCCTTTAAAATTCCACTTTACATAAGTGTTCGCCTCTCAAAATAATACAGGCCCTCCCAATGTGGTCCTTTTACCTGATCCACTTTATCTAGCTTTTCTACAAAATGACTACTTTGATATTTTCCCTTTGGGATTATGAAAAACAAGTTCCCCATATAAAGACATATAAAAGGATGAGTATAAATCATACCAACCTCAAAGATTTCAAACCCTGCAATGTCCAAAACACCAATGAAGTGTTGTCTTGGGAGTTTAGTGTCCAGTTGCTGGTTAATGCGAGTGACCATCCACAAGAACAACTTTTCATAAACCGATTTGGAAAGGGCATTCACAGCATGGTGAACCTATGGGGGAAAGATCAGCTGATGAGTAGGAAGACAGTGACCATCAGGGACTTCAGTCCCTTCCTTGAGCCAGTACCTTACCTGATCCACAGTTTGACCTTTGGTAACATACTCATTCCCAACTTTCACTCTGGGGAAGCACAAGGCTTTCAGGAGATCTGAGGAGTTCAGGCCCATCAAGTAGGCTGTTTTGTCAGCCACTGGTAACAAAAGAAAGATGATGCTCAGCAAGACTGAAAATCATTCAGTGGTTCAAAGCTTGGCTCAGTTCGTTTTGGTGTGTCTTACATTCCACATCATTCAGCTGCTTATGTGGGGAAGTCACTTAGAGAATAGGATGGGAATCTTCTAAAAAGGCAGACTTAGGTTCCAGAAAGCCCTGGTTACTTCTCATTGCATCTGAAACAGGACCATTCTAGGGATTCAGCAAAAGTGGAAGGTGATGGTGCTTATAGGCATCTGAGGCCCAGAAAAGGGTCTTGTATCCCTCTAGGTATAAGAAGTATAAATTTCCTTCAAAAGAAACATTAAATTGTAGATAACCTCCCAGCTCTGGCCTATGGCCTGTTGTGGGGTTTTGTACCTTCTGTGCCGTCTGGCTCTGCCTGCTCCTCTCGCTGCTTCTGCTTGAACTTCATATTCCCATAGTGCAACACAGCCCCTGTCAGCTTGTAGAGTCCAGATTTCTCCTCTGGGGTGAAGCCCAGGATGTCAATGGCACTCTGACATGGAAAGAAGAGGCTGTCAGTCCATTGCCCCAGTGATGGAGGAGGAACACCCTACATCTTTCCATCTATCCCACTTACGTCTGTAGCCAACAGCTCCTCAGCATCATCGATACTGGCCACCAGGATTTCCCCCTGGCTGATGAATGGGTAGTCATAAGGATTGGTGGTAATGAGCAGCAGCTCTGAAATGACAAGTAGATTGAGGAGATTCAAGGAAAACATCACCTTGTGGATTTGAGCTCTTGCATCCTGGCCTGGGACTTTAACTGCTGGAGCCAAATTAAATCTAGAGTTATTAACCTCAAGAGAGCTTCACAATACTAAGGCTATGACTAAAAACATAGTCCAGGGGAGACTTTGCAGTCTCCGTGCTATGGACATTAAGAACCCTAGGGACTGAAGTCTTAGCATGCCTGAGGCTCTGGGTTTCCATCCCCAGTATGGCAAGAAGAAACAAACAACCCCTAGAGAGAATATTTAAATTTTCTTGCTTCTGATATGATCAGTGCATGTCAATGTAGGTTAGGGAAAGCTAATAGGGAGAATTGACTGAATGTAGGTCAGGACAGGAGCCCACCCTGCCTGCCAGAAGCACAGGTTGTTTGGTATAATCGTAGCCCTTAAAAAAATCTGTTGAAAAACTGCTGACCAGAAGGCTGAGCAAACAGCCAGAGAGCAGAGAAGACAGTTTGCAAGGAGGCCTCTGTTAGGTACTGAGCAAGGAACAGGGTGACTCTCCATGGGCTGGCTTATTCTTGTGATGCAAGGGCCTCATAGCTTTTGATGAGAGGTTGGTTTCTGTGCCAGAACACAAGGGGGCGCTCAAGGACAATTAAATGCTTAGTTATTCAGAAGGTTTTTATAAGCCAAGGCTGACTTCCACAGTGATTGAATCTTGTTACTGACCACCTGATTATATTTTCCAAATTGGCATGTCATTTTCCAAACAGCCACATCCTGGGCCTAAAATAAATGTCCTCTATTGGATGTAGAGCCACCTATGGATAGATACAACTCTCTTGGCCTAGTGATTCACAACCTCTCACCTATGAGCTCAGGTTTCTTGTTGGAAAGAATCTGGTAGAAGATATGGTAGCTTCTCTCAGCCTTCAGTTGGAAGGTGACTCTTGATTTTTCCAGCAGATCTGGAACACAAAGCAAGCCCTGGCTTCCAAACTGCTCCCCAATTGCTGAGACCTCATCTGATCCCAGTGGATCTACTTACAAGTTTCAATATCTGCTGAGGCCAGCTTCCCAGTGGTACCAAAATGGATTCGGATGAACTTGCCCTGCACAGGGGGAAAGAGAGACCTGCTCTTACTACCGCCCTAATGACTCCTCCTGGTTTGCTGGGCAGTGTGAATGGGAGCCCTTCCCTTGTCATTTGAACTTAAATATGTCCTCCCACTTCTCCCTTCTTCTCTTTCCAGTGTGGTGTGCCTCCTTTGCTCCTGTTCCCCATTGTCTGTGCTTCCTCCACCCCTTGCACATGTCTAGACAACAAAGCAACTAGACTAATTTTTTCAGCATGTACATCAAATCATATCACTACTCTGCTTACAAGATCCTTCAGGAGCTTCCTGTTGTACTGGGAGTAAAATACAGATGACTTCTTGTGGCCTGTGTCCTCCTCCATGACCAGGTCTCTTCCTCCCTCTTGCCTGTCTTATACAACCTGCTTCCTTACCTCACAGACCCTCTTTAGGTTCATTCAGTACCAGGCCCTTCACCACCTTAGGGATTGTGTGCTTGCTCCTCCATTTGTCTTTCCTCTTCCTGGTGACTTTCAAGCCTGGCTCCTTTTCATCCTGCAGATCTTGTTCATGTGCCCAAGAATTGCCCCTCAATAAGGCTTTACCTACCAACCCCATCTAAAAGACACCTGCCCCCCAGTTATTCTGTCACATGCCCTGTTCATTGAACTTCATGTGGAAGTATCTCATTTGTTTCATCCTTTCATTTTTGCTCTCCACTGGTCTCTAAGCTTCTCAGGACAGGCATCTTTCCTGTCTTGTAGTCTACAAATAAGATTCAATTGCAACCAACTCAGTCTTACAAAACGGGAGGAGTTGTCATTCCTCACGGTCTTGGCATTCCCAAAGGCCTCCAGCAGCGGGTTGGCACTGATGATTTGATCTTCCAGAGTCCCCTGATGCAAGAAATCAAGGAAAGAAGGAAGATTTTCTTTTTAAGTCACAAAATCACAGTAAAAACTGTTCACCAGCTCTGTCTCTACTGCCTGGCAGCTCTGGTGAGGCCTGTGTCTCCCTCTCTAACTTGCCAATTTGAGGACCAACCCAATCAGCAACATGCCCTTCTCAAAACACTTTTGCCATTCCATCCTATTTGACACTAGCTGGGTCTCCTTGATTGGATGTTACTTTTAACACTTGATTCTCCAATTCAGTTAGGTTGTCTGTATTCATTTCATACTATGGCTACACATTTGGGTTCAAAGGCAAGTATGGGCTACTGCTTTCTACCCCAGAAGGACAGGCATCCTGAGCTGCCCCCAATTTCATCCTTCTTAGTTAAGCCTTAGAGAAATCACAGGGTCTGGTCCTATGGTCTAACATACTGTGTTGTTTAAGATGACCAGTTGTCCTTCAAGATTTTACATCCTAGCCTGCCCTCCTTTTCTTGCAGAGGGAAATGTGATGACATTTCCTAATGTGATTGACCTCCTAATTCTGAAGTTAAGACAGAGGTTAGAAGTAAAATCTGAACAAGCCTTTCTCCCCTCCATACTTTCATTGTGGAGTCCTTCTTCTTGGCGAGATCTCCAGTAGCTGCAATTGTTGCAAAGTACTGGATGACCCTTTTGGTGTTCACAGTCTTTCCTGCCCCGGATTCTCCGCTATTCAGAGAAAGACAAAAAGAAGAAGAAATAGGTCCTGTCACCCATCTGGACTGTCTGAACCACATCTGATGCACACCTATCAAACAAATGTGAGACCACTTAGAGAGACAGCTCCAGGCAGGAGGCTTCATAGTCACTTGCTTAGTTGACTCAAAGATAGGTAATTCCCATTTTCTGGGGTCTTATGCATGCTTTCTTGCCCATTCCAAACCTATCTGTTCACCATAGACTTTGCTCCAAACACTTTTAAATGAACAGAATAAAGCAAGTAACACCTTTGGTCACAACTATGAAACCACTCTATTCCTTGGATACTTACGTGATCAGAATGGACTGGTTTTCTCGATCTGCCAAAGAAAAAATAAAATAGAGTTGATGGCAATATAAAAGAGAGCTCCCTAATTCCATTCTATCTCTCAAGCAGTTAACTTGCGTAATTTCTTCTCCTCCTTTGGTACTTTCTTTCTCTCCCTCCCTCCCTCCTTCCTTCCTTCTCACTCTCTCTTTCTTTATCTCTCTCCTCTCTCTCTTTCCTTCTCTTTCTTTCTTTCTAATCCTAGGTGAGAATTTGAAGAGCATCCTTCTTGAGAAAGAGACTGCCTAAAACCAGTGGCTTCAGGTTAAACCATAGGAAATTCTCAATCTTTGGTCTTGGCCCACAAAAATGTTAGTTTCATGTGTTTAAGTTAGGCAGAACTTGATTTAGGCAATGCTATTTTGAAACATATCCTTCACCCTAGAACAACTGTCACCCCATTGTCACTCTGATCCAGAACAATGTTAGCCTGACCTAAACCCCAGACAAAATCCTCAAAAAAATGAGAATTGTTGCCTGGATCTGAAATCTAGGGAAACATCCTATTTGACATGTGACTAGCACAAAGAATGATGATGATGATGACCACAAGAACCCTTCCCTGACAACCTCCTAGTGGTGACCAAACTGCAACAATTCCATGACCCCTTCTCTCCCCCATAACTTCGCTAGGCTGTATGTGGAAGATGGGTTCCAGCTTCTTCCAGGACCCCCTCCACAGGTTTGTCTGGAATAAACCTGCATTGCTTTTGAGTGGCTTCTCCTTTCTCTCTCTTTATTCCTTTATTTCCTTTGTTTCTTTCCTTGCATTAATCAGTTGTTGCATTAAATGCACCTTTGTCCTGGCCTGCAAGGCCCTAAATGGTCTGGCTTCTTTGGGCTCCTCCCCCTCCCTTCCCTGTGCTGGACATCAGACAGGGCAGGTCCAGGACCCAGGGACTGCTGCCCTGACCTGGTTCACCATTCATGCTCCTTCCTCAGATGCTCACCAGTCAGCATGAACTGATAGGCGTTGTCGGAGATGGAGAAGATGTGGGGCGGGGCCTCCTGGCGCTTTTTGCCTCGGTAGGCGTTCACCACCTCAGGGTTGTACACTGGCAGCCTCTTGTAGGGGTTGACAGTGACACAGAAGAGGCCTGAGTAGGTCTGTGGGGGGAAACCATATATTGTATGCATTCATGTGTGTATGTATATATAAAATCTTTTGCCTGTATTGTGTTTCTTTCTGACAAACTCATTAAGGAGGGAAGATATGGTTTCTACGTATAGATGAGGCAAGTGAGTCTTGAAAGAGGGTGGCCAGGCTCCCACAGTAGTAAGCGACAATGCCAACCCCACCTTGACCTCATCTTGCCTGTGCTCCCAGCTCTTCTGTCCTCCTCCCCACCTTCCTTCTAACAACCCCTCTTCTTCGTACCCCCTTCATCTCTTGCTCTCTCATTTTTCTCCTCCTCCTCTTTTTTTTCCATTTCCCTTCAACAGCAGGTCAAACACAAATCTTTAAAAACCTCATCACCTGCACAAACATCTTCACCTGCACCCCCCTCCCCCCATGTCAGATGTCCCAGGAAAGTCACTGCACCCATCACCACTGACATAGATCATCCAGGATGTGTAGCGGTCCTTGAGGTTGTACAGCACTGCAGGCTCATTCAGGTGCGTGAGCATGGCCATGTCCTCGATCTTGTCAAACTTGGGGGGGTTCATCGAATACACGTCCTCTGGTTTCACCACCAGGGTCTGAAAGGGGAAGAGTCCTGATGCTTAACGATTGCTCTCTGGGCGTTGCTGCTGCAGGTGTCTATCACTGGTAAAGAGCAGGGTGGACGTTGGAGAACACCTGGCTGACAGCAAGGGAAGACAAGGTCACCCGGCAGCTTATGATGGTGATGGTAGAATATGCTTTGCTTCTGTTACTTGGGAACTTTGTCCTTTTCCTCTTTGGTGAGCCCAGGGTGAGGGAACAATGACAGAAATGAGAGAAGAGGATCTCTGTGCAGGACGTGGGGATGGGAGCAGGAGTGGGAGCCAACGGGAACCTTTTCAACTCTGTAATGCTGATTACACAGAAATCTAGCTCCAGCAGCCAATGGACTTTTTCCTACCTACTCAGAGAAAATGGCATGTCCACAGGCAGTCCTAAGGCAGGGACAGAAGAGAAAGGGAGAGGTGGCATTGGATCCCCAAGTCGGTGGCTTCTGAGTTAGCCAAGATTTGGAGTGTTCTGAAGGCAGCTGTCCAGCCCCCAAACCCCACATCTTGACCCCTTTACGCCCTCCCTGCACATGCTCGTGAAAGACCCCCACCTTACCTCTCCCGGCCCTTTCTCCAGACAGAGAATTACAAGCCAGGTAAAGTGTAGCACAAGGCAGACGCGGTGGTTCCAGGCAGTGCGGTGCCTTTGTACTCCTCTCAAAAGGAAAAATCTCTACCCCAAGGCCCTCAGGCTTCAGGGGTGCAGAGCCTCTGGCACTCTTGGTGGGAGCTGTCTTCCTCTCCCCATCTTGCCCATACTTCCTTTCTGTATGTAACCTCCTCAGAAAATGGCCAGTTTTCCTGGTTGTGTCTCCAGATAGTGTGAGTAGGACCCTGCCTTTTCCCTGCCTCCGAGCAGGGATGCATCCACGCCATTCAAGACCATCCATCCTCCTTGCACAGGGCTTCTTACATGGTTCTAGATTATCATTCATGAGATATAGCTCCCATCCTCCAGTTTTATAAGCCCATTCTTAGCTTCTTCATCTGAATTATGTAGAGAGCCACCTTCTGGGGGCTTCAATGCTTGGTAGCACTAGAAGGCAAATTTTAATGCCCTTTTCCTTCATCCCAACTTAGTGACATCATTGCCTTTACTTGTCTCTTAGGTTTTATTTTCCTCTCTTAATCTTTTTTCCTCTCTCTCTCTCTCTCTCTCTCTCTCTCTCTCTTCCTTCCCTCCCTCTTCTATCTCTGTCTCTTACTCTTTGGCTTTTCTTGGAACATCTGCAGATTCTTCTGTTCAAGAATCCAGAAAATAGAAGGTCCCAATCCAGAATTTCAATGGCCATTGCAAAATTAGAGAGAAACCTAGACTACCGAAGGATAATATTCTACAAACACTCCTAGCGTTGAACTGCCAACTCCACACCCTTGAGACACATGGAGCTGATCCCCTCTGGGCCAGAGTGCTGTGAACATTGATAAAAGCACCTGAAAAGTAATTGCTTTGATCAACCACAACCAGACTCTTCTCCCACCCTGCAGCCTGAGGCCAGTGCTTCCTCTGCTTTCTCTGAGGACACCTACGAAGTCTAAATCCATTTCCTATGAGGCATCCCAGGGCCAAAGCCTCATCTGGAAGTGGCTGGAGGTAAGATGGACGCATGTACAAGGTGGCCATGAGGAACAGAGGTCCTGGTGCCCACAGAGGGGCGGGGGGATAAGTCTTACCCGGTTGTCATCAGTTTCCACGGTGACCTTCCCATCATGGGTACTCTTAATTTTCCCTTTGGCATATTCTAGCTTTGAATCCACCACAAAGCAGTAGGTTTTGGCATCAAAGGGCTGGTTCTGAGCCTCGATCCTCTCCTTTTCTGACTTCCGGAGAAAAGGAGCGGCTATGCCGAACACTTCCATTTCAGTGTCACTACTCATGGTGTGTCAGCTGCAAGGCAAACCCACCCCTGGCTCAGCTGCCTCCTGGACCAGGCACCAGGCAGCTCCCCACCTGACCCAGCATCCACCCTGCCACCCTTAGCCACAGGAGCCCTCAAATGTGAGGCCCCAGGATTAAGGCTGTCTTCTTCTCTGGTGAAACTCCACTCAAAGGACTTAGTGCGGGGAAAATCAAATTGGCACATATTGATTGAGTAGCTACTGCGTGCAAAGGGCGTAGAGCCTATTTAATCCAAACTACTTAGTTCTCTCAATTTGCTGAACAGGCCATAGAGATGAGCACTACTCTCTAGACCTCGTTTTCCTCTTCTGTGACACCCGGGTGTGGCAGAGGGAACATTTAAAAATAAACACCATGAAGAAACAAAGGCATCTTCAAAGAGAGTGTGTGCCTCCTTCAGGGGCTAAGAATAGAAGTGAGCCTCTGCCTACAGCCCCTGCCACCTTTCACAACTCCACATCTCACCTTCTCTGTCTAGCTCCAGAGGACCAGTGGGAGGAGAGAGTGATGGATAACCTGGGACTCCCCGGAAACTTTCAGTAGCCAAGGGACAGGACTGATTCTCACCTGAGAGTCACACCTGCAGGAGGACAGCAGAAGGCAGCAGCCGCCGCGAAACTATGGACCTGCAACGGTACACACAGAGGAGCTTAGGGACAGCTGGGACTGTCTGGTATGGTTCTGTTTTGAATCAGCTCTTGGTGAGAGTTTACTACTAATAATAAAGGACAAGAAATTTGTTTTAAAAAAGCCTCAGCCCAGAGACAAGCTGGAGGAGTGGATGGGGATGACCAACAGGGAGGTCATTAAGAAAGGAAAGCCCCCAACTATCCATCAGTCTGGCTCCTCTTAGCTCACTCTGGCACCTTCTTCAGTCTGCAATGTCTTCCTTTTAAAATCAGGAAGCAGGACAGAGCCCCTGATAAAATGCTTGTAGTACAAGGCTTCCTTGTTATCTGCAAATGGGAGAAATTTCTACCATTGGTTAATTTACGCCTGGTGGCCATAGCCAGTGTGGTCCTCAGGGAAGAGACACCCATGTGTACAACCCAGGTAGGGAAGACACTGAACCCACTGACCCAGTCCTTCTATCAGAGAGGCAACAGGATATCATCAGCCTGTGGCCAGGCCCTTGGGTGTCCAGTGGGATCCTGACCAAGGACGATCCTGAGGAAGACAGGGAAGAGTGGGAGAAGAAGAGAACCCCAACTCCAGTGGGGCTTTGGAGGCAGAGTGTGACTGGGCATTTGGGCCCAGGGAGACCTCATCCACATCTAAATAATTCTGTGAATACACCTGGGGAGGGGAAGTGAGGGGCCACCTTAGGAGAGCCAGGCAGGACCATGGTACAGAGCAATGGACCAGATTAGTATCCTTCAAGGAGCAGGGACTGAGAGGAGGGATGAAAGAGGAGTGTTGGGACTTACCTCCACCCAAGCCCACGAGAGAGGAGCCACAGAGGGGCGGCTGCTCCCCTGGGCTTTTATAGGCCATCGCTAACCCCCTCGGCTCATTCTTTCTCTATATTTGGAAAGAGAATGACCGACGCCACAAGCTGAGAACCAGCTCCTTCCACACGTATTTTTGGTCTTGCCAAGGGAAAGGTATATATAGAAATGAGCAGGATCCATGACCATTTTCCAACTGTAGAAAGTTGGGAGTTTGAGATGCCTTTCTCTAAATTTGGGGTTGGTGCTTCCCTGCTGGATGCAATGGAGCAGCCTCTTTGGGGAGGGCCCCTTAGCTCCACTCCTCAGGTGGCATCTCCCTGTGAAGTCAGTGAGAGCCCCCACCTCATGGGAACAGGGGACATGCAGCCAGGCAGTTTGCTTAGGAATCTCATCATTTGGAAAAACAAATATAATGGAGGATGAAAAACTTGAAATCCTCTTAGAGTTTTCATGGAGACTTTTGTCACTACACAGGGTGTGGCAGGGGTGTGTGATTATAAAACTTATGCCAGGAATAATAATAATAATAATAGAAAATAATAATATATAATAATAATAATAATCCCTCCTCCTCTCTCTCTCCTCCCTCTCCTTTTTCACTGTGTAACTGTCTGTCTCATTAGTATCATTATTAACTAAATCCTTTCTTAAGCACTGGTAGGACCAACAAGTAAATTAATGACAGGGAACTATGCCACCAGCCAGGATTCACAGCAACAGCTGCTTAAGGACTCGTTGTTACTAAGATATATTACCAAGTGGCAAAGACCAGCTGCCAGCCTAGATGGGAGGTAGTGGGGGAAGGTGGCGGCCTGCAGAAAAGGGGGAGCTGGGAGGTTGTCTAACAAATGTGGTCATTTCTAAATCAGGATTGGAAAAAATCAATCCTTAAGAGAATAATAAGGATATATTTGAAGCTTGTCTCCAATTCCACTCTACTTTTTATTTATGTTCCAACTGAATCTTTCAGAGAGTGCTGGGTGAACATTCTGTGGTTGTCTGGTCTAAAGAGAAATGTCCCACTTGAGAAAAAAGACCGTCCCCTCCCACAGCACTTATACTCAGTTCAGATGTACAGCGTTCTCAAAGAGATATGGGTGGGGAAGGGTAAGCCGGACAGCAGTCCTCATGATGAAGGGCATTTATTAAATACCCTCTGTATTCTGGGCCCCTATCCAGAGAACTTCAAGAAGACACAAAGGAAATGGAAGATTCAGGCTTTCTTCTGAACAGATTATGTTGTAAATGATGAGTCTTATGGACTCCTTTTCAAGATATAGGCAATTTCAGATCAAAGTAATGCATGGTTATCAAATGCCTGTTCTGCAAATGCCAGGCAAGATGAGTGGTCACCAAGGGAGTAACAAGGGCTGACCTCATCTCACCCACCACTCTTCCTCCAATTTTATCTCAGATACCCAATGCTCTCATAGCATTGTCACTTCTAAAGTGTCCATCCATATCCTGAAAGGAAATTGTCTCCTGAGCTCTGTTCTGCCTTTCCAGGGACACATCCACCCTAGTCATCATGCTATTGACTGGCTTCCTTCTTGGAAAAACTGGTCAGGACAGCCATGGGACAGGTGGATATCACCTAAGAGAGCAACAGTGTTAACAAGTCCTGTGCAGCCAGTGCAAGGAGCCCTGTCTACATCTTGGGCAGTGACTTACTCAAGGCACTTCAGGGGGCACTTGAGAGTTGGGGGTCTGCAGTTCCTTCCTTACCACCCAGATTTGTTGGGTGTTTATGGACATGAAATATAGGCTAATTTTGCTTTTTCCTTTGTGGTCACCAGTTTACCTCTCTATCTATTTAACTACATCAAGACTCCAGGAGTCTGAGAAATATTCTGCACTTCTGAGTTTCTTCTAAGAGAGCATCCATGTCATGTTACTGAACCTAGAACAAACTCCAAATGCTGGTGACTTCCCACCCTGGCTTTTCCAAAATTACCCATCCTTTCTTCCTTCTCCTTATCAAAATTTTCTGTCCTCTGCAAGCAGATGTAAGTGAAACTAGGAGAAAACATGGCTGAGACATAAAACAGAATGCTCAGCTGAAAGATCTTAGGGGCTCATTTTTTAAAACACTTTTCTTTTGTGTGTGAGAAAATGGAGGGTGGGGAAAAGAAGGAAACTTCTGAAGGTCACAAAGAGAAGCATCGGGGATGGGATTCAGCTCTATAGAAGAAATCCTGAGGAAGACAGGAGTGAAGCAACTGCAGTTTAAAAAGCAATATAAAACTAGATATCAGGAATCAAAGATCTGGTCATTTGGGAAATCATAGATAGGAGAGGGGAGAACCACCACTGTGGCAGTGGCCGTAGGTTGTGGCAGAAAAAAGGGAGGACTTAGAGTCCGCTGTCCTGGTTGTGACTCCTCGGTTTCCCCCAGCTGAACCATGAGATGGGGCACTGCTCCCCTCAGTTTCCTCATCTGTGAAATGGGGAGGATATATCTGCCTCACAGACAAGTTACATGTATTTAGTAGGATATTAAAATCAAGGACCCACCTGAGATTTGGCACACTGATATTTGACAAATGTAAGTTTTCTTTTCTTCCTGAAGGTATTACACATCCCAGATGAGTGAGTCTCTTTGTGATAGCCCACCCTGAATAGATTATACTGGATATGTTTTTATTGCCATTGGTGAGGTAAAGAGATAGACATACTTTTTATTTTAATTTTTTTAAAGATCTATCCAAAGAGGAAATCTTGAAGAAGAGAACTTCTTGCTACTGCAAGAAGCAGCTTAAGGAGCAAACTGGATACGCTACTGGTGTGGATTCTCCCTTTGATAAAAGGGGACAGATGACCTATTGGTATATTATTAGCTGGCTTTTGGGAACAGAAGGAGCCCTTGTTCTTTGAGCCATCACATAGCCTGAGCTAATCCCCCAGCCAGAGCAGAGGGCTGCATTTATCCCCATGAGCGGCAAAAATATGTATTGTGTCTCAAGAATGCAGGCTGGCTCGGGAAGCACAGAATGGCACCCTTTTGCGATGCCCGGCAGCTTCCTCCCTAGCTACTTTCCCTGTTTGACGTCCGGTTCCATAGCATGGACACTGGGGCTCCCAGCCATGCAGCACCATTCCCAGGACCACTCTCTGCCAGGGCATGAAGTCAGCATCAGTGAGCACATACCTTCTGGATCAAATGCCTTCTCTGTATCCCACTGTGAGAGGGATTAGGTGTCACTGGAAATGAGGAGCTCGCTTATTCTGAGCCAAGTCTGTTCCCTGGCACTGAGGGAATAGGTAGGGGTCCTGAGCCAATATTCAGAGCCCCAGCAAGCAGTTCCAACAGGGAGAGGTCATTAGTCCTCTTCTAGTTCAATTCAACAATAGGCATTTCTCCTTAATTTTCTATTATGAAAACTGTCAAATGTACAGATAAATACAAAGCATGATAAACATACCCTCAATCTAAATGGAACAACTGTTAACACTTGGCCAATTTACCTTATACCTCTCTCCCTTTTCTCCTTTGGTCCCTCCATCTCCCTCTCCTCTTGCTCTTACTCTCCTTTTTGTCTTCTTTGGCTATAGCAATTGTAAGTAGCAGACATTACGAAACGTCACCCTTAAATACTTCAGTGTGTATCTCCTAGGAATAAGGACAGTCTCCACAATGCCATATTCTAACCTAATCAGATTGAAAGTAATTCTTCTTACATAGCCCGTGCTCAAATTTCTCCGGTTCTTCCAACAAGTGCACAGCTGGATTCCTTCCACCCCAAATTATAATTGAATTTGGTTTTAGGCATTATACTTGATTTGTCATGACTCTAGTTTTTGGTCTGGAACATTCCATCTATATTGTTTATTTTATTTTTTAATAACATAAACATTAAACTAAGCACTTCTTAAATGCCAAGTGAAGAACCTGCAAGGAGTTACAGGTGTAGACAGCTGATTCCTGCCTTCAAGGAGGTCTCTTTCTCTTGGGATGAGAAGAGGATAAGACATTTACCCAAATTAAGTGTGTAGTACAATGTCAAAAATGATGAGTGGCCCCAAAAGGTACATATGCTGTAGCATTTGAATAAGGAGAAGTACCATCTAGCTGGACACGGCAGATGAGGGCTCTGGGAGCCTTGGTGAAGAGGCATTAGAACCAGACTTTGAAGACCAAGTCTTCCCTTTCCCTCGTTTCTCTTTGCATGATTCAGTGTTCAACGTCAACCTTAGTCTGAAAATATTAATGCAGCATGCTTCTGGATTCTTTCAAGGGAGAAATTTTTTATTTTTATTGTAGTATATTGTTATAGTCGTTCTATTTTATTAGTTATTGCTGTTAGTCTCTTACTGGCCTCAGGTATGAATCAAACTTTCTCACAGGTATATATGTGCAGGAAAACAGTCTACCTGGGGTTTGGTGCCCTCCATGACTTCAGGCATCCACTGGGGGTCCTGGAATGCATTCCACATGGGTGGGTGAGCCTACTGTGATGTGAGAAAATGCAGTCGAATGAAGGCTTTTGGTGAGCGGAGCAGCAGGGCAAAGACAGAGGGTGGATACTTTCAGGGAGTGAGGAAACAAAGGGACTCTCAGCAAGCTGAAGTCGGGAAAAAAGCCAAGTCAATAGGCAACAAGCATTTATTGATCTCTCAAAAGTTTTCTTTCGCTGGGAAGGGAATCAGGTGGCTGAGAGAGCATAGAGGAGGGGGAGATTTCCTTTTGACTTTTTACCATTTACCTTTTTTGAAATGTTTGAAATATGTGCCTGGTCTATGAATTACCTATTCTAAGAATTTGTTAACTAACAGTTTCAAAAGATATAGCATGAAAATGTCAATAAAATTTAAACAATTTATAATGTCTGCCTTCAAGAGAGTTATGTAGCCTGTGTAAGAACTCACTAGTAATGCAAGGATAAAATTGCTAGCATTTAAAAATCTCTGCCAGGCGCTGCTCTAAGGATTTTGTGAACATTAGTTCATTTGATGCTTATATAAACTCTGTGAGGGAGGTGAGGGAGGTACTGTGATAAACTGCGTGTTACAGAAGAGGGAACCAAGGGCGAAGGCAGGAAAAGACACTTGCGCAGGGCACGTAGCTAGTGTTGTAATGCAGTTCTGTTTGATGTCAAAGCCGTGGTATGAACCACTTCATTAACTATATGAGAAGAGATCATGGGATGGATGGTTTGGAAATTATGACATTAGCTGGGAAGTTTGCAAGGTGAATCACAGCAAACTTCTTGCAAACATCAACCCTCAACTGGTAAGTGAGAAACAGCTGAGGCTGAAGAGTGACCAGGTAAGGACACAATTCTGCACATCCTGGGAAACATAAGGAGAGGACTAAGGAGGAGAGTGCCAATCAGGTTTGAGACATTCAGCTGGCAAAGAGAAGGTCACTCCCATGCCTAATTACCGGCAGCTATGTTTGTAAGTCCTCATTAGACTCAGATGATTGATGGGGCTCATGTGGTTGGGAGTATGAAGCAACATGACGGAAGCAGGGAAGAATGCTTTTGAGTGGGACAGGAGAAGACAAGGAATCCAAGGGAAAGGAGATTGCAAAGGAACGGGCATGGCCCAGGGCCTTGCCAGGGGATTTGGAGATAGGAATTAAAAGTAACGATGAGTCTGAACAATGTCATGGAGAAGGAAGCAGATCACTTAGTTCACTGGCTAAATTCAGGGCATTTAGAAAGATCAAAGATAACCATGGTGTTACCAAAGGGATGGAATGGAGAACAAAAGGCACTATGACAATAGTGAACTTGGAAAAAAAGTGGCAAATTTGGAGGGTTGGTGGTCAATTATCACTTAAGCCATAACCTTTAATTTGAAGGCTGATGCTGACTTTTCATTCAAAGCAGTGTTTTTCAAACCCAGCTGCATATTAAAACCACCTGGGGAGCTGTTAAAAAGAAAAAGCTTTGCATAATCAATTGCAAGATCAATTGTTCCAATCAAAACAACAGGATAAAATACAGAATAAACAAGTTATGTGCAAAACCTGGAAGTATTGCTGAGACACAGAGTGGATGTTCCTTGCTATTGGAGAGGGTGATTCAACAGCTTCACAGTGCTAATTATCCCCAAGTTAATATAGAAATTTAATGCGATCCCAAGAAAAATAGCAACATTTTTCCCCTGGAGCTAGAAAGTTGATTCCAAATTCCATGTGTGTTTGGTAAGAAAATCTGAAAAACAGAAAAGCCACAGGAAGCGCATTCTAGCAGATGCTGAAACACACTCTATAGTATAATGAAGACTGTCATGGAGGTGCATGAAGAGGCAGGGCTCACCAAAGTAACATAACAAAGTCCAGAGGAGGCTTTGGAAGAGCCAAAAAAATACATATGGAAATCTGGTGCATGAAAATAGCATCTTAAGTCAGTGAGGCAAAGAGGGACTTGTTAGGAAGTGCTTGGTGGTGTCACAGGAGTAAGTTGCTGAAGCTCCAAACCTCAGTTCTTGTGTTGGTTGAAATAAAATTTAAATTCAAACACCAAAAGTCACTCAAGAAAACTTTATTGTGAGTGAAAGTAAAGTAAAGCTCAAGCAAGGAGCACTGGAGAGAGAAGGGGGTGGGAGGGGTGGGAAGGGAAAGGGAGAGGTGTCTCTGAGCAGAGAACGACAAAGGACACATGCTGTCTCCAAATTTATTACTGTTTGATCTTTGCCTTGAGAACTGGGGACCACCTTCTGCACTCTGCCAATCAGATGTTCAACTCCTCTTCACAGTCGGGTGGTGGCATTTTTGACCCCAATTGTTCCTCTCTGGGACTGTCATCATGCTGGCCATCTATTAGGAAGGCTTCATCTACAAGTCAATCCTATGTTAATATGGGTACTGGGGTCAGTGGCTGGTCAGAAGTTACCTTAGTGCCCCCGTGTTACTAGAGACACCTCCCTTTTGAAATATATGGAGACACTTATGGCCATAAATCCTAGCTTTACCCTGACCTCAGTGAACCCTATGAAGAGTTAGTCCCATTAATCCTTCTTTCTTGTTGCAGTCCCCCAATTAGCTTCTTTCGTTTCTATTTGCTTGCTCTCCAGGTTGTGTATAGAAATTTTTCTATACACAGGTTATCTTCTACAAGTTATTTACTCATCTGTCTTGGCAATGACTTAAAGAAAACTTCAAGAGCAACTCAAAGTAAACCTTTGACCATGCTCTGCATTATACTGCTCATTACTAACTACTACCTAACAGTGGTACAACCAGATGGCCTTTTGGAAAAAGATAAATTGTGATCATACCTCACACTCCCATATGTCAGATTAAATAACAAGTGTTATCAGATCCAAATGTAAGTGAAGCAAGTATATGGAAAACATGGGTATATTCCCATGACTCCACAGTCAGAAGAGCAAAATGAAAAATAGATAAATTCTGGGAGGGCTGCTGTAGGTGTCTCTGGTAGAGTGGATGGAGGGGATTCCACCTATCTGTCCCCTACTTGTCAGGGAGAGAAAAGGGAACCCTTGGCATCTCCACCCTGTCACATTCTCCTTGAGACCAGTCCTTCTGTTCCCTGGGGTTAGCCCACACTACCACCCCTCTTTCTCCTCCCCATCCTCTGTCTCTCCTGGGGTCATCAGGGGCAGTAGCCACACATTCCCCCAGGGTCCCAAAATGTTATCATTTAATAGGCAAATAGGCTGAGAGCCACCCTTTCTTAGATGGGGATTCGAAAACATCACAGACAACTTCCTCCTGAAGGTCGGAAAGTCCTCTGCTTCTCTATCCCAGCCATTTTCTACCTGTCAGTCTCTAGCAGTTAACAAGAGTAGGTGAGCAAAAGAACAAAAATAACCACACAGTGTGCCTTTAGGGACAGGGGAAATGTGGGGCTTGGCTACCCTTCCCTGGTGCAGTCTGGGATAGGAGTATAGGTGGGGGCAGGTGCTTCCCCAGAGGCCAAGTTCTTGCAAAGGGGAAGGTGGCGGGTAGAGTTTTAGGGATCTGTCCCCACCATCCCAGTTTTCCCTGAGAGGTAGGGACGGTAGAGTTTAGCGCTCCTCTGGAGCCAGAGATTGATGGGTTTGGCCAGAATGGAGGGCCCAGGGGCCCTACAATCTCAGGCTCTTCCCCTGCAGGGTGGATGAGGGCTGATAAAAATTAACAAATTCAACATTGTAAAAATTAAGAAATATTTATAGCCAAAAATTAGCAAAGGACAAATGGCAAGATGGAAGAAAATATTTGCAATGTACATTACAATAGGACCAAAAAAACGAAAACAAAAAAGCTTGGAAACAAATGACAGGCAGCAGCACAATGTACAGAAAAAGACATAGATACAGATGACCTTTAAACATAAGAAAAATGCTCGCCTTTTAAAAAGAGAAATGCATATTAAAAATATATTCTTTACTAATGAGATTGAAGAAAATTCAAATGTTGGACAACATATTATGTTGGTAAAAGTACTCAGACTTTTCTGGTGAGTAGAAAAACTGTACAATTGCAATGGGGGAGAATTTAGAAAATACTTGCAAAATTATATATGCAATTTACCTTTGTCTCAGCAAAACCACTTAATAGGAATCTACTCCTAAGGTGTACTTCCACAAATACTAAAACACTGCAAGCACAGGTTCTACTTCTAATACTATAAAGAAATAGCCCAGGTGTTTATCAATAGGAGGTTGACTGAGTATTCTGTATCCACATGATGGAAGGCTATGCAGTCGTAAAGCAGAATTAGAACGATCTCTATGGACTGGTGTGGATTAACCTCCTCAATATACTGTATGTGGAAAAAAAAATTAAGTTCCAGAACAATGTTTATGGAATTTATTTGTTCTAATTAGTTGTACATGACAGTAGAATGCATTTATACATTTTGATTAATCACACATAAATGGAGTGTAATTTCTCATGTTTCTGATTGTACATATTGTAGGATCACATCAGTCATGCAGTCATATATGGACATGAGGTAGGCAACGTCTGTTTCACTCTACTATCATTCCTACCCCCACATCCCTTCCTCTCCTTTCACTCCCCTCTACCTAATCTAAAGTAACTCTATTCTTCCCTAGCCCCCTGCCCACACACTGTGAATTAGCATCCACGTATCAGAGAAAACATTTGGCCTTTGGTTTTTTGGGTTTGACTCATTTCTTGCTTAGCATGATGTTTTCCAACTCCATCATTTACCAGCAACTGCCATAATTTCATTCTTCTTTAAAGCTGAGTAATATTCCATCATGTATATATACCACATTTTCTTTATTCATTCATCTGTTGAAGGGCACCTAGCTTGGTTTATTTTTATTTTTTCTCTGCTGGGGATCATATCCATGGCCATGCTCATGCTAGGTAAGTGCTCTACCACTGAGCTACATCCCTAGCCTGGAGCACAACCTTTTGTGTAAGAAAGGAGACATAATACTTATACTTATTTGCTACTTTTTGCAAAAAGAAACATAGGAAGGAAAACCCAGAAATGAATGAAAATACTTACCTAGAGGGGGTGAATGGAAACTCAAGGCTATATGCCTTCTTATACATGTTGACTTTTGAACTACAAAAATGGTTTATAGATTTGAAAATAAATTTAAATAAAAAAGAAAATTCTGAAGTTGAATAAAGCAGAATATTAATAAATCCAATATACACCAAATTAATAACATAACCACACTAAGACTTAATTCTTGTTATTTTTGAAAAGCACACTGCCTATACATCCTCAGTAAGGTGCATTTAAAGCAAAAAAAGAACTTTTCTTAACAGATTTATTAACCATAATGCTGGATTGTTAGAAGCTATTCCATATGTAATTAGAAATGGAATCCCACACAAGGTCTTTTATAACTTGCTTTCGTGGGAACTTCATTAATCCCTTCCGAGGAAAATGTCCCAGTGACCTCATCCCTTTTAACTGGGCCCCGCCTCTTGAAGGTTCCACCACCTCCAACACCACCACAAAAAGGACCAAGCTTCCAGCACATGAACCTCTGGGAGACACACTCAAAGCCTACCCTAATCATAGCAGTGGGCCACAGGGAATGATAACTCTGGTATTAGATGTTAGGGAGAATGTGATGTCAGGCCTGTGGTGAACTTCAAGGTTATGGACAAACTGGCAAAGGAGGGTCACAGCAGGGGAGACGTAACAACCTACAAGCCCCTATTGCCATTTGCTGCTTAGAGGGCATGAGAGTGGCACTTACAGTTCTACCTCAAGAGTGTGTGACAGGTTGGGTATGGGATCAGAGTGCCATGGAATGAGCAGCTGTTACAGGGCAGGCTGTGGATCTGATGTGAGTCTGTCAGAGTTGGCTTGTGGGGGAATGCCACAGAATCCTACCTGGGCCAGAATCTAGGCCCAGGGTGCATTTATGTCCAGACTTCAGATACTGAGAAAGCTATTCTCTTTTTTTTGGTAGTGGGGAATGAATCCATAAGTGCTTAACTGCTGAGCCATATCCCTGGCCTTTTTTTTTTTTTTTTTTGTATTTTATTTAGAGACAGGGGCTCACTGAGTTACTTAGGGCCAAGCTAAGGCTGGCTTTGAACTCGTGATCCTCTTGCCTTAGCCTCCCCAGATGCTGGGATTACAGATGTGTACCACCACACCTGGCTACTGAGAAAGCTGCTCTTCATAACTAAGAGGGGGCAATTTCACTTTCAACACCTGACAAGGGGTTGTGACTGGAATTTGGAAGAAGTAGGTGGGTAAGATGGGGAGAGTTGAGGTCTCCTCTTCCCTTCCCCTCCTATCTTTAATAAAATACACACACAAACCACAGACCGCTTAGTGTAATTGGATTTCTTGCGGAAAGCAGTGAAAGACTTCAATTTTGCATTTATGCAGACATATGGGTAAACAAAAGTGACACTTTGGTGCCAGGGGGAGGGAGGCTCCACACCCATGACATTACTCTGAACTGTATTTTCCCTTCATAGTACAAAGAACAAAGTTAAATAATTTATCCATGAATTGCACAATTTATAATTAACGTCTGTTACACTCACCACTTGGCTCCCACTGTCTGGTATAAGCCTGGGCACATTGTAGGACCTCTTTTTCAGGTGAGGGCTGACCTACCTGACTGGAGGCTGTAGAGCCTGGAGCATGGACATCAGCACAGGGTGAGCACATGTGGAGACAAGGCCACTGCTGGGCAGAAATGGGAAACCAGATGACAGGTACATGGGAGACGAATCTCCTTCTCCCATCTCCCAAGAGGAAGCATCAGGTGCCCCCCATCCTGAATTTAGAACAGGCTTGGGAGACAGGGAAGGGAAGGGACAAGAGCAGCGTCCTGAATTGACTGTTTATCAAACTACTGAGAAAAATCTGGAAGAAATTCAGTTTCCTTAAAGTGGCAAAATTTCCCCTCAACTTTTTATTTAAACATTTTCATACCTGTAGAACCTACATTGCCCTTTCCCTTATGTTTTGGCCCGTTTGCTTTGTCTGTGTATGCACCTTCTGTCCCTCTCTCCCTCCCTCCCTCCCTCCCTTCTTCCCTTTCTCCTTCTTCCTCCTCCTCTTCCTCCTCCTCCTCCTAATCATTTAAGGTTGCTGTAGAAGTTACATTATTTTTCTATTTTAATATGAAATTCCTGTAAGCAAGGACAATCTCCCACATAACTACCATGTCATTTCACACTTGAGAAAATTAACAAAAACTTCATGAGTACTATCTAATATTTAATTAATGTTCGGATTTCCTCAATTTGTACTCAAAATGACTTTTTAGATTTTTCTTTTTCTAATAGTTCCAATTCAAATGAACATTTACAGGGTTTTTCTTACTTTTTTAATTTTATTCTTTTTTCTTTTTCCTCTCAGAGTGGACCATGATCAGTGGATCTAATGCTTTGAGTGCATATATATGTATAACCATATTCATCTCCTGAAAGATTCCATTCATTTCCAATATCCCTGCCTCTCCTTCTACCCTCCTCCCTCAAGCTGTGAAAAAGTTTATTTCTCCACATCTTTCCAATTCTGGGTATCTTCACTCTAATTTTTGTCAGTTTTATAGGTAAAAGTATAATTTACTGATATTTTAATTTGCTTTTCTCTATTATGAATAAGGAGTGAGGTTGAACCTCGTATTTGCTGTTCATCTGTGGTTCTTCTATGAAAAGTCTTCATATCCTTTGTCTTTTTTCTCTTAAGATTTTAATATTTTTCTATTTTAAGAATTTTAATATGTCAAAGATTTTAGTAATCTCTCTGGTATATTGCCAATGTTTTCCCCATTTGTTCCTGATCTGTTTTGAGCCTTGCAACAATCCTAGGGGATAGGCTGAGCAGGTGGAATTATCCCCATTTAATTGATGGGGAAACTATGACTCAATGGAGACAGTTGGCCCAGGTCAGCTGGGCTCTGGGAAGACCTTGGTTTCCTTGCTCTGAGCATGGGGCTCTGAGCTGTCCCACTGCTCTAACCGGGACATGGAGGCCAGATGGTGTCTTTTAGAACTATGGGGGGAATCATTAAATGACCTCTTAAGTCCTCTTCAGCTTTACTGTCTTCTGATTCTATAATCTGAGGCACAAGAGAGAGACATTTGGGCAAAAGCATTGTCTTCATCCTCAAGGCCTACGCCTGTGTTGAAGGTGCGGGGGTGGGGGGAAGGCAATTGGCTTCTCTGTCCCCATGTCTGACATTCTCCAGGGTAGATGTCTGCAAGAGCATGTCACCAAAGACATTTCCTTCCTATCCTTCCTTGGACTGTGAGTGAGGAGCTTGATTTCTGCACTCTGCTTCTGTGCAATCGAAAGCAACCAAGGACCCAGGGCAATAAGAAGCTCCAGCATCTCGGTTTCTTGGCTGGAGGGGACTAGATCAAGGTAGCCACATGTGCTTCCATTAGCTTCTGCAGACACAGTGGGTCATAGCACACACCACCTGAGCCTGGCTGCAGCTTCACAATCCTGCTTAGCACTGTTTTGTAGAAAGCAACTAACACTTGATTTAAGTCAACACAGGGATATACTCTTTGTCTTCTGGTCAATAAGCTAACTTTCCTTATAGTGACTCTTTATTACAAAAGAATGTGTGTTCATTTAGGCAGGTTTAGAAAATACTCAAAAATAAGAAAATAAAAAATATTCATGGAATACGTCCATTGTTAACCACTGTTAACATGGGTTTGTACAAAACAGTGGGATCAAACTTCTGCACTTTATTCACTGATGGAGTACACTGCATAGCTTTCCAAATACTTAAATATTAAACCAACATCTCGTTTTTAATGGTCTCATGGTACTCCATTCATCAATGTACCACTGTTTATCTGCCATTGCTGGGCAACTAGTTGTTCTGCACTATATCCTGTGCCCATTTTCTATATTACAAAAATGTTGTGGCAAACAAGACTGTGCATTTTTGGTTTTCCCCATGGATAAATGCATAAAGATGCTATAGTTGGCTTGCTCTATATTGATAAATTCCATCTAGAATTGCAGCCACACTCTACCTACTAGTTCTGTGTGAAGGCCTGTTTCTACTCACCTTCATCCTAAGGGGTGACATCATTTCTTTTAGTGAACCCGAGAAAAAAATTGCTGTTTGAATTTGCTAATTATTTTTTCATATGACTATTATCTATCTGATATTTTTCTTTTGTGAACTGCCTATTTATGTCCTTTGCTTGCCTTTTTATTAGGGGGTTCATCTTTTATTTACTTATGGTCTGTAAATAATCCTTGTATCTTGGGGGATTATATAATAATCCATGTATATTCTTTGTTATATATGATTTTGATGAAGCCTAGCAAAGACTTACTCTCTGCTTTTGATGTCTGGTTTTACAAGAGTTTTCCCTACTATTTCAGTCTGAATTTTCTGGTTGAAAGAAACAAAGGCTCACTCAGAACCTCCAGAGAAAGAACGGGGAAGAAAAGCATTGTAATAATGTAGATCAGATCTAAAACTGGATGCCCAGGAGCTGGGCATGGTGGCATACTTCCTACCATCCCCGCAACTCAGGAGGCTGAAGCAGGAGAATTGAAAGTTTGAGGCCAGCCTCAGCAACTTAGCAAGACCCTGTCTCAAAATAAAAAATAAAAAGGGCTGAAGATGTAGCTCAGTGATAGAGCACCCCCGGGTTCAACCCCCAGTGCAAAAGACAAATAAACAGAAATTTTTTATAACATGGATCTGTTTCCATACTGTTATGTTTAATTTGTTCCTCCTGTTAAATGCTAAGTACTACACTTTAAGAAACAATAAGTCTTAGTTACATACAATAATATTGATAAGGCAAGTTCTTTCTTCTTGCCATTATTTCACTTTTTTTCTTCCCATATCTTTTCTATAGAAAACTTTTCTTTTTGCATTTGTTTTTCCAGATCGATTTCAGAATCTTTTTGTTGAGCTCTCCTAAAATGCCACTGCAGTTTTTTGAAAGCAAGGATTGTTGAGGTATAAATTAATATTCACCTCCAAAGAATACAGTTGGATGAATCCTATCATATGTGTGCAGTTATATAGTCCCTACTGGAATCAAGACATAGGTTGTATTCACCACCTCCCTAAATTCCCTGGCAACCATTTGCCATTACAATATTATTGAAAATTGTGTTAAAGATTTAATAGGAGAAAATTAACATTTATATTACTGAGTCTTCTCATCAAGGAAAAAAACTGTACTTCTTGATTCATTAGTATCTTATACTTTCCCCAAATTTTATAATTTTCTTAGGGCTCCTGAATCATGATTACATTTATTATGTTTATTATAAAGTCTGTATGGCTATTGTAAATTTAATAATCTTTTCATTATATTTACTATGTGGCTATCAGAGTGTATAGTAACCTTGTTGATTTTTGCATACTTATTATTAGATGCTGATTAGATACATAAAACACTTCAAAGAGAGTTTGATATTAGGTGTACTGGTTTGCAAACTGACTGGGGCAGAATATCTTGACACTATCCTATTCTTAATTTACGTCTTGTGTGGTGATTATTTGCATTTTCAAAGGACTGTCTCTATCTGTATAGCCTAAGTATTTAACCTTAGAGGCTCCCAAAGTGTCGCCTGAATGAGTGATTAATGAATGACTGCCCTCATGCTGAGTCCCTCCTGTCCAGTCAGGGCTTTCTGCAAGGCTGGGTTTGGTGCCTTCTGCACTTGCATGGGCCCACAAGAGATCCCCAAGGCCAGCAGATAGCCACGCAAGCCATCCAGAGAGAAGCCTGCCCTAATTTTCACACCAAAGTCTTGCCTGTCCCTGTTCAGAAAGGGATTTAGCCGTTGCAGGGCACCATGGCCACACTTCCTTCTGTAACAAAGAGTGGCCTACCAGAGCCTGACCTGACCCAGAGATCAAATGGTCCTCCATCTGGATTCAATTTGATATTTCAAAATGACTAAATGGAATTAGTGCATCGAGGCCGGATTCAGACTAATCAAACAGCATTTCTCTTTCCTTTTTGCAGAAATTATATCAACTCAGTGGAGAAACTTGATATCTTGGGCTGAAGAGAAGTTCTGACAAGGAGTGACAGGCAGAATTGATTAAAATTTTTAAATGGGGTAATAAAGTAATGATCAAAAAATGGATTTTGTTTACTCAAAAGACTCTTCAAATTGTTTTGTGGAAGAAAAATTGGTTAAAGAGTTTCCTGATTGAGAGATGATTAATTACTTTATTATCCTTAGACTCGGTGGGGGGTTGTGGGGGGAAGTGGGAATCAATGTGCCTAGGAATTACTTGGATATCTTGTTAAAATCCAGATTCTGATTAAAGGGCTCTGCAGTGGAGTCTGAGACTGCGCACTTCCAATAAGCTACCGGGTGCTGTGACACTGCAGGTCCAGCAAGGCCATCCAGAAAGTTCTATATTCACTTTGCTACAAAGTCCTGTTTGGGCCCTTCTTCCCCTGCCCAGCAAGGCGGTTTTGGACACACCCAATACTATAATGGCAGAACAACCTCAAGGTCATCACAAGACCTTTGTGCCCAGCAGATGCAGAGGCCAAGACTCAGTACCCCTTCCTCTAGAGATTGAAAAGCTCTCACACCTCTGCAAAGCTAGCCTGGGTCCCTTACTTTGTGTCATACTTGAATAGAAAATGGATAATGGGCCACCAGCTACGGACATGCCCAGGAATACTTGAGATGGCTCAGGTACAAGGGAGATGCACCTTACACTTGATGGGGTTTTCACTTCATAAAATGGGACTCCAGTGGGCACAAGAATCACTGGAGAAGTCCTCAGCTTGACTGACAATCACCGCTGCTGCTCACTGCAGCAGGTAACAGGGAACGGGCCTGTTCTCTTTCAGGTTGTCCTTACCTCAGTGTCCTGGGTCCCTGAAAGACCCCAAAAACCTCAAGAGAAAACTTCCCTGCTTCTCAAAGCGGTGCCAGCTTTCACCGCTATCCTGCACATGGGGTGGGGGCGGGCACTGGAGCTATGGACTTCCTGTACTTTACAGCGGATGAGAAAGATCTGAACACTGGGCTTAAGTACAGCTACTGTGCCCTGACTGCCGCATCACACCCCAGTCTATCTGCAATCCTCTGATTTTGTTAAAGCTTGCTGAGTTCCACCTTCTGTGCGTCTCTTTCAGTCCCTCTCCTCCATGGGCAACCTGGGCATGAGCTCGTATCACTCTGTCCAAACTCAGTAAGTTGCTGAGTGTTACTGATGCTTTCTTCATATCACAGACCTGTTTTCTTTCAAATTTGCCTGACGCAGAAACTCATCTTCCCCTTCATTTTTTTTTTTGAGGTATAGATTGAACAAGGTGAAGTTCAAAAACTTAAGTTTAAAGCTTAATACACTTTTAAGTATGTAAATCATCACATAGATCCAGCTATGTGGAATATTCCCATTGCTCTGGAAAATTCCCTTGAACACCTTTCAATCAATAACCATCCAACTCTGCCAGAGGTGAGTACTATTTTGACTTCTATTACCATAGGTCAGTTTTCCCTGTTCTCCCAGAATTTTATTTCAACTTAACATAATTATCTGTTTTATAAGAAAGCAAAACAAAAACCCCACAACAAAACAACACACAAACATAAAAACCCCTAAGCACAAGTAGGTTGGTCTGACCCAACCTGAATGATTGGGAATGGAAGGGGAGGTTTGGGAGATTCTCTTTCTAATCCCCTTTTCCTCCTTGGCCTGAGTGTAAACATGGACATAAAGTCACATTATGACATGAACAGACCACTCCTCCACATGAATAGTGTTATGGCTCCTTGAAGTCCAAGAACCAAATTTAAAATTATTACTGATTGGATAGTTGATATTAAGCAATGCCTTATGGTTTGGATTTAAATGACCGCCAAAGGCCATGTGCTTAATTAAGATTTGGTCACCAGACTGTGGCAATACTGGGAGGTGTTGGAACCTTTAGGAAGTGGGATCGAATGGGAAGAAGTTAGAAGAAGGGAATGTACCCTTTTCTTGGGGCTGCAGTGAGGTGAGCAGTCTGGTTCCACCATATTCTCCCTGCCATGATGATCTGCCTCACCATAGGCCCAAACACAATGGGACCAAGAAACCATGGACTACAACCTCTGAAACCATGAGCAAAAAATATAACTCTTCTTGCTTTATTTTCTCATGTATTTTGTTACAGCAACAGAAAGCTAATATGAACAAGGAAATCAAAGTTTTTTGGTTTGATATTGGGATTGTGGTTGTGTTATTAAAAGACAGAGTTGGTATCTTTTAGAGATACATGCTGGGACTGAGCTGTGGCCAGAGTGGATGGAAGTGTAGATGAAACAAGATCTGTCACTATGATGGTAAGTATTGATGGGTGCATCAAGTTCATTAAACTATATTATTCTTTGAATAGGTTGGAAAATCTCCACAATTAAAAAAACTCAAGTTTTCTGTCAATTAAATGTCCACCTACATGTTCTCATGAAACAGTACACAGTATAAGTGGCTTTTCAAGATCCCACTTGAAGGATAACATTAGCCTTCTTTGGCTTCTAAATGAATCCAAGCAATAATCACAGTGGGTTCCTGCTTAAGTTTTTTATCGCTGTGACCAAAAGACCCAATAAGAATAACTTAAGAGGAGGAAAAGTTTCATTTTGTTCCGGTTTCAATCCATGGTCAGTTAACTTGATAGCTCAGACCCCAAGACAGACCATCACAGTGGAAGGGTAGGTAGAGGAAAGCAGCTCAGTTCATGACAGCCAGGAAGCAGAGAACTCTGCCCACAAGGAATAAAATATAAACCCCAGAGACACATCCCCCGTGACCTCCTTCCTCCAACTACACCCTACCTGCCACAGTTAAAACACATCAGCGGATTCATACACTGATTAGATTACTCTTCTCATAATCTGATCATTTCACCTCTGAAATTCTTGCATTGTCTCACACGTGAGATTTTGGGGGAGACACCTCATACCCAAACCATAACAGCCCCTTGGATTGATGGACTGGGTAAGGATTCTGTTCTCAGTTGTTCCAGGGCTTCTCCCAACACTTAAAAATAGAACCAAAGTCCGGTGATTCCCAAAGTTCTCTGGAATGTGGCTCCTGGACTCTTCTCTGGCCTCACTCTCATGTTTTGGACTCCTTTTGTCTTTTAAATTCTCAAAACTGTGTTAAACCTAATAGAAGTATTTTTATTAGAGTAAAAGAAAACAAAAACTGTAGCTAAAACTGAATCATGATCTCATACGACTTCAGTCATGCTAGACTTCCTGCAGTTCCCTGAGCAATCCTAAGCACTCTGGTGGGTGTGTACATGTTGTGGAGAGGGGAAAATCAAAATCTATCTTGCAAACTATTATTTCCTCTTGTCAACCCACTACCGAGCCTTGGCAAGGGAGAGGGGGACCAAAACCACTCATTATAAAAATCGAGCAGTATCAGTGTGTCATGGTAACAACACTTTTCACTAAGTCTTAGTCGTAAAGCTTGTGCCTGGGAATCCAGCCTAAGTGAATTCTAAATGTTCTAAAAAGATTCACACCAAGCACAAAACAGTAGTTACCTATGAGGAGGGGCCCAGAATAGGTGAAATGAGAGACTTGAGCTCCATCTATCACGTTGAATTGTTTTAATGGAATGCTTTTGTGAACTTCTGGTACAATAAAAGACTAATTTAAAAATGCTGAAGATTGAAAGGAGATGCATCCAGATAGTATTTCTTCATAGTGGAACAATGGTGATTTTTAAGTGTTCCTCTTTCAAGTTTTTTGTATAGTCCAAACTTTCTCTATTGAGGATATGGTATAATTATGAAAGCAGAACGAACGAGCTTTAAAATGTTTAGAAAATAAACAAAATGATTACCTCTTAACTTTTAAACGTGTTATTAATGAAGACACGGCTTGAAGTTATTAACTTGCACCTCATTAGAATCAGGAGTAACTACCCATATCATCAGAGTAATGTCACCTGTAACTACCAGTACAAACTAAATGGATGAAAAATGCATGCATGAACAACTGACCTTTTAAAGGCAATTCACACACACATAAATTTAATTTTTCATATGTAAAAAAAATGAAGTTGGGAGATTATGGTTGAAATTTTTAATTTCTTTTAACTTATGTTCAAAAATGAGATTCTTAAATCCTATGTAGATACACAATTTCACATCACGTTCTTGGATTTCCATCAGCCTCCCAAGTTCATAAATCTCAGCTCTAACATATACCCAAGGCATCAGTTGCCTCATGAATTCATGTGCACTAAGTATTTTCATGCCTATTCCATTGACAGGATTCTTATAATTGTCAAATACACAAAGAGCCTTTTTAACAATATTAATTCTATTTAAGAGCCCAGTGAAAACACTCTAACCTACTCAAATAGAGATCAAGTGAGACTCTACTGAAAGGCAGTTTTGACTTTTATTTCCCAAGAGGCACAATTGAGAGGGTATTCTAAGTGAAACCCACAGTTTTGGTTGAATTTACATAGTAACCACATGTACACCACAGCCGTGGAACAAGCAGGGACTGGAATATAAACTGGTACCAGAGCGTTACATCTTTATTATCTAGAGTGGACATTTCATGAGTAAAAATTTCTGGGGCCCCCTTTGCTGACTCTAAGCCTTTAAACTTGACACTGGAATGAAGAGCAAATGAAACATTTCTTCAAAAGTTGCTGTTCCCTTTTTGGATCATTACACCAGCTCTAATGGGGCAACAGCTGAGAATGAAGACCACGTTTTATTTAAGAGCAAGCTTGCTGCAAAGTGAGCCATACAAATGGCTTGGGGCTTAAAACAGACCATCTTTTTAAATGTTTGGCATTTCAGATATTTAATATCTGTCTTGTTATACAAGATTAGTCTTTTAATAAGTTTCTGCTTGCTATCTTGATAAGATTCCTGAGAAAGTCATTCCACACCAACTACTTGTAGTTGTTTATTAAGGAATAGGCTACCGCATTGGTTTCCTAGGCCTACCTTAACAAAATGCCAGACTGACTGGTTTAAACATTTATTTACTTACAGTTCTGAAATTTGGAGCTCCAAGAACAAGGTGTCAGGCTGGTTTCTTCTGGAGACCTCTCTCTGACCATCTTTTTTGTTTTCAAAGGGTCTTGCTGTGTATGTGTGTCCCTAGCTCTTATTAAAGACATTGGTCATATTGGCTAAGGGAGAACCTACCCTAATGGTCTCATTTTAATTACTTCCTTAACAACTTTATCTCCAGATACAATCACATTCTGAAGTTCAGTGGTTAGGACTCTGACATATAAATCTTAGAAACATGATTCAGTTTTAACTAGTTTTAATTTTCTTTCACTCTGATAAAAATACTTCTATTAGGTTTAACCTAAGTATTGAGAATTTAAAAGCCAAAAGATAGGCCTACAGCATATGTATATAAAATATAACTGATGTGTAAAAAGAATCTCTTTTCCAACTAGGCATTATACTTGTTGCAGCTTAGAATTTACTGAAAAATGTTCAGAGAACTTGGCCTAGAGCAGCAGAAAATGGTGATGGGCAAGCCTGGTTATCAGGGAAGTCAAATTCAGAAACAAAAGCCAAAATTCATTTCATCACTCAAGGATTATTTTCTTGAACAGCCAACGGATATATCAAAGGATGGCTCAAGTTATTATTTCTCTATTAAACACTTCCTGCAGGTGTGGTCCCCAGCATCTGAGTCAGCAGGGATTTGTCAAGAATGCAGCTCTAGCCCTGGGAGCTGATGTTTTAACATGCACCCACCTGAGTCTATGGGTCCCTGCCCTGAGAGATGTGGACTGTCACCTAGGCACCCACTCTTTACCCAGGACAAAAGTCATGCTTGTTCAAGTTGGAAAGCTAAACATATCTTTATTTTACACTCAGTGCAATGTGGAACATGCAGAAAAATAGTTTGCACCACATCTAGTATCTATATCCTCTGATTTTCATTCGGTATATCACTGAAAACCTGGCAAAATAATTTAGCTTAAAAAAACAAAAGACCCCTAGAAGAAATGAACTAACAGTTTGATCCAAATGACAGATTATTCCTCTTCCCTAGTCAAATTGGCATCTGCTGACAGAGGAATGAAAGGCAAAACCAAAAGTTATGTTCATTAACAAGGAAGACTGAGCTCTTGCTTTCAAGTATAAAATTTAGCCCTGAATGGCAGAGCACTGAACATGGCTATTAACAGCCACCAAGAGTTCAAGGTGAGAAAAGCAACAGCACTATGGAATTACACGTCTTTCTGTAAGTCAGTCCCATATCCGTACGAGCAAGGAAGGGTCCAACACACTGTAGAGGTGGCGCTATTGCTCCAAGGGCCCTGTTCTCAATGTGGCTCCAGTATGCCTCTCCCCACAGTGTCCTTCAGGGAGCTCTGCTCTCTACTGCCTTCATTTTAACCTGGTCCTCTTGATGCATGGCAGCTTCCTGGGAGACTGGGTTGTAATCTTCACAGTTCCAAGCATCTTGGCTGAACCCAAGGCGAACATCTCATATAAAACATACATGTTCTCATGGCATGAAGGCCATCCTGCAGGCTGCATATTATATATACTGGCTCCTATGGGAGAGAAAGCTTCTGTCCTCTTTGGCAAGAGAACAACATCCACAATGCTGCTCTGGCTAGCTCTTTTTCATGTGCGCCCTCATGTGTGCAGCAATTGAGCCAGCTATCTCTGCATTTTTCTTGTTTTGTCCAAAATAATCTAGAAACCCACCATCTGGTCCAATCAAGTACATTATTATTGTATGATCCACCTGCAGAGAAAAGGTGGAGGAGGAGATGAGACAAAAAGATTACTAAAAATAAACCACTTATTTTACCGAATAAATACTACAGAATAAGAGAACTTTAATGCTTAAATAATCATTGCAATGCATCTATTATTTATGGAATGGGCTCTTATATATAGCAAATTCACAGAGATGGATGGTCTAAAATCTGCAACAGTTATTTCTTGTAATATCAGCTAGAACCTGGAGTTTTTTGGATCAATTCTTAACACCTCCACACAATCTCTGACAAAACAACTCACCTGGAAAGAAATGGTAGTTGCAGGCTTCAAAGACTATCAGTGCTTGTGGAATAGCAATGTTGCTTTAGAAATACCTGACATTTTTGAGTAAAGTATCTCAGTTGATCCCTTAGCCAGTGTAATAAAGATGTCACATGAAATTAAGTGCTGGTAAAAAAAAATTACTTTCCTTGTAAATTCTTGGGTGTATTCCTTTATGTTTTAGGTAGAACTGGTTCTTACTCATTACTGTCCAAATTCTGCTTACCATATTTTATGAGAACTCAGAAAACTATTCATTTAATTATATAATCTACATGTCCTAACACAATATTTAGTCCTGATATTAGTAATTCAAATAGTAACAGAAAGATATTTTTTCTCTCCTACATTTTTAAATACCATACTGAACACTACCATTTGAAGCAAATCACCTGGAAGCTCCTCAGGAGCTATAAATACTATACCAAGGAGCCTGCTACAATCCACCATCTATTTTTCTGACAAAGTTCTTAAAATGTACCTGGCTCTAACTTAAGTTCAGATTAGTCATCAATCTTTTTAGCTGGTTGCTTCCTCAAAATCCAATTTTAAAAGAGCATATTCGGCACTATAACTCCTCAGGATTTAACGCAGACTTGATTGCTACTTGGCTAGACAGGAATGTGCTCACACATACCAAACTGGAGACACTCCCCCAAATACACCCTAAAACACATTATATGTCTGTGAGGTTATTATTTTTTTATACACACATTCATAAGGAGATAGCAAATGGAAAGAGCCACTTGCCTACCCCATAAGGAAAGAATGCATGCAGGAGAGCTCAAACAGCTGGTGACTTCATGTGTTCCTGAAGAATTTACTGCAGGACCAAGACACTAGGGCTTGACATTTCTCTACACATTTGAGAAATCAGAATTAAGCCTCTAGTTCTCCCCTCAAATCTTACTCTGTTGCGTATGCCCCATGTCTTTCTTTTTCTATTCTTTTTTTTCTCTATTTTCTCTTTCCCTTAAACACCATAATTGCAGTTATGCTGGACTTATTCTGAGTATTCTCAATATAAATTACATTCCATTACATTCTTCTATCCATATCTGTCACACTCGTCAGTGGTCACTTCTCACTATTTCATCTGAGTTGTGGGCAGGGCAAATTGGCATTTGTTATAAGTTCTAGTAGTTCCTCATATAGAAGAATGAAGTTAGAAGTAACTGACACATTCTTTCACATGTTGCCTCCACTCCTGAGACAGGCATTTTCCTGTACAAATGATACACATGCTGGGGAGGGTAACTTATATAATACCAACCCTCATCTTAAATCAAGTATCCTCCTGATTCCAAAGTCCACAATGTTTTGTTCTAAATCATCATGCTACTACTATCTCTAATTCTACTGGTGAACAGCACTCAGCTCTTCTAATGCCAAGTTTTTATTTACATATGTATGTTTTTTCAAAAGGTAAATGCACGCAAATAAAATTCAATAAATTTATGCTCTTTAAAGTCTTCTTCCTGTTCTGGATCCCTGAGTTCCTCAGTTCTTCTAAGGGAACCACTGCATTCTTTCAGAGAAAGTTTCTGCATTTACTACTCTATGTATCCACTACCATCTACTCATTTTTATACATAAGTAACACACATTTTTGCTTTCTCAGTTAAGAATATGTAGATCATTGTTTTTTTTGGGCGGTGCTGGGGATTGAACCCAGGGCCTTGTACTTGCAAGGCAAGCACTTTACCAACTGAGCTATATCCCCAGCCCTAGATCATTGCTTTTTATCAATACATATATAATAGCTTTTAAAACAATGGTCACTTGGCTTTCAGTCCTTTCTTTTTTACAAACAATGCATAGGACGGATCTGTAGGACGAATTCCCCAAATCAGAATCTCTAAGCTAAAAAAAGCTTTAACTTCAGATATTGATATATACTGCCAAATTGCCCTTTGAGGAGGGTACATCAATAATGCATGGAAGTGTCCATTGTTCCAAATACATTCCAACAGTGGATTTCCAATTTTAACAATATATATTTGACAATATACTTTAAAACTTTCTGACCATTGCTTAATAGGTAAAAAATGGCATCACATTAAGAGAATCATATACCTCTTATTATGAAACTGAAAATCTTTCCCTAGGTTTGAAAGCCATTTGTGTTCTTTTTTCACACCAAAAGTATTTTCCAACTAATTCTCATAAAAATAAAGCAATATTTTATTTTAATATATAATAATAAAGAGATTTAGCTTTCTAAGGAATCCCAAATGTTTGGCATGCCCAGTTTACATATATTCTCAGTCTGAAGAGTCCATTCAAAATTCAGAAGATTACCTTTCGTTACTGTTGTCTGACATTAGGAAAAATCTCAAGGCACTCTCATTCCTCACTCCTTGCAGGTCCTTTTTTTTTTTTTTTTTTTTTGGGTGCTACTGTGAATGGAATTCAGGGGCACTCCCACCACCGAGTTACATTCCCAGCCCTTTTAAAAAATTTTTTATTATTTTGAGGAAGGGTTTCACTAAGTTGTCCAGGCTGGCGATCCTTCCTCAGCCTTCTGAGTAGCTAGGATTACAGGTATGCACCACCTTGCCTGGTGCAGGCCTCTAGATCTTTCTTATCTCCCATACCATCTTGTGTGTGAAAATGTGTAAACTCAAGGCATAGAAGCTGTGCTAATGAAAAAATCTAAGAACCTGGAGAGTGTCTCCCCCTATTGGTTTTAGCAAAAGTATAGCAAACTCATTGATCCTTATCAAAGGATCAAATTCTATGGCAGTAGACCAAATATACCTCAAAATAGAATTGAAGATGTATTCTAAGACTCAAAGAAGTCTCCAAAATATATATTTATATTTTGATTTTTAATATTAAAAATTTAGTACCCTTATTCTGGATTATCTGCATTATGAATACAAATTTCAGGATCCAAACCTGTGTTTGCTTTATGATCTCACGGGCACCGAGCTATACACTACTAACTACAGGAAGATAACATGAAAATGATGTATCCTTGGCTGCATGGAGTCCAATCAGTCAAGGCAGACTACACAATCAAAGAAAATCGTAGAGGGGCAGCTGATAGTATAGAGGGACATCTGATAGCAGTCTGACCCAAACCCCACTTTTGTGGTGAGCAGCATTTTGGTTTTAGCAAGATACCTCTTGACACTAACTGGATGTTATAAATTTGAGTTTTATACGCTATGAGGTTTCATTTGTAAAATTTTTGTTGACATTATAGTTAGAACTATAAGCACAAGACTAAGGAGAATTACCTAGTTTAGCTTGTATGTACTTATATGAGAAAGTTCACGTAAGGCTAGAAGTCAGACTGACTAGCTCCTCTGCTCCCACTGTTACTGTTATTTAACTCAAAACCAGTTAAAATAACTGTATAGAAAAAGTGCAAAAGTTTGAAAAGTCTTTCTTTTCCCATGGCTTCCTCTCTGCTCTTCTTTCTTCTTATGCTGCCACTGCAGCAAGAAGAAACCACAGAAAGGTCTATTTTCCTTAAACTCAGGGTTTAAGAAAAATGCTTGATTTTCACTTTTCCTCTTCTCCCATGAATTCAAGTTTCCCTTACACTATGAGGTACCAGATCTGGAATGCATAATAACTCTATGGGCTTAATTAAGGCAGAGGGGTCAAAAGCCTGCTTTTAATTTAGGTTATAAGCTATAGGGGCACACAGTGTGTTCCAGGTTCAGACATGACACAGAGAACAAAGTGGGCAGTAGAGACAAAATACTATAGTAAGATATTCCCTCTGTACATCACTCGAGGGATATGCCATGGGGAACTGGAGGATCAGTGACTCAGGGTTTTGCCCATCTTTTTTTCTACCTACCAGCTATGTACCTGGAAAGGTTCTTATGATTGATCACTTTGCCCAACTAATACAGAAAAACCTGAGTATGACGACTGAAAAAATATCTGTAATAACACAATAATACAATGTCAACTCAAATGTGATAGGAAAAAATGTACTAAGAAGAAAACAGTGGGTAGGGTTGGGGTTAGTGTTATGTCCTTTGATGCTGCAGCCTCAAGTGTGCTGATGAACATGAAGACAGCTCTTTAATGCAAGAGTTATAGATGAACAATTTAATAGAATTTCTGTTCCTCATTAAAAAACACATTAAACTAAACTGTGCAACGCATATATTTGATATACAAATAAACCTCATAGAAAATCCACCTTTTGTCAGCTTTCATTTTTTTCCTCCTGTTTTTCAGAACACTCATCTAACCCAAAAATGCAATTCCCCAAGATCTACAATTACTTCTATAAAGGAGCTTATTACTTAACACCTCTTCATTAAGGACACAAGGAGAACCAATCCAATGTTTTAAAACTAAAACTAAAATAAGCCTTGCCTCCACATAATGGTTCCTCTTTATTTCTAACATGCTACCAAGGTATCTGATTTTATTACTGCCTCACAGATTTATGTGCCACTAGAAGGGATGGATATCAATTAAATTATAAAAACAATGAATATAAATTAAACTGTCATCTTTAAAAAATATGCTTCTTGCTGGGTGCAGTGGTGTATACCTGTGATCCCAACTACTCAGGAGGCTGAAGCAGGAGGATGGCAAGTTCAAGGCCAGCCTGGGTAACTTTCAAAAAGATGAATAAAATGGACTGGGGATGAAGTTCAGTGGTAGAGTATCCCTGGGTTCAACTCTCAGTATCACACAAAGATATATAAATGATTCTGTTCTTTTAAGTATCCAAAATCCCCAAGGAATTTGCAATAAATCTGTTTTTCTTTCTTTCTTTTTTTTTTCTATCTTGGAAGCCAGTCATTTAATGCTGTATGAACATTCAGGATCTGTGAATAAAAGAACAACACTGACTTACTATGTAGTCCTCATCTTCATCTTTGGGGCCAGGGCTATAATATACTCTATATGCTCTGGCCACTTGATCAATCTCTTCTTTTGTGCCAGTCAAACCAACCAGTTTAGGAGAAAATTCTAAATAAAGCGAGAAAAAGACAGTAAAAAGTGAGAAACAAGCAAAATAACCACTGCTACCTCAATAAAAATAACATTAGTTATAAAACATTACCATTTTTACTTCCCCATGTGAGTCCCCAAACATTTCTTCATGACTCATATGCTGAAAGGTTTTGTTTGTTTTTTGCTGTGGTGCTGGCAATTGAACCCAGAACCTTAAGCTTGCTAGGCAAGTGCTCTACTACTGAGCCACACCCTCAGTCCATTTTCATGATTCCAAGGAAAAGAAATTCACATAGAACAAGTGAAATTCTCCTTTGAACTATATATAGAAATTCAGATCTTCTTATGACTACTAAAGATCCAGAGGGAATATGTTCTGAAAATTTAAACGACATTTTAAATTAATTTGCATTAAAAACAGTTAAGATGTGATGAAGTTTAAAAATATTCTCATAAATTAAGTACTCATTTTTCATTGCTCATCTGAGAAAAAACATTTGCTTCACAATTAAAATCATATCAAAATATCTGCATTTTATTTTCCATCAAGTGTCATAATATAGGTATTAGGTTCTAGTCTTAATTTCTAATAAAGAGCTGAACAATTAATTTATCATTCCAAAAACCAATGATAGCAAAGTTCAGGGCTCAGGGTAAACCATAGCACGTATGTTTCAGAATACTGAAATTATGACTGAACATTTAATAGCAGTTTTTTCTTCCAATGGTACCCATTTTTGTTTCTTGGACTAATTCATTCTAAATTGAGAAATGACTTGGGTACTGAAAAAGCAGGTTGGCTTATTTTTCTTTTCCACTCTTTGAGTAAATAATGAGAAAGGTGGACGAAGCCTAGTTAGCAGCATATTCAAACCTTTAAAAAGTTGAACCACTGAAACTGCAAATTTTCCTAAACACTAACTTGAAAATTATAACACCTCTCTCACCTCCAAATACGACTAGCAATAAATGTGTGTGTGTTGTAGAAGAATTACCACCAAGTTTTGGTATTTCAGTTAGATACAGCTACTCAGATGTCTACTCATTTGAGAATGTTATAGTACATGATAAGAATAACTGCCAATAAACATATTTAAATTGGAGATTGTGTACTACCCCATGAGTTCATTTATAAATAGCCAGTTTTAATTGCTTTTGGAAAAAACTATGATATTGGCTAAATTTCTGAAAACTTAAAAATTATAGGCATAAATTTGGCTTAAAAATATAAAATAAAAACTAAATTTCTCTATTCTTTTCTCTCTTTTTTGGCAGGGGGTACTGGTGGGGATTGAGCTTGGGTACATTTTATCACTGATCACATTCCCTGCCCTTTTTATTTTTTATTTTAAGACGGGATCTCATTAAGTTTCCCAGGCTGTCTTTGAGTTTGCAACCTTCAAGCCTCAGCCTCCCAAGCAGCTGTGATCATAGGCATACATCACTACGTGCAACAAAAACTGTGAAGATTAAGAAGAAAACATAAATCTCTGTCAACTTAGGTTAGGCAAAGATTTCTTATACACCAAACTAAAGGCTCTATATGTAAAAGCATAATAAACTGATAGGTTTGGACTAAATCAAAACAGAAAACTGCTTTTTAAAAGACCCTGAAATGACAAACCACAGACTGGGAAAAAATATTAGCAAATCTAATGCCTAATAAAAGACTTGTATCCAGAATATAACGAACACATACATATATACATACATTCATACATATACACATGCAAAAACAATAGGTAAAAGATGTGAACAGACACTTCGCCAAAGATATACAGATAGCAAATAAGATAATTAAAAAATGCTAACAGTCATTAATGAAATGACATTAAAAGCACAATGAGATACCACAAAACACTATTAGAATGGTTACAATTTAGAAGACTGCCATACAAAGTGTGATGTAGATGTGAACAAGCTGGAACTTTCACTTGCTGTTGGTGGGAATGTAAAAGTATATAACCATTTTGGAAAAGTTTGTCAGTTTCTTAAAAAGTAAAATATACACCGTATGATCTGGCCATTCCATGCCGAGTTGTTTACTTAAGAGAGATGAAGGCATGTGTCCACACAAAGACTTATACATAGAAGTTATTACTTACCATAACCAAAAACATCAGTGTCTACTCAACAGAATGGATTATTTCACATTATAATACATGTGAATCTCAAAATTACAATGCTGAAGGAAGGCATTCAAATAAAGGGTACATATTGTATAATTACATTTATAAAAGCCACTAGAAAAGGCAAACTAGTCTGTAACTGTAATGACAGAAAGCAGTTTAATGGTAGCATGGAGATGGGGTTAGGTAAAGGAAACTTTTGTGGGTCATGGAGATTTCATTGGCTTGATTATGGTGGAAGTGACATGCTCCTGGGCCACCTAGAGGCACAGCCAACCCACTAAAATCCATGAAAAGCAGAGGTAGCCTGGGTAGGCTAGACAGTAGATAGTGAGCATGGGCTGTGGAAAGTCAGGGAAAAGATGACCCAGGGTGCACTGACCTGTCATACCTTGGCAGTCTGGTCAGGGCCTGGTGCAGACACCAGCTCCCTGAGGAACAGCAGCCCAGAACCCCAGAGCATGATCTATCAACCTCAACAGCCCATTTCCCACTGATCAGTGGGAAAATGGAAGTGGCGTAGACGCAAATAGAGATTTCAGGGCCAATTAATAGCATTAATGCTTCCCAAACCCTAATCAGCATTAATTTGGGCCAACAGTGTTGACCCAAGGGCTATAAAAAACCCTAAACTAACACACTCCCGTGGCAACCCCAATAGGGTCTCCTCTTGCCTTGCCAGACCTCAATTTCTTTTCTTCCCACTTGAAGAAATCCTACTCTTTTTCATTCATTCTTCTTTTTCTGTGGGTTTCATTCTTTCAAGACAAGAACCGGTAAAGAATTGGTGAGACCCGCAGCTTATGCAGACTCCACCCACCAGCAGAAGTGGACAAACTATGGTTTCAATAGTTTCACAGGTGCATACATATTCCAGAAGGTAACACACTGTCCATTTTAAATATGCACACAACTGTATGTCAATTATACCTCAATAAATCTGTTAAAATAACAAGATACACAGCAGGCCTTTCACAAAAAAAACTTTTAAATAACTTATGGAGTTTTAGAGACTATGTATTTGATGATATCATATAAAAAGATGAATACAAAACTATTTATTAGACTGTTCTGATCAGGAATTAAATCAAATGCACAATAATTAAACTGCAGATTCCTGATTTTTAATCACCTATACTGAAGAAACATGAACTCAGATAAATTAAACAACTTGCTCAAACTAACAGCTGAACACGTATTATGAGTTCAAAACATAAATATAACAATTCATTTTTAATTCTCTCCAATGTACACATTCCCAGAACATACATTTCTCCAAATTTTATAAAAAAGAATGAGATTCACAACTAGAATTGGGAGAAATTTGTCCTTGCTCTCAATTCAAGGCTCTTTTTAACTTAGTTGATATACGAAGGTCATGTTCAAATCCCTCCTCTATGATAAAATACAAAAAGAGTTACACCAGGAATTGAGAAACCTGCTTCTTATTTATTGACTAGCCAGGTCACCACTCTGAGCTTCACCTTTTATTTGCCTGTAAAACTGGTGTCCTATTTTAAGAGGCACTGTAAGTTTTAAGTAAGTTGGTATTTCAAAAACTGTAAGAACTAAGGAGATATAAATTATTATGAATAAACATACCTTTCACATAATTTGCAATGGCTTCTTTTGTGTCCCTCTCTGGGTCAATGGTGATAAAAAGTGGAGTTAAATCTGGCAGAGATGGAATACTATCTGGAAGAAAGTTCTAATTAGTATTCACAAGTGCTACAGCAAAGTGTTAAAAAAACAAAGGGATATCTAACACTGGAGTGGAGAGGACAGGGAAGGGAATGGAATGGCCTCCAGTAGTGTATCCATATATTTATTGCCTGCTGTGGAAACAGATAAATATCCTATCACATACATACGCAGTTATGTAAATGCTGTTACCCTGGATCACATAATGTGGCCATCTTATTTCCTAATCCAACCCTCTGTTTATAGTTTTTTCCCTACCATCTGTCAAGAGCAAGAAAAACATTAATAAGGATCAAATATCGTAAAGCAACTCCATTTGGAGGAGGAAGCACCCTTCCTTCTAAATGATACTAATACCACTAACTACAGATCATTTCAGACTTCTAATCTATCACTGGGGAAAAGGTAACAGGAAGACTAAAATAAAACAGACACAAGCACAGAGTTCAAGGGGCCTCAGGCCACAGTGGCAATTTTAGGTAAACTAACATTTACCATCAAACGACGTTTCTTTTGGTGGAGAGGAAGGTTTTGGAATCAGAGCAAGAAACAAGCTGAATGCTGAGAATTTGTGTTCTACAAATCAAATATTTATAACACCCCACTTAACATAATACAGGAATGAGAAAAACAGTAATATGAAGTAAACATAAATGGTGTAGAGTGAGTGATGGCTTTCTTACCTATTTCATCCACGACATGAATCATTTTTTCGAGTTCTTCCGGACAGATATCAGGGCAATGAGTGAAACCAAAATAAATCAATACCCACTGACCCAGGTAATCCTTGTCAGTTTTGGGTTCTCCTTCATGAGTTGTGAGGGAAAATGGTCCCCCAAGTAAAGGCTTTCCAATGCTTCGTTGCCGTTCCTTCTCCAGCTCTTAAAGAGACACATACAAAACATAAAAAAGTCATTCTAACCATATACTTGATACATGGTTAGCATTATATTAATAAGCCACAAAATGTGGAACAAACTGTTTGCTTCAGTAAGTTAAAAATCTTTTTTCAGAAAAATAAACATAAAACAATAAAACCAAGTTAAATGCTATGGTATGTAATAAGCACTATAATAAAGTGGCAAAACTACTTTTCCCTCTTCTGGAACAATTCAGCCATAAGCTATAAGGTGTGGTGACGCTAGGTGGGAGAGGGTCACATTGGCCTAGAGCAGACAGATGTCTGAACTGGTATTGGGATAGGGGGCACAGCCTGGCAGAGAAAGTCTGAACTTGAGTGTTCTGAGGGGCAAGCTGCACAGGGGAGGAATGAAGTGATGAACTTGTCATATATAAGGGATGGATGCACCAACTAATAAATAAGAGAGTTACAAACGGAAAGGGAGTTAGAATTATGGAAAGAAAGGGCAAGAACTAGAATGAACCCTGTAGCACTGGAAAAGAACCAGAAGTATTGGTCTGAGTTTCAATATACAGATTCCCCACTAAGAGAAAATAAAAATTTTGAAGAAATGGGTGATATCAAGGCTGAGGCAAAGAAAGCCCAAGATGAGCCAGGAACCTCTTATGGCATAAAGAAAAGAACTCAAAGAACACTGCAGACATATCAAAAAGATATAGTCAAGCCGGGTGTGGTGGCGAACGCCTGTAATCCAAGCGACTTGGGAGGCTGAGTCAGGAGGATCGCAAGTTCAAAGCCAGCCTCAGCAACTTAGCGAGGCCTTAAGCAACTCAGTGAGACCCTGTCTCTAAATAAAATACAAAATAGGGCTGGGGATGTGGCTCAGTGGCTGAGTGTCCCTGAGTTCAATCCCTGAAAAAAAATAGAGTCATCGGCTTAAAGGGGCTCTCGCTAATTTGGGGCACTCTGAGTATCAAAAGAGAATAATGGATCAAGAAAACCATAAGTTTATACTGAACAAACAAATGGGAAAATTCATTGGTAGGGAACACCATATGCAAATACACACCACAAAATACATACTTATGTAAGAGCAAGTTTTCAGGAGAGAAACCTGATAGAAAATATCTTAATCAAATGATCAAACTCATCATTATTAGTAATGAGACAAAGTGAAACCACGAGGCACATGACTCCATGCAATGTAGATATAGCATCACTTTTGTGATATTCCTGTTTTCAAAGGTGCATGATCTGAATCTTATCATGAAGAAACATTAGACAAACCCATATTAAAGTACATTCAACAGAATAACTAACTCATAATCTCCAAAGCGGCCAACGTTACAAAAGGCAGGTAAAATCTGAAAAACTTTTACAAACTGAAGGATATTAAAAAGACAACTAGATATAAGGCCCGATTCTGGACTGGATCTTTTCGTTATAATGGTCATCCAGTAGCAAAACTTGGAGACTGAACTTGAGATTGAAAAGCAGTAAAATATGGATGTTACTTTTCTGAGTGTGATTACATTAGAGAATGTTCTTGTTTGTAGGAAACAGTATTTGCAGATGAGGCATCATGTCAGCAAAACTCTCAAATAATTTAGAAACACTTAAGATTGCCTCAGAGTAAATTTTCTAAGTCCGACAAATATTGAAAAATGAAATTACAAACTAAAATCAAAAGCTTGCATGTTTTAGACTTGTCACTCATTTTCCTAGCTTTCCAGTTTTAATATGAAAATCAATAAAATACTGCTCAATATGTAAGAAAGTCATCTTTATCAGTATCAGTACAAAACTTATATTCTACACTAAAATTCTACAGAATCAAGATTCTACAATCTATGAATTCTCTTTCCCAATTTTAAACATTACTCTTTCTATAATGGCCATCAAAACAGACTCAAAGGTAAGAATTGAATCAGATTTAATCAATATTTTAAAGATTTAATCAAAACTTCCAACCCAAATCTTAAAAGTTCTGGAATATTCACTAAAATCTAAAATTCTTTTTTTTCTCCCTAAACATTTCAGGATGCTAATACACAACAATGTCTGGCTCTCCCTCAACCACAGTCGGCCTCTGCTGCTACTCACTGGTTTGTAGGATCTACTCACACTACTCCCCATGTCTGCCTCTTAGGCAACCTTCTCATATCCCAAAGTTGTGCCTTTCTTTGGACCCTAACAGCACCTTGAGTTTCCATCTGGTTTGCCAGAACCTCATGGAGTGGAAACCCTTTCTTTCTGTGTCTGTTTCCCTATCATGTGCACCTAACGGGTTGGACTGCATTTTAATTATCTTTGTACCTTCCATATGTCCAAATTCAAATCTATTCACCATAGGTCTTTTAATACTGTTAGGGAATGGGATTATGAATTGGATTTGGAAAAGTAAAAGACATTGATTGAACATGTGAAATTCAAATAAACTCTGGAGTTTCAGTTAATTGCACCAACTTTAATTTCTTGGTTTTGATAAATGTGCCATGATTATACAAGAGGTTCAGTCAAAGTACACTGGGAACTTTCTGAGATTTTTGCATATCTTCTGTGAATCTAAAATTATTTCAAAACGAAAATTTAAAAACAACAAAAAAGATGCTAGTCCAGAATTCAGGAAGGATTTTATTCAGATTTGACCTGATGATATCTACTTACTTTCTGCCTTTTCTTTCTTGAAGTACTTCATTCCAGCCAATAAAGCTCCTCCAATAGCAAATGTGAATGCTAAAGACTTCCAGGAAACAGGCTACTGGGGCAAATATTTCAAAAATATAAATACTAGTAAGACAAATATTTAACCATGCTTAAATTTATTACAGGAATTTTTAATATGCACATACACAGGTCATGATCTTGTTAAATATGCAGAATGTTTCAGGTTACGATGACATGAGAAAATACTGAAAGTTTCTGTGAATGCAGTTATAGCTGGGTTCTAAATACAATTACATATGTACTCATTCCAAGAGAAAGTCCCCCAAGTCCTTTTCTGTTCATGTGGAAAATCAACTCAAAAAAGTTCAAGTACCATGACTACTATTACATGTGAACTTTGCTCCAACTGTTGATTTAAAAAACAATTACCAGCTTGTGCTGAAAACTGAAAATATAAATAAAATAAATGGTAAGTTAACTGTGGCTTTCTGCAAACTGTACTGAATTACTTCAGGGCTCTTTCAAGTTTCAAAGTAAGAAAGATGTTTGCCACCTAGGCTTAGCTCATTAACCCTTTCCACAGCTCTGAAAACCCAGTTCTCGTACCTATCACTAGATAGTAGCTCTAAGTTCTTTATGGGTCAGAACTAGAACTGGAAGAAAACCCAAGAAAAAGGCGTATCCACACGCAACTAAAATCAACTTTTTGCTTTCAAGTTCAAGGTTTATGTGAAAACTCTGAAGGGAAATTCAAGAGAAATTACAGATGTGCTAATTCTTCAATTATATAAACTTAAGGTTAAGACCCTTAAGAAAAACTGGAACCTATGTGTTAACTTAAAGTCCAAGTCCAAGTATCTAACCCCGCAGAGAGGGTGCTGGTTTTCAGTCTCTGGAATACCGGGGCTACTGGTAAACCAGGGGAACATAGGATAAAATTTCACAAGGGAGATAAGATCGCCAAATTGAGGACCATTTCAGGCCTGGCCGAGTAGTTTCTGAGGCAAGACCAAATGGAATGGCTGCTGACAGCCACGACAGGTGCTGGAAGGGCTCCCTGTGTACACTCACCCCAGGTTTGGAGGGGCGCGTAGGATCTCTGCGGCCCTTCGGCTCGGGACCTGACGACTCCGGGGATGGCGGTACAGTGGTACTTAAGGGCCGGTTTCTCAAGTAGATGCCAGGGAGCTTGGAGGCCAGCCGCACCGCCTCCCGCCGCGCGCAGCACTGCCTCCACAAGACTCTCGCAGTTCTTTCCTCCAGGACCCAAGACTCGATTACGCGAGGAAGGAGTCGCCAAAGTTGACAACCCCAGGGCCGCGTAACCTGGCCCACACCTAACGCCAGTGCCGCCATGAGCTTTTGATACCGCACCTCCTTTGACCCGCCCTACCACTTCCGGTACCGCTTCCGCTTCCTCCGGAAGTCATAAGAAGCCGCTCTCTCCGCTCTGCTCGGTGGTGGTGCGGTGTCCTATCCGGTTGCCTGGGAGCCCTAGCCGAGAAGCCGGCGCGCGGTAGGTGGTTCCTTGTGAGTGGAAGCCCGCCCGGAGCGGGCTGAGGGGGCGGGGACAGTGGGGCAGTGGGGTGGTGACACTCTCGGGGGTCCCAGTTAGACCTGGTCTAGGCGGCACTGACCGCTGGGGGCTTCCTGCTCAGAAGGGAGAAAACACCGGTCTGAGACTGGCAGGACTGGTTGGCCCCCTTTTCTCCACTTTTTTGGTCAACCATCTCACCCTCGTCCAGCCTAGTCTGGAGGCCGGCCAAGTGAAATTACCGGGTAGTTGATCCCTGTATACCTGCAAAATATGAGTCGACCAATTGTGCTTGAAATAATCCTTGACTTAAAAATATTTCTTAAACAGTTTTTTAATTTGGTCGGTTAGGGTGGTAAAGGCGAGTTAAGTGTAACCCAAGTGCACTTCTAAGAATACATTATAGCGCAAACTGATTATAAAGCACTACTGTACAAAGTATGTACTGCATTATATCCCATCCTTAACTTAGTCGACCGGGGCTCCAGTCTATTAAAATATCCTCACCGCCCCCTGCCCCCTTCAGTTTTTTGATTAAAAAAGTTTGTTGGTTTCCTCATCTGAGACTGTTTCAGTTACTTGGATACAGACACATATTAATAAGGTTAAGAGTCTATGTTTGTTTGTTTTTTGTTCCAGAGGCCAGAGAGCATTGATTTCATCTGCCTTTTTTTTTTTTTTTTTTTTTTTTTTTTTTTGT
>JAJEJO010049425.1:439118-769817 GCA_020662805.1 Glaucomys volans | reverse complement strand
TTTTTTTTTTTTTTTTTTTTTTTTTTTTTGTGGTGCTGGGCATTGAACCCAGAACCTTGTGCTTGATAGGCAATCATTTTAGGAACTGAGCTATATCCCCAGCCCCTTCATCTGCTTTTGTTTATGTCTCAGTAGCTGCGATCATCACCATCCCACCACTTCTGTGGGGGGTTTCCAAATATACTAGGAAAAAAACCCAAACCCAAGACCTTCTGCCTCCTTATTTACAGATTCCATTCTTGTGCAGTATTTTTTTCAGGATATAATTGTGAGAGAAAGGCTTTACCCTGATAGTGGGCTACAAAATTTCAGGGACCAGTTGACAAGGAAGATAAGCTTATTCAAAGCGCTTATCTTTGAATAAGACAGAGGAGCCCTTTCTGTCCCAAATCTTCATGTTCAAGGACTCAGGGGTGCAGAAACTTTTATGAGAGAATCGGAGGCATAGTGGGATAAAAGGCAGGAAATTTACATTTTGTAATAGACAGTACATTTGCAATATATATTTTTTCTTTTTTTAATTTTTATTTTTACAGACTGCATTTTGATTCATTGTACACAAATGGGGTACAACTTTTCATTTCTGTGGTTGTACACAATGTAGATTCACACCATCATGTAATCATACATGTCCGTAGCATAATAATGTCTGTTTCACTCTACTATCTTTTCCTTCCCCAATCCTATATATTTAGCTTGCCTGAAAATTTGTCAATCTTAATTTCCTTGGCATTTGGGAGTTCTGGTTCAAGGGGACTTACTCAGAGCAGAAGCAGCTATTGTTCCACTAATTATTGGATTGGTGCAAGGAATTTTGTTTTCCCTGTGATTTGACCCACCTAGCCAAAGGTGTTGGCTCTCTAACCCAGTAAATTGTACTTTAGTAGTATTTGTGTTTCTTCATTCCATAGTTCAACTGGAAATCTCTGAAATTTACACCCAAAGTTAGAAGAGTTGCTAAATGCTTAGCATTTCAGATCATTGTTAGTCAAAACTAATTTTTTGTCTTGAAGTTGCCTGTGGTAAGATTTTCCCCTCTTATTTCTGCCCAGGGAGAAATTTTTTCATGTAAGTGAAAAAGAACACAAAAGCAGTTTGCTTATTAAGGTAGAAGTATTGTTCATTTCTTTAAATGCTCAGTTACGGGTTAACTGAGCAAACACATATAATTAATTGACTTTGATGTTTTTAGCTGATACATTAAATTTTGTTTTCCAAAGTGATTCTATTAATAGCCTTATTCATAATTTATTTATTAGAGCATTTTTACAAGTTTTTCATATTAAGTTTATACTTTTAGATGAACTGCAGCATCTAAATCAGTTCAAAGAAGGTGTTTTAAATCTGCTTTGGGTGAATTACTCAAAGGGTTAATCACACCTTCGAGTCTGATGGACCCTTGCTAAAAGGTGTGGGAAGTGTTATATAGTTTGAATTTGTATCATTTGTATCACTACTATAGACCACTGAGATCACCAAATGAAGTTGCTTTTTTTTTTTCTCCCCTATTTAGGTATTTTCTTTGAGAGAGACAGGGCATGGATAAATACCATCTGATGTTTGTTTTAGTAGTAGTGTCAAGGCTTATTAAATTTTGTGCTCCATAAACTTTAAGGCTTGTTTGACTAGAGTAGCTAAGCCCAAACGTTTTGTGAAGTTCCTGGCACCATAACTTGTTTGCTTCATCTTACGTGCAGACCTTTGTCCCAGTTGCCTAACCAGGAACATTTCTGCCTCAACTTTCCTGTTATGGTAGCATATAACATAGGTTTCAAGATCCTCCTCTGGTCTTTTTGAGATCTCTGCATATAAAAACTTTGCCAGCTGGCCCCCTTCTTGAGACACATCTGGCTCTTTTAACAAAATCTTAATGATGTCCAGACCTCCCACCCGTTTCTTTTGCTTTTACAATGGTATAAAACATACTTTTCAGTGTAGGGCTGTCTTCTTTCACAAGTTCCTCTTAGAAGCTTCAGTGCTTATTACAAGGAACTTAAGCCTTCTGACTCTTAGGTGTTATAGGATTTTTATTGTTATGTAGCAAGTTTTCAGCAGTTAAGTATCCCTGGGCATATCTTATTTATTTTAAAAATCACTTAAGTCTGAGATGGTTTTCACAAAATGCTGGCTGCTTATCTTGAACCAAAATTTGTAGCCATTTTTTGTAGAAAATACTGTTAAATTATTCTGTTCTATTATAGTTTTAGTTAAGTTGTGACTCAGTAAACAGATATACTCTTAGATATAAAATTTAAAAATTACTTTCCTATATTTGGTGCTTTATGATTCAGAGATCTACAGAGTAGTTGGTATGCATATAACTTAGCTGAATCTCACAACAACCTTATGAGGGTCTTAAGATTCAAAGCTTTCAGCAGCTCATGATTATACCTTTTTACAAAACTAAAACTTATATAACTAAGCACTTGGTAAATGGTGCGGGCAAAACTTCAAGAACAAAGTTCACTAAAAACTTGCCATTCTCCTTTTTCTTCAAAAGCAAAGTACATCCTAATTCTTACAGATTCTGTCATTTCTCTACTTCAGAAGCTTTTGAAAACCTTACAGATTTCCTTATAATGAGTAGATACTAAAGGGCTGTCCCCCCTTGCCTGACAGAGGTGGGAAACCTGAGACAGACAAGTTTCTGATTAACACAGCCTAGCTAAATCTACGTATGTATATTTTCTGCCTTTTGTCCTACTCTGCATTTTCTTATAAAAGCTATCTGTATTCCTGCCTCTTCTCCCCATCCCCAGTCCCTAAAGATGGAGATTTGATTTGGGTTTTCTTTGCAGTATTAGGGAGTCAAACACAGGGGCACTCTACTGCTGGGCTATATCCTCAACCCTCTTTTTATTTTTTGAGACAGGGTCTCACTAAGTTGCTGAGGCTGGCTTTGAAACTGCAATCCTGCCTCAGTCTCCTGAGTGGCTGGGATTACAGGCATGCATCCCTGCACCTGCCTGGAAGATGGAGCTTGGAGACAGAAAGCTCTCCTCTTTCTCCAAGCTGTCTAAATTTTTAGTGGATTGATAAAAAGAAAAGTCATTCCCTCTGGTAAGATGTTTATTGAACTGTCTTCCTGAGTTCCCTGGGGCATCTCCTTGAACCATGAAAATAATTTTGAATGAGCCAGGGGAGTCATGTTTTTTTTGCCCTCTGATTCTTTTGCCAGCTTTATTTCTAAGCTTGTCTCTCTGTCCCTAGATGTGGCCTTGTTCCCCCTCTTGCACTTAGCAGGTCACATTATAAATTTAAGTTTTTGTTTTTCAAAATAATTTCTTTAATAAAAGTATATGTTGCCTCCCTATTATTGATCTTATTTTTAACTCTATTCAATATTTTGATCTTTTCTACCCTGGAACAGATTTCTGTTATACAGTGTATGCCCCTTGTTAACTTTTGTCACCTTTTAATTTTCTTTAAAAGGTCACCAAATCTTGGGGTAGCCTTCAGTTTCCTTAAATTGAAGCTGTGATCCAATGAAAGTTGCATTAACAGGGTTTTTAGTGTTAAATGACAAAAAAAAAAAAAATTTGATTTGGCTTTTACCTTGGGGGAATTTATTGGCTCATATAACTGAATGGCCAGGGGTAATTGTGGCAGACAGGTAGATGCAGGTGTTCAGTGTTTCAAGGAATATACTTTCCATCATTCAAATTTGCTTCCTCATGTTTAATTTAACTCAGTTAACTTTTCTCCTTAAGCTCAAGTTGTAGTTTCAGCTTATTTTATGTGCTTACACCCTAACTGGTCAGGAGGAAACTAGGTTTTCATAGGCCATACCTGGTTTGTCTATCAGTCTGCCACTCCCTTCCCCAGCTCGAGAGTAAAGGTCAAATGACAAGTGCTGAGAGTACAGAATTGTGTAGGTACCTATCTACCCAAGGAAAATTGGGGTGCTCTTAAAGAAAAGGAAATGATTACTGGTCAGGCAAAAATAACAACTGTTTACTGGAAAGAAGATCAAATTAATCAGGACTAAATCCTGTAATTGATCCACAGAACATATTATCACCTTAAAAGCTTTCAGTGTAAATATAAAAACAAATAAGCCCTCTAGCAGGGGATAAGAGCAGTCCCAGAAACAGTTTTCTGTTAACCTTTGCTAATTTTGTTCATGTGACATACTTGCTAAATTATCTTTCTATTAATCTATACTTGGAATCACAAATATTTGCAACTAATATGACTAGAGATTTTCAGCTGCCTTTGATGAGTTTTGTATTTCTGTAATTGTATCTGAGTTCTCCACCTGAAAAGTCATAGACTTTCCTTCATTTATAGAAAGATCAATGATGATAACCACTCCAGCATACATACTTACTGACAAGTCAGCATATTTGTTGACTTGATATCTACTGGGGTTTTCAGCTGGGGACTGCTGTAAGAAATGAGCAAATCAAAAACAACAACAACAACAACAACAACAACAACAACAACAACAACAAAACCCACATGAAAACACCAAACGATTTTTTCAGGATTTCTCTCTCTCTCGCGCTCTCTCGCTCTCTCGCTCTCTCACTCTCTCGCTCGCTCATACAGTTTTACCTGTTTTCGGGCTACTTACTGTCAACAAGATTGAGGAAGAAAGGAAAGTAGCAGAAGCTCCTAACTGTATGGATTAGGTAAAGAGTGTAGCTAGCATTAGTGACAGCAGTTTTAATTTGAAAAATGCCCCTTTGTTCTTATAAATAAGTCTGGTTGAAGTCTGACTCCTATTCCAATTATGGAGTTGTATCCTCCATCTGTTAGGAGTGCTTTTACAACTGGGATTCACATGTCTGTAGACAATTAAATAGCAAGTCTGTAGATATATTGGGCAGATGACTGGAGACTGGGAGTCTGAAGGTAATTTTAGCCAAGTGAATTTTTAGAAACAACTAGGTTTTAATAAATTCAGACACTACCACAACAAGTTAATTACAATAGACTTTATAACAAAAGTAGTTGATAATTGAGGATCTTGGCCTTTGATTTTTGTCTTTTTTTACTGGTGAATTATAGTTTGACATCATAATGAGATTCATTCTTTTCTAGATGGTAAGTTGAGATTGTAAGCAATCTAATAGTTTTTTCCAGTTACAATTTCTTGCTCTTTTTGACTATCAAGGCAGGGAAGAGGTCATGTGTGTATGAAAAGATTTCATATTTTCTCTTTTGGTTGTAGGGTTAAAACAAAACAAAACAAAAAACCTGGTTCAAGTTAGAATCCAATTATTGAAGAACCAGGAATACTGTTATGGAAATAACAATGCTTATATTACTGTCATAGTTTTTGTGCTGAATTTTTTTTTGGTCATTGTTTAAAATTATTCCTCTCCTTCATGCCTTTACTACCTCTCCCAGTTACTTTAGATATAAATTATGAGAAACTTACTTCAGATGACCAACCTGCCAACAAAGACCCAGACTGATACAAAATAACCCATACTGGGAATCTGATTGCAGTGAGTGAGTGTAATATACACCTTTTCAAATAACCTTCACAGATGAAATTATTTGATGTTTGTGGAGAAGGATGCATAGTTGTGTGTATTTTTTAGGTGAGTGTGTATTTACTGTAAATTAGAAATTATTCCAGATTTGAATTTGGCTTTGTTAGAATTAGAATGCCTGTTCATTATGGAATAGTACCTGTTTGTAAATTATTCCTCCTCTGGAGGACAAAAGTTATCTGTATTACAGATGAAAAACTGAACCGTTTCAGAGGCTTAGACTGTCAGTTCTAAAGCTGATGCACTTTTATCATTGTCAAGCTGTCGTATGAATTAATTATTAAGTTTAATGTCCATTTTGTCATTTTCTTCAGTCTAGTCAGAAAATTAAGATGTTTTTCACTTACAGTTATCTTTTTTATTTCTTTAGTTTATCTAGAAACCTGTTTGAAGGTTATGGCTGATAAGCCCAATCCTGGAACCCTTAATGACAATTCAGAACGACTCTTCTCCTTTGGAGTAATAGCAGATATTCAATATGCTGACTTAGAAGATGGATACAATTTCCAAGGAAATAGGAGGAGGTACTATAGACATAGTCTCCTTCACTTACAGGGGGCCATTGAAGACTGGAATAAAGAAAGCAGCACACCCTGCTGTGTCCTCCAGCTTGGAGATATTATTGATGGCTATAATGCACAGCATAAAACATCAGAAAAGTCTCTAGAACTTGTTATGAACACATTCAAAATGCTTAAAGTGCCAGTTCATCATACATGGGGAAATCATGAATTCTACAACTTCAGTAGAGACTATTTAACACGCTCTAAACTTAACACAAGGTTTCTAGAAGACCAGATTGTACATCATCCTGAGACTATACCCTCAGAGAATTATTATGCTTATCACTTTGTACCATTCCCTAAATTTCGGTTCATTTTACTCGATGCTTATGACTTGAGTGTCTTAGGTGTGGATCAGTCGTCTCCAAAATACCAGCAGTGTATGAAGATACTGAGGGAGCACAATCCAAATACGGAATTGAATAGTCCTCAAGGTGAATTATTCCTTTGAGCTGAGAATCTAATACATTGTCTTTAAATTCTTCAGCTACCTTTTATTCAGCAGGAAGATGGACAATTAAGGTAAAAGTATATTATCGCTGTTGTTCAGGGTCAGGATTTCTCCCAAGCCTTGATGTCACATGGATTGGTTACAACATGATTGAAGCTTCATTTATTGAACAGATATTTTAATGCTCATTCTGGGCAGAGCACTTTGCACTATCATTTTTTTTTTTAAATGGACAAAATGGAGGGAACCAGGACAGTAGGTGGGTAGGACAAACAATAAATGTATTAATTTTCCTTCACTGTGATGAAGTACCTGAAATAATCAACTTATAAGGGGGAAAGGTTTATTTTGGCCCATGGCTTCAAAGATTTCAGCCCATGGTCACTTGGCCTTGTTGCTTTTGCCCTGGGGCAAGGCAGTACTTTATGGTAGGGAGCATGCGGTGGAGCAAGCTGCTCACCTCAAGGCAGCTAGGAAGCAAAGAGAAAGGAGGGACTGATATCCCAGTATTCCCTTTGAAGGCACACCCCCAGTGACCTGACTCCCTCCCACTTAGGCCCTTCTTTTTAAAGGTTTCATCACCTCCCAATGGGGCTGTGATTTGGTGGCCAAGGCTTTAACACATGGGTCTTGGGGAGAGGACATTTCAGATCTAAACTATAGCAACCAGTGAAACAAACAAGATTATTTCCACAAAGTACTACCAAGAAAATAAGAGTATAATGTTATGGAAAAGGACTAGAAGTACTGTTTTAGATTAGATGATCAGGGAAAGCCTCTCCAAGGAGAGAAACATATAAGCTAATTGTCTGTAGGACAGGAAGAATGGGTAGGGAGCTAGTAGAGGGGAAAATGTGAAGGAATTAAGTAGAATAAGAGTGGCATTGAATAATACAGGAAGGGGCCAGTGAGGTATAAGATGACTTGGAAAGTAAACAGGTACAATAGTATGTAGCAGGGTCAGTGGACAGAGTAAGGAGGTAATATTTTCTTTCTAGTGTAATGGAAAGCCAGTGAAGTAAGCAGAGGAATGTGAAGACTAGGAATAAGATAACATATTAATATATCACTCTAAATTCTTGTTATTTCCTATTTTAAGTCAAGTACTGCTAATACATACTCCTATAGAAAAAAGCAAGTGTCCTTGCATTAGGTAAATTTAAATGCCTAAATGAGATGGAAATGACATTTTGTGAGTCTAACTTATTGAATTTATTCAGGACTTTCTGAGCCCCAGTTTGTCCAGTTTAATGGAGGATTCAGCCAAGAGCAGCTGAACTGGTTGAACGAAATTCTTACGTTCTCTGACACAAACCAAGAAAAGGTGGTGATTGTGAGTAAGTATTTAAATTGTTTATCTGATAGCAGTAGCATTTTAGAGATTGGGAAGTTAACTTTTAAAGAAAACTAATGATTTTTATGTTTTGATATCCTCTGTCTATAAAGTGGATGCTTAATTTTTAAAATAGAACCTGAACCTGAGTTAATACTTACGAATGAGTCAGGAAAGAATTGTAAAATAACAAAAGCCTGTTGACATATATTAGAGTATGTGAGTTGCTATGTTAGGTTTCTAAGCAGATTTTCTCCAAATGGGATCAGTTCATGTATTACTTTCAAATGAGAAATTCATTTCAGGCCCTATTTCTTATTTTAACCTTAGAAGCCCTGACTATCAGTGAAGTAACCATCAAACAGGTCATTGCTGCCTAGATGAAGCAGAGCTGATAGAATGTGGTAATGTGGCAAGCACTTTTGACTGTCAACCACATGGTCCCAAGGAAATTAGAGTACATTATTTTCATTTAGAATCACTTGACAGATACACTGCCATCAGACATTATAGGAATTTGGAAGTACTTAAAACATGCTCACATGTGTGTGCATGCCCACCCACAAAGAACCGAATTTGGATTTATCTGTGCTCAGTGGACTTGGTTTGGGAGCTGACATTACAGTCCTTGGCTCTCATTTGTGTGAACTGTGTAGCTCTAGACAAATATAGAACCTACAAACTGCAGTTTCTGGCTCTCATTTGTGTGAACTGTGTAGCTCTAGACAAATATAGAACCTACAAACTGCAGTTTCTTAGTATTGCAGCAAGTATAATTGTGAGTGCAAAAGTTCTTTGACAGTGATAGACTATTCAGATGATTGATGATATAAAATTATATTTATATAAAATATAAAAATGGAAATTACATAAAATAGAATATAAAATATAAAAATAGAAATTACATTCTATAAAATATAAAAATAGAAATTTCCAGTTTTACGTATTGATCTTTTAGGTAGGGTTAAAAACATATAGATTAGCCAGGCATGGTGGCACATGCCTGTAATCCCAGTGGCTCGGGAGGCTGAGGCAGGAGGATCGCAGGTTCAAAGCCAGCCTCAACACGGGCAAGATGCTAAGCAAATCAGTGAGACCCTGTTTCTAAATAAAATACAAAATAGGGCTGGGGATGTGGTTCAGTCGCCAAGTGCCCCTGAGTTCAATCTCCAGTCCCCCCCCCCAAAAAAAGAAAACAAAAACAAAAAAACATGTAGATGGCACAGGAGTGTTTGTGCTGCTATTTGGTTGTCAAGCATCAAAGTTTGTAAAAGATAGGGTGCCCTCAGAGGTAGGGAATGCAACCATTTGGCTCAGTAACTAGAGTACTGGACTGTGTCTACTATTTTGCTCTTTCACTGCTAGGCTAAGAGTATTGGAACTGGAAGAGACCTACATATCATATAGCCAAACCCTTTAATTTTAAAGATGAACTGAAGCCCCAAGAGATCAAACTACATAGCTAAAGTCACATAGCTGCTGAAAGAATTGAGACTTTTTTTTTCCCAGTCCCCTTTCCCCTGTCTTACATTCTTTTCTTTTTACTGATGACAGTGCACCTACTTCAGTAGTCTCTTATTCAGAAACTGCTTAAGTAAACATTTAGCAACTGAGCACCTCAGGCTCTCTATAGTAAAGTTTAATAGAAATTTACTTTTGTTTTTATGTGTTTTTTAATTTATTGTGGCTACTCAGAAGTTATTTTGAGTTTTTGAGTTTTGGCCATCAGTTGGAAGGATAGAATTGCCATTAGCTGAGGTGGGAGACCCTCTAGGATCAGGAGGTTTGGGTGGCAGTTAGAACTACTGTTTCAGATGTCTGCAGATATCTAATATTTAATAGAAGCCTGTCATACATCAGTGGACATACTGAGTGGGTAATTTAGACATTAGAGTCTGAAATTCAGCATAGAGGTTTAAGCTATCATATAAATATGGGAATTGAAAGAATGTAGATAATTTTTAAAGCTATATAAATCACTAAAAGATCACCATTGTATTAAGTGTAGATAGGGAAGTTCAAGGATGAAACATTCAGACATTCCTGACAGGATGCTGGGGAAATAAGTAGAAACCAGTAAAAGAGATTGAAAATTAGTGATCATTGAGGTTAGAGAAAAACTAGCAGTGTCCTAGCAGCTAAATACTTGTAGGAGAAAGGGGCAACTAATTGTGTAATTTGATAGATAAGTCATTATGGCTTCTACACAGGTATAAGGCCTCTTATACCTTATCACAGCTAGCCTGTGGGTGGGCATGTGTTCACACGTGTGTTCCTTTCCTGCTTTAGAGTTCTGTTACCCTCACCCCCCTTTACTTGTTTTATAAATAGATAATAAACAAAAGCATGTTTAAATTTGGGGATAAAAAGGAACAGTAGCAGGACAAAGAAAAGATTTATTGGGAAGAAGCAGAGATCCATGAGCCATGATATCTGAACTTCAGAGTGAAACTGTGGCCTGATTATATGTGTGGTCTAGATTTACAGATGTGTTGACATTAGGGATTCAAAATTCTTCTGGCTCTACTTCCACATATGTCCTGTGGGACCCACTATAAACCTCCCTGCTTTAATTAGCTTTCTTACCTGTAAATTAGATATGGCCACCTGATCTCATGGGGGTGTTCAAAGTCTCATGAATCAGTTCTATGGCATTGTTTATATAAATGACACATAATCCATAGTCATTCTCTAAACTGTTCTTTTATTTAGTACTACATCTTTCTGTGTATATAACATTCATATTTAAGGAAATCAATAAAATTGAATTCTAGCACAGCATCTGCCTGATTTCTGGCCGCTTTTGCAGACTGCCTTGCATAAGATGCCCTTGATCTTCTTTGGTGTTTGTACAACTTGAGACTAGCTTGGTGTGTTCTACCAACTAGAGCTGAGACTACAGTTAGGTAAATTAATTCATTCTTGACTCCTTTCCAAACAAATGGGACATGTTTAAATCAGTTGTAATACATGCCAAGGCTTATCTGCAGAAACCTTACTAGATGGAAAATGGGAACTATTCAAGTATAGAACAAGTTTGAGGGCCAAAAAACATAAAAGAAATACTAGTCAACTATTATTGTGTGCTTATTGAATACCTAAATACTATAGGATTATTTAGGTATATTTGCTTTCTATGGCTTCTATTACAAATTCCTACATACTTGGTGACTTACCACATGTGTTCTCTGATAGTTCTGGAGGTCAGAAGTCTAAAATCATTTTCACCAAGCTGAAATCAAGGTACTGGCATAGCTACATTCCCTCAGGAGGCTCTGGGCAGAATTCTTTTCCAGTCTTAAGCAGCACTTTTTGCATTCCTTGGCTCATGGTTCCTTACTCTACCTTCAAAGAAAGGCCTGGGCCTCAGAGATCTCAAGATTTTGCCTGTACAGTAGCTTATCCCACCTCATTTGCAAACCATCTCACTGTCCTTTCTATGCTCCAGAGACATGGGTGTTGATGGCCTACTCCTTCACATATGTGGATTTTCTCTGGTCTCAGTCCATTTGGATGAGGTAGCAATACATATTTTTTTTTCCTGAATACTATTATGTTTTAATGGGAAACATATTTCTTAATTGGCTTTCTTTCTTTCTTTCTTTCTTTCTTTCTTTCTTTTCTTTTCTTTTCTCTTCTTTTCTTTTCTTTTCGTTCTTTCTTTCTTTCTTTGTTTCTTTTTTTTTTTTTCCTAACAGGCCATCTTCCCATTTACCCAGAGGCCTCTGACAGTGTGTGCCTGGCCTGGAACTACAGAGATGCTCTGGCAGTCATTTGGTCTCACAAGTGTGTGGTGTGTTTCTTTGCTGGTCATACTCATGATGGTGGCTACTCTGAGGATCCTTTTGGTGTGCACCATGTCAACCTAGAAGGAGTTATTGAAACAGCTCCAGACAGTCAAGCCTTCGGCACAGTTCACGTCTATCCTGACAAAATGATGTTGAAAGGGAGAGGCAGAGTTCCAGACAGAATTATGAATTATAAGAAGGAAAACGCTCTCAGTTTTTAGTCTGTTTTGTTTGCCTTTGTAGGAAGAGAATGACTGCTTGTATTTGTCCCTACCACATAAAAAGAAAAACAAAATAAAAATTCTCAATCCCATTGTTCAGTATTCTGCTTATATACCAAAATGTATTTATGGCTTCAGTGTGTTAGTTGATAAAATATTCAGAAGTATCATTTTGGGATATTATTTCCAGTACTGAAAGTCAGAAACAGAATAAACCAGGGAGGGGATGATGGTGGGGGCATCTACTACTGATAAGAAACTTTATTTGACCTTACCCAATTTTGTTTTGTTTTGTTTTATAAGGAGAGTATATTCATGTGTTAACTGTATAACTTAAAATTCATAATAATAAAACTCAGGGAAACTTTTCCTGTTCACCTTGCAGTGTGAATGAACTTTGGACAGTTTTTAGCTCAGAATACCCATATTTGGACTTTATAGGCTTGTATTCCCATTTTGTGAACAAAACCCTTCAGTTGTTATTTCACAGTTAGATATATAGCATCCCCATCTCTAAGAAGGGTGTACAAGGAAGTCATGTCCTCTTGTGATTCTAACCAAAGCAAGAACAGGTGCCAGTGCTGCTGTGTGCCTCCTAGCTTGGTGTGTTCTACCAACTAGTGCTGAGACTACAGTTTGGTAAATTAATTCATTCTTGACTCCTTTCCAAACAAATGGGACATGTTTAAATCAGTTGTAATACATGCCAAGGCTTATCTGCAGAAACCTTACTAGATGGAAAATGGGAACTATTCAAGTATAGAACAAGTTTGAGGGCCAAAAAACATAAAAGAAATACTAGTCAACTATTATTGTGTGCTTATTGAATACCTAGATACTATAGGATTATTTAGGTGTATTTACTTTCTATGGTTTCTATTACAAATTCCTACATACTTGGTGACTTACCACATGTGTTCTCTGATAGTTCTGGAGGTCAGAAGTCTAAAATCATTTTCACCAAGCTGAAATCAAGGTACTGGCATAGCTACATTCCCTCAGGAGCCTCTAGGCAGAATTATTTTCCATTCTCAAGCAGTACTTTTGTACTCCTTGGCTCATGGTCCCTCACTACCTTCAAAGAAAATTTCTGGTTGTCATATCACCATCTGTGTAATCAGATCTCTCCGTCATATGAACATTTATGATTACACTTCAGGCCCATCTGGATAATCCAGGTAATCTCTCCATCCCAATATCTTCACCTCTGCAAAGATTACTTTGCAAAATAAGGTAACAGGTTCCAGAATTTAGACTTAGATATCTTCTGAGGCTTGTTATTCAGCTGGCAACAGAGGCAACTATAACCTGTATTCACAGACCTTTGCCAAGAGTGAAAGAGGGGCATCCATAAATATGAATATGTGAAATTGGCAGTCATAAAGACTGGGAATGTGGAGGAGAAATGCTAGTTTTGTTAGAAATGTCCTGAAAAGAGGAAGAAAAATGGTTTGAATAAGTGTGAAAGAATATAAGCAGAGGCATCAAAAGATCCACTGAATTTAGAAGGGGCAAGTAATGCCATGGGGATTCACCCATAGATGCTCAAGGGTATGGTAAGAAATGAAGCAGGAGGATAGGCTAGGGTTTGTTGTGAAGAGCCTTGAATGATGAGCTAAGAGTGAGAATTTACTTCTGTTGGACTCAGTGAAAGTCTATTGGGTTTCTGAGCTGAGGAATACATGATTAGATGTAATCTGTTTGTTAGTACACAATGAGAAGCTGGTACATAAGGGGAATGGGAAGAAGAAGGGCGGGGGTTGAGAAGATATTTTAAGCATTCAAATTTTAAATTTATTAATAATTCCTAGATTCACTAGGAAAACAGCTTAAAAATGAGTTCATTAATAAAGGCTCTTTTTTCAAAAGAAGGCACTCCACCAAAAGATAGTTTGGGTTGTTTTGTTTTGTTTTTTGCAGTACTGGGGATTGAACCCAGGACCTCCTGCAGGGTAGGCAAATGTACTTCTGAGCTACATCCCAGCCCTTTCTCCTTTTCTTTTTATTTTGAAACAGGTTCTCCCTAAATCGCCCAGGCTGACCTTGAACTTGCTATATTCCTGCCTCGGCCTCTGGAATAGCTGGGATTATTTGTGTTCATCTGGCTAAATTAGTATCTTTTATATGCTTAATTAGAGATGCAAAAGTTATTATGAATACTTGCAGAATTCATAGTCTAATAAGGGAGATACAAATGCTATGAAACTTTATCTTGAGCATTGCTAACATTTAAGCACAGGGATCAAGCATAACTTGGAGGGTGATTAGGACCTACAGAGAGTTACAAATGAGTCCATTCCTTTGTGTGTGACTTTAACAGCTTATTTGAAAGAAGGTTTTAAAAAAGCCATAAGTAACATGTAAGCTAAATAGACACAAACTCTTTGTATTGTATGGATTTTACTGACCTTTAAAATAAATTACCCTTTAGCTGCTTTAATACCAACTAGATTAATTTTTCCTTGATGGAGAATTTGACTGTTTAATGGCCACTATGTCAAAAACAAACAAAAAAATTGCCTACCTCCTTTAACAAAGTATTTTATAGAATACTTACTATTGTATTTAAGACTAAAGAGAGAAATTATCAGATTCAATTTTGTTTTCCTGACTCATTGGTATTAATTCTTCCCACTAATTCTTTTTGAGTGAAGTATTTATTAAATCTCATGAAACTGAGTATCTGACCTCTCAGATGAAATCCAAATTTGATGCTAGCATAAGCTAAAATGTTGTCATCCTGATATTCATAGTACTTCCAACTGAAATACAAGGTGAACCCCATAAATAATTTAAAACATAGTATAGATATATTTTAAAAAGTGAAATTAATATATTTTATTTAACCCAGTATGTCATAAAGTACTGTTTTTGACATCAAGCAATATAAAAATATTTTACATTCTCTTGTACAATGTCTTTAAAATCTAGTGTGTGTACTTTACACTTAGAGTCTATTCATTTGGACACTAAATATTTGTTGGGAATGCTTGATCTGCATTTAGATATCAAATTGATAGTTGAAAAAGATTCACATGCCCAAGTTCTAAAAACTTTTCCCAATTTTCTAATAATTGAATATCAATTTTTAAATTAAAATGGAAGTGGAAAAAAATTAGAAATTTACTTTCTTGGTCACCCTAGCTGCACCTGAAATGCTCAGTAGCAACATGTGGCTAGCGGCTGCCATGTTGATTTTAGAGTGTGGTTCTAAATCCTCTCCTTAAGGTTACTTTGAACATTCTTTTTAAAAAGTAGTATAAATTTTTCATTTAGAATAGTAATTATGAATAAATAATATCCTGTTTTCATCTTGATAGGTCCCAAATTCCTTTTTTATCCTCAACTTCCTTTTTTCTTCAAGGTATGCCTGTTCACTTGCTTCTGATAGAGTCCTCGTTTGTTTCATGCCACTGTACCAGTTCACTATACTGTGATTAGTTAAGGGCTATAGGCCTCTTTTGAATCTACCTCTACTTCAATATATTACCCAAACTCTGCTCCCCTCTATTTTGCCCATGTGTAGCCCTTTGTAATCTGTAAATACTTCATATTTTCAGAGTGCTCTCGTATTATCCAGTTTGATGGTATCAACCATATAAGTAGGGCTCCATCATGTATTAATTCTATTTTATAGATAAGGAAATATCCACCAGGAGGTTTATATATTTTCCCAAATCACATAGATACTGAATTTATTTTTATTATTATTTTTGGAGGCATCGGATCTTGCTGTGTTGCCCAGGCTGGCCTCAAACTCCCGGGCTCAAGTAATCCTGCCTCAGCCTCCTGAGTAGCTGGGACCACAAGCATGTATCGTGGTGTCTGAAGAACTCACGGTTCATAACTTTTGTTCTAGTGTCTTTTCACTATATTATGGCAGAACACCCTTCACAAAAGGCATCTCAGACCTTACTCCTACTATCTCATACAATTTTGTATTGTGAGCAATCTTAGAAAGTTAAGTCTTTTTTAAACATCATCTTCAGTATTAGCACAAATTACCTGAAATAGACTGGGAAATTGTCTTGTTATTTATAAAATAAAGTTGAAAATTCTCATTTAAAAAACAATTCTTGAATTCATTTAAATTACTGTCTTGCAGTGAGTTGGCCAGGAAGATCGTATTTCCTTGTTTATATATATGTAGACCCATGAGATAAGTGGGAAAACAGCAATTGCAATGGCAACAACCAATTGAATTCTTCCACCAACTGGATTCCTATAAAGACACACAAAATTATTATTAAAAAATTAAATAAAAGTTATGAATTAGGAAACAAGTACCTTTGAATTCATCAAAGGTACAAATTCTAAAATTGTAATTCACTCAACAATGATTTGTAGAAATTCTTTATATGTACTTAATCCAAATCCTTGTTTATATATATTCAAAATATCTTGTTCTTCCACTCAATAATTTCTTTTGAAGAACATTAATTAATCAGACAACGTTGAAATTGATCTTTTCATAATGACTTTTATGTCCTGCTTAAGAAATGTTTGTCTTGAAGATATTATCTTCTCTAGAAGTTTTGTTTTGTCTCTTTCCATTATATCTATAACCCACCTGCAATTGATTTTTATGAAAGTTGTGAGGTGTGAGTTGTTTTATTTTTTTCCACATTGGAATTTCATACATTGTCCAGCATTATTTATCGAAAAGTCTGCCTTTCCTGGCTACCCTGCAGTGCCACCTTTGCCACAAGTCAAGGGTCTACATATGTATGGATCTGTTTTAGATTCTACTCTGTTGCATTAATTTATTTATTTATCCTTTTGCTGGCAGTTTATCCCTCTAGTTCTTCAGGTTTTCTTTATAATTTTGTATGCAATGTTTTTGTATATCTCTCCTAAATTTATTACTAAGAAGTTTATTATTTTGATGTTCTTATAAATAGTAACTTTTCATTTTTATCACCTTCTGCTACTTTGCTGATGGAAATCTAGTTTATTTTTGTATATTGACATAGCAATCTGGCCTTATGCCAAATTCACTTATTAATTTTAATAATCTTTTAGATCCTTTTTTATTTTCTTTATAAGCAGTAATGTCACCAACAAATAATCAAAAGTTTGTTTCCAATCCTTGAGCCTTTTATTTCCTTTTCTTGCCTCATTGTATTAGCTACAATAGCTGGAACAGCGTTGAGAAGTTGCAGAAATAACCAACATCTCATTCCTAACTTCAGAGGAAAAGTTCTCAACTGTTAATTAACTATTGTACTTTGGTGTAGGTACCCTTTATCAGATAACTTCCCTTCTAAGCCTGTATTCTAAGAGCTTTTCTCATGAATGCACATTGAATTTTATCAAATGCTCTTTCTGTATAGTTCAAGGTATTTCACTTTCTTACTGTTAATATAGAAAACATTGGTAGATTTTGTAGTGTTAATTATAATTCCTAAAATAAAACCATCTTGGTGGTTGGGTTCTATATTGTAGGATTTGGTTTATTAATTTTTTTCAGGATTTTTCCATCAGTGGTCATGAGTAAGATTACTATGGTTTGGATGTGAGGTGTTCCCCCAAAGCTCATGTGTTAGACAGTACAAGAAATGTGGAGAAATGATTGGGTTTTTGAGAGTCTTAACCTAATAAGTGTATTAATCTCTGCTGGGATTAACTGAGTGGTAACTAGAGGCAGGTAGGGTGCGGCTGGAGGAGGTGGGAATTGGGGTGTGGGTGTGGCTTTGGGATATATATATATATATTCATATATAAATATATATATATTTATATTTGTATCTGGCGAGTGGAGTCTCTCTCTGCTTCCTGATCATGATGGAGTCTCTCTCTACTTCCTGATCATGATGGAGTCTCTCTCTGCTTCCTTACCATGATGTAAGCTGCTTCCTCCATTATCCTCTCCTGCCACGATGTTCAGCTTCACCTCGAGCCCAGAGGAATGGAGCCGGCCTCCTATGGACTAAGACTTCTAAAACTGTGAGCCCTCAAATAAGCTTCTCCTCCTCTACAATTGTGCTGGTAGATCATTTAGTCACAACAGCGAAATAGCTGACTAAAACAGTTACTATATAATTTTTGTCTTATAATGTTCTTGGCAAGTTTTAGTACCAATGTTACTAGTTTATCTCATAAAGTGAGATGGAAAGTATTTCTTCTTTTCCTTTCTCTGCAAGTTTTTGTTGATTGTGGGCATTTTTTCTCCTTAATATGTTAGATTTCTCCAGCTATGTCATCTAGGTCTAGGTCTAGAGTTTTCTTTCAGGTAAAATATAAATTATGTTTTCAATTTATTTAATAGTTATAGAACTTGTATTTTTCTGTAAAAAGTTTTGGTCAATTGTATTGAAAGGAATTTGTCTACTTAATCTTTATTTTCAAATTTATTGGCATAAAGTTGTTCATTATATCCTCTTGTGAGTTTAAAAATATCTGTTAGATACATCATACTGTTCTCTCTTTCATCACTGATATTTGTTATTTGTGCTTCTTCTTTTTAATTTTATTTTCCTTTTTAGTCTTGCCAGGGATCGATGTTAGAAATCATTTTAGAGAATCCATGAATTTGGCCTTGTTAGTTCCCATTTTTAGGTCAAAATTTCATTTAATTCTTTTCTCCTTTTACGTTTACCTTCTTGTTTCTTTGGGTTTAACTTGCTTACTTTTTTTTGCAGGTAGGGGGTAGGTTGGGGATTTAATTCAGGACCATTTCACCACTGAGCTACATCAGCAATACTCTTTTGTATTTTGAGACAGTCTTGCTAAGCTGCTTAGGGTCTTGCTAAGTTGCTGAGGCTGGCCTCAAACTTGTGATCCTCCTGCCTCAGCCTCCTGAGCTGCTAGGATTACAGGTGTGCATGATCGCACACCCTGCTCACTTGCTTTTCTTTTCCTAACTGTGAAGAACTGGAGGATTCCCAATCTTTTAGAAACTTAGCTTTGTGATTTTCAGCCATCCTTGACCGTTTTATCTTCTTATTTTTTGGGTACCAGGGATTGGACCCAGGGGTGCTTAACTACTGAGCCACATCACCACCCCTTTTCATTTTATTTTATTTTTTTGAGACAGGGTTTCACTAAGTTGCTGAGGCTAGCTTTGAACGTGCAATCCTCCTGCCTCAGCCTATGGAGTCGCTGGGATTATAAGTGTGCACCATCATGCCTGGCTGTTTTTTTCCTTTTTTAAAACATGTATTTGAATCTATTAATTTCTTTCTATGCATGATTTTTAGCTGTATCCCACAAATTTTGGAATGACGTGTTCTCCTTTTCAATGAAAAGTATTTTCTAATTTCCAATGTGATTTCTTTGACCCAAATGTTACTTGAAAGTGTACTTCCTAACTCCCAAATATACAGTGAATGCCTAATTATCTTTTTGTTAATGATTTCTAGACTAATAGCACTGCAAGTACAATTAACATGTTTTGAGGATTTCAGACCTTGGAAATGTGTTGGGACTTACTTTATGGCTGATAATGTAAGCTTTTCAAAAAAATATTCATTGTATACACATGAAAAAAAATGGATTCTGCCATATTCTCAGGTGTTCTGTTTATATCAATTAGGTCGAGTTTCTTATTGTGTCATTAAAATCTATATCTTCACTGATTTTTTTGTCTACTTGTTCTCTTAGTGACTAAAAGAAATGTATTGATATTCCCCAAGATAAAGGTAGAATTTTCAATTTTTCTCTTTTAAAGAGAAAAGTTCTGTCAACATTCCTTGTTTCTATTCTGAGCCTATATTATTAGGTGTATGTAAAGTTGGAACTGTTATAGCCTCTTGAAGAATGAAAGCTTTTGTCATTAAAAAGTGCTTTGGCATCTTAAAACCCAGGTGTGCTCTACCACTGAGCTACAGCCCCAGCCCTGTTTATTTTTTATTTTGTGATAGGGTCTCACTAGTTTGCCAAAGCTGAGCTCAAACTTGAGTCTCCTGCTTCAGATTCCCAAGTTGCTGGGATTGCACTTGGCATTACTTCTATCTTTTGACTTTTAATATTCTTCATCTGCACATTTAAGGGTTGTCTTTTGTAAGTAGTATAGAGTTGGGTTTTTAATCCTTTTACACACCTTGAGAATTTTTGACTTTTAATTGAAATATTTGGTACATTTATATTTAATGTGATTTGATATTTTTTTTTACTGTCTATGTCTTAATATGCTTCTTATTTGTCCCATTTGCTTTTTTCTGCTATGTTTTTCTTCATTGTATATTCATTTGATATTCTTTTATTGGTTACCTTAAAGAGTAAAACATGAATATTTGACTAATCAGAGTCCAATGTAAATTTGTGTTTTTACCTCTGCCCAGACAGTTCAAGGTCCTTAGAACACTTAACTGCATTTATCTCTTTCCAACATAGATACTACTGGTGCCACATATTTTTATTCTATATATTTAAATTCTACAAAACATCATTGTTTTATGTCAATATTCACTTTTATATACCAATACATCTATACTTTCTTTGCTCTTAATTCTTTCCTGAATCTCCAAGCTTCTTTCAGAGGTCATTTTCCTTCTTAAAGAACGCTGTTTAGGCTGGCAACTGGGCTACATAGGGAACTATGATCATGAACATCTGAATCAACTATTATTATCTTCCCTTAGGAAAAGGAGCAATCTCTTTCAGAAGATTCCTGTTTTCATGATCTGTGAACTTTCACTCACCACCTGATTTGATCAATCTTGGGGGTATCTGACTTTAATGACTTGAAAACTTACTTTGATGAACTGTGGCAGAGGCTCATCCATGCTGTGATAATCACCAGACCAGACAGCTCCCTATAAAATAGCATATATTTCAAATTTTTGAAGAGGCTGCAAGTGAGAACACATCACGTTCTCTCCATGACCACTTGATAGTGCATTCTGATTGGACAACTTTCCCTCAAAATATATAGTATCTATAGGGTATTTTAAAGTATGGTCATGATTCATAAATTATTTTTTTTCAGAATTTAAAGCCTATATGAAGAGGCTCATCTAAAGAGGTAGGTATGAGATCCAGGACTATTCCCTAGCTTTTAAGTATATCCCCAGAATTAAGTATCTAAAAACCCACTTAGCCAGGTGTAATGGCTCATGCCTGTATTCCCAGTGACTCAGGAGGCTGAGGCAGAAGAATCACAAGTTCAAACCAGTTTCAGCAACTTAGAGAGACCTGGTCTCATAATCAAAAGAAAAAAGACTAGGGATGTAGCTCAGTGGTAAAGTGCCCCTGGGTTCAATCCCCTGTACCAAACAAACAACAAAACTTGCAGATTCTTACTTTAGGTTACTGGAAGGACAGTACAACCCAGAAAACAATCCCAGATTTGATCTGTCATTATTTTGACATGTTTTAGAGCTTTTAGTGTTAGGCAGGATGAGCTCTAGCCAATGCACAATTTAAATACATACTGCAGGAGACTGGGTCACTTCTTAGGGGAGAGGAATGCGTTGTAAAATAAATCAGACTAATAATTTTGGGGTGATATATGCTTCTAGATATGTGTATTATAAGCATATACTTTTTACAAAGAATAAAAAACAATCATTCAGCCATAGTACATTGGAAGCCCCACCTTGAGTTCACCATAACTCCTGGGCTTCAAGTTGGAAGCCATTTAACCTATTTGGTTTACAGACCCAGCTGGATTGGCTCTTCAGTTTTCCAGGATGAGATTCTAAATAAAGTTGCCATGACAAAGCAACACCTTGTCAGTGATGCCTTATAGGTGTCTAAAGGTTGGTGTTGGCAGATGCCAAAAGAGTAGAGAAGAAAATAAAAGGATCTTAATATTACCAGGAGTCAAGGGTTGAAGGAAGTGAAGGAAGAGTTGATAAAAAAGGAACAAATGGTCATGACAAAGGGAAGAGATGACACAAGGCATACCAGAGCAAGGTGAGCAGAGGCTGAATTAAAATACTGTCCTCTGGGGTGGCTGATGACAACTGTAGGCACTATTTTGACTTAACCAGATCTGAATTAGAATACTAACAGTTTTCACCTTATCAGATTAGACTGAGTGTTATCATATAGTACCCTTCCTTTACAAGGAGGTCAAGGTCAACTGCCTGACAGTAATATAATGGAATAGGTAATGACTGTGGGTAATGGTGACCATGGTGTCTGATAGGCAGGGCTGAATTTGAATCCTGGCTCCACCACTTCCTCAGTTTCACTAGCTTATAGAGAATAGAACACCTTCTATGCTCCTTATGGTATAGTTTGGGGAATTAAATCACCACTGTGCATGGATAAGGTGATATCGTAAAGGAATAAAAGATTTCTCAGTTCTACTCCACCCCTCCAAAGAGCAAAGTCCCTGCTCACCTGCCTTCCTCTTCATGTAAGATGTTACGTTGTGTGTGAAGTAAGAAGTAGTATGCCAAGCTGACAGCCCACACCAGGCAAAACAATATGTGGATTGCAGAGACACTCTTCCAAATAAAGTTACCTAAAAATACATATATTGATGATGTGTTTGTGCTTACATTATCATAATCTGCTTTCAAGAAAGGCATTCAGAAAAAAAGACCACACTTTTTGAGGGACAACATAGGTTAAAGCATTAAGTGTAAACATCAACGGACTCTTCTTATTTGGTTGCCTAGCATCTCTCCTTCCTATGATGCCTACCTTTACTTTCTCTGGGGATCCATCCTTCTCACACCCCTAGTCCATGTGTGCCAGCAAACTGGACCTTAACTAGGTCAATCAAAGCATTCATTCCCTTAGCCACAGTGACGTGGCTCAGGATAAACAGATGATGAATTAGGGCCAATAACACGATTCCGAGATGTTAGTAGGGTGAAGAAACAGAGCATCTTGTCTGTTGGATGAAGTGTCATGACGATGTGAGCTGGGAGCTGCAGGACTACCAAGTGGAGCCCAGGAGTGAAGTCAGAGCTGCAGATGGTGGAACAAGAGATGGAGAGAAGTTCTGAGTTCACCAGTGCTTGAAGCCAGCACCACTGCAGCCTTTCCAATAAACCGTACCAGTAAGTTTCTTCTTAGTTCACAGCACATGGGAGTTGTGTTCCTTCTGTATTATAACCAAAGAAGCCCTAACCAATTCACCTTAAAATGCAGACACAGATCTAAGGGCCTATAGGAGAAGCCTGGAGCATCTAGGGGTTAGAATTTTTCAACATGGTAATCATTAGTCTTTATTCTAGTCTCTGAGAACTTCTAAGCCCTACTAGTCAGAAGCTGTTTCAAAGAAAGAAAAGAATTTTAAAAACCCATTTTTTTGCATTATAAAATACTGTTTTATAGTATAAAACTGCAACTTAAGGTTTGTTGAGAGTTTCTTAGGACCATGAAAGGTGAAATGGCTATATTTTGCCCAGCATTAAGTTAGGCAGTCTATAGGCAATACAAACCAGTTATTTTAAATGTTTTTTTTTTTACATATATAACCCCCTGGGATATACGTATAAGGAATCCAAGAAGCTGATTACAGAATAAATATATGACAAAGCTCTTCTTTACAGTCATTCTTTCATTCAGCAAGCAAAAGTACTTTCCATTTGCCTGGCCATATTATCATGGACTGAATACTTGTGTCTCCCTCAAATTCACAAGTTGAAACCCTAACCCTTAACGTGATAGTATTAGGAGACGGGGCCTTTGGGAGGTAATCAGTTGATAAAGGTAGAGCTTTCATGAATGGGATTTGTGCCGTTATGAAAACAGATCTTAGTTTTCTTTGTCCCTTTTACCATGGAGGATAGGCCCTCACCAGATGCCAAATTTGCTGGTGCCGTAATCTTGGACTTCCTAGCCTCCAGAGCTGAGAAAATAAATTTCTGTTGCTTATTAACTGCCTAGTCTATGACATTTTTGGTACAGCAACCTGAATGGTTAAGATTTGTACATATTTAGGTTTATACAAAGGTGCATAAGAAATGCACCTACTTTTAGGGGTGTGGTAGGAGGAAACATAAGTGTGCAACACTTGCTACAGTTCCTGTGACAGTATATAAGGAGGTTAGAAATGAAATATGTAGAGATTTGTGATACACATTATAAACAATTTATACATAAGTAGCACTTCATATGTACAGATTTTAAATAAACTCAAATTAGGAAACTGATTAATGGGAGTGGTGTTACACTACAAAGAACTTGTAAAGAAAATGAGTTCACAAAGGGTTGTAAATAATAAACATATAATAGGCATTGATTGCCACTGAATATGAGAACACAAAATAAGCACCTAGATTGGTGCTGGTCTTACGTTAGTTTGGTGGCTTAAGAAATCAATGCGGGGACTGCAATCCCTCTCTCTTATGGGTTAAACTACATAACCACTATTCCATATTAGGTCCAACTTGAAAAAGAATACTTTAATATGTCAAGTCCTTGTGAAGTTTTCCTAAGACTGGTAGGAATGATCTAGATTAGCATTAGCTTCTCTTGTTATCAGAAATGAGAAGATGTCCCTAGATAGTTCTGTTTTTCTTCTGGGAATTTAGCAGTTAGACTCTCACTGTTATAAGAAAATCTGATTTGCTGAATTTCTATTTAGAATCCAGTAGCTGTACCTGTGACAAGAGGGTTAACTCCAACAAGCAGGGTCAGTACTGCAGGTATAGCATATACCACCTGTTAGCAAAAAAAGGAAATATGTGGGTTAAGAAGTATGCCCAAATATGAGGTATTCAGAGGTATCTAGAAATAAAAACAAAGATGAAATCAGCAGTTATTCACCTCTATGTTTCAGTAGGCCTTGTTTGTATAACCTGATTATCATGTCAGGTTGTAATATTACCTACTTTTTTCCTAGACCATCAGCTATTCCAGGAAAGGCTCATTCGTCTTCAAGCTTCATTGAGCATAAAATTTGGGTCTTAAGACATTTCCAGTGTCTCCCAAGAAATTTTGATGCCCAAATGACTTTCCCCACTTGCATAAAAAAGACAATGTTCTTTGACAAGTAGGGCAGGAGTAGTCATGATTAGCTAGATGGCCCTGGTGTTCTAACATGTATGAATCAGATGTACCCAACACTAAGATCAGGTGCTTTTGAAAACAGCTAAGTTGTCTGGAAATTAGAAGACTGGCCTTAAAGAAGCCCTGTTCCCAAGCCTCATTGTAGTAAGAAGACTCTGGTCAAATTTACTACTGTGTATTTGTGTTACAGGCAGAGAGAAAGTAGGGAAGGTAGGCTTATAAGAAGCAATGGGAACTTTCCCAGAAATGTAGTTGCTTACCCACATCAATTGCAAACCTTATGTCAAACTTTAGTTCGTTTGGAAGTTGTGAGAGCCATACATTTTAAGTGATTTGTTTACACTATAAAATCATGTCTTGTCCTTGGGCAGACAGAACATTTGGATTACAGACCCTGTGTCCATCTTTCCTATTCTATCTCTAATAATTGTTTACTGTAATATCAGCTAATATTGACATTTGCAAGTCAGGTAATGTCTTACATGTGGAAGATCATGCTACTTAGGGTTAGACCAGCACTTTCCAAACTTTAATGTTCATAGGAATCACCTGGAGATCTTCTTAAAAGATTCTAACAAGTTCTCATGGGTGCTACTGATGTTGTGCCAAGGACCACGCTTAGAGAGGTAAGGGGTTAGTTTTACCCTAGCAGAAAACTACTTGATAGCTACAGATACAGAAACAGAAGAAAAAGAGACAGAGGGAGCAAAAGATAAACACGAACATCATGTTGGGCAGAGATTTTTAAAATGTGCATTCAATACATTGGAGATGTGTTGTAATAGATAAAGCAGTCTAAAACCTTATTTCAGTGTATGTAAAAATATGAACAAAGTAGTCCATTAAATAACAGTTTCTTATGGCAATTGCAACACATTAATCCTTATTTAGATGCTTTTCTCTGTCTTGAATTCGATGAAAAATATGGAGGGAAGAAAGACTGAAAATAATTGAAAATAACTATTTCTAGTATACAAGTTAAAACTGCATGATAAAAGTAGTCATGAACTCGGGAGAACCCACTTGAAATGGTCTTTTATGTTCTTTGTGGAATTTTTTTAAAAAATGAAAGGTATCATATTACTCATTTGCAATAATTAGTTTAATGCCACACATAGTCATTGGGTACCACAGCAGTCATTCCTAATACCACTCTCCTTTGTCCACCCGTGCCTACAAAAACTGTTTTCCCAGCTTCTTTTACAGCTAGGAGTGTTCATGTTCTAGCAATGGAATGTAAAGAGACATATTCCAGGGGCAAGGCTGATGATATACAAAAAGCATTTAGCAACCAATATGTATAGAGGCTGCATAATCAGAATGGAACCCTGACAACATGCCACACAGGTATGTACAAAGTGCCCGAGGAACTTGTTGGGAAACATTTTTCTCTCTGATAAAAGTGACAAAAGCACAGGAGGAAAGTTTATTTTGCTCTGCTTTGCTTCTTCTTACTTGGGATACACTTTTCTGGGGATGAGGCGTTTGGAGTTGCAGCAGTCTTTCTATAAACATGAGGATGGCGGAGAAGAGAAAACCCAGGCCCTTAATGACACTTTTGATCATTAAACAGCTACCTCTGGACTTCTTAAGTGAGATATTCTGGCCAGATTTTCTATCCTAGGGAACATGTAAATGAATTGGATGCAGTACCAGCCCCAAGGTACAGTGACCTAGTATTTATTCATCTGCACATCTATTTATTCTCCCATCCATGGTCAATGCAGGAAGAATTTCTATAAGGGCGGCTCTATATCAGGCTGCCTAAAGGCTCTCAGGGAGAGGAAAGAACTGTCCTTGTCCCCGTGGGAGCTGGCATGCATGGAACCAACTGCAATGCAAAACTGAATGTGTTGGTGCTGCGATAGGGCACAAATGAAGAATGGTTAGAACCTATGGGAAGGCGACAGATTTTGTCAGATGAAACAGCATTTGGAGATAGTCCTTGGAGCTTGGATAGAATATGACATACAGGAATTCTAGGGTCAAGGCACAGTAACTATCACTGGTAGACCATGCTTGGAAGATGGGTTGAGTCATACTATGATGAACCTCAAATCCAAACTGGGGAGTTTTAACTTAGATTGGGAAATGACAAAAGTTCTTGAAGCAAACAGTGACATACGGGGAGTATTCTAGAAAGAGAAAAGATCAGAAGCAAACAGAGGAGTTGGGAAGTTATTCTAGGGGTCCATAGAGGGAATGGGGCTGGGGATGTAACTCAGTGGTAGAACACTTGCTCAGCATGTGCAAGGCTCTGAGTTCAATCCCTGATACTGCCAAAAAATAAGAATAAATAAAATGCCCATAGAGGAAGTAAAGGAGGGCTGAACAGGGAATGATGGAGGAGTTCTGTGGAGACGTAGAATTTGTTTTTCATATTATATATCTTAAACTTTAAGTGAAAGATAAAATTTGCAGGTATTATACAGGCAAAAATTGAACCTAGATTATTCTTTGTTGAATTGCTTTTTGTTTGTTGAGGGGATCTGAAAGACAGTGGGTAAGGAACACAGAGATGTTAAGGATGACTCAATGAATGGTTCTGCTAGTAGTATGACTGAGTCAGGAGGAGGATGGGTTTGGGAGGAAAAGATGTTGGGTGGGACCTTGGGTATATTTGAGGAGTATCATGATATACAGGCAAATGTATCTTGCAATCTTTCAGAAATTCCATGTTACGTTGGAAATCTGACACTTGTCTGCAGGGAGATAATATTTAGAACTCAGGATTTGGGCCAAAGTGCTGAGGAAGAGATGATTTGATTCAGGGGCATGTGAAACTGGATCATAGGCAATATCAGAAGGTGGTTCTCTACTGCACTAAAAGAGAACCGGCTAGAATTTTACATCTAGTTCCCAGTGCTTTCACATGTTGCTCATTTTGTACATGGTCAACATTATTCCTAAATCTAAGAATTGTGTCCTTGGTGATACTCCACAGCTTTGTGCTTCTGTACTGAAAGACACCGAGCAAAATTCAGATGTTTCAGGAAATGTAATAGATGATCTCCCTGTCCTCCCAACAGTCCGATTCAGGAGCACTAAATTAAATGAATACTGGGGGTTTTGTGGATTTTAATAAGTTTCTATAAAAATAATTCACTCAATTAGCAGAACCACAGAACCAAAGCCTGCCATTTCCCAGTTCAATGCTTGCTAGAGTTTCTGGATGGTAATTCACAAGGAACAGTTAGTTGAATTGATACTGAGAGGTCCAATCTAGGTACTCAAGAACAGGGTCTCAGGCCACCTATTCAAAGGGAATCCAGTTGTCTCTTGGTATCCATGGAAAATTGGTTTTAGGATCACCCTACCCCCAGCCCCAGGATACTAAACATCTGTGGATACTCAAGTATGGAAAGTGACTGGCACAACTGTTGGCACTTAGTAAATGATAGGTAGTCATACTGTTATTAAGCCCAGGATAACTAAGGTGATGTGAAAGAGACCTTTGTCCCCAGAGTTTGGAATTCTTCACCCCTGCCATCTCTCTCTCTCTCTCTTTCTCTCTCTCTCTCTCTCTCTCACACACACACACACACACACACAGATACATTATCACACTGATTGTCCTGAATCTAATTTGAAAAATTAGCCCAGACTCACCCCATTTTGTTCAGACACCTCACCCTGTATGAAATCGCACCCCCTTCCACATGAGCCCACTCTTATAGAAGCTAACTAACATCTCTACCCCCACCTACTTGCACCCTGACCACAACATCCTTGCTCTATGGGACTAATGCAAGATTGTTTTTCTGAGAATGTAATTTCTCAGACAATATGACTCTTTTTTTTAACTTTCTATTTGTATGAAGTATACCTTATGATTATGATTGCTTCTCCTGCCCTCCCCTCTTTGTGCCTTATTAAGCGTGTTCCTGTCACCAATTGGGTTCTAGGGTTGCAGAGAGCTGCTTGGTTCTCTGTGCTTTCAGACCAGCTGAAAAATAAACTGCTGTCTTCACTTTCAAAGGCCTCGGAGAATTATTTAGAAATTTGGGAACAGCGCCTTAACACTGCCCCCTCTAATAATTGGGAAAAAGAGCTTTACAAAGATTTGATTTCTAAGTTTTAAAGTAAATGAAGCAGAGAGAGAGAGAGAGAGAGACAAAGAGATAAGACCGTGTGTTTTGTGCAGCCTGTTGAATGGAGGAAAATTTTGAAAGCAGCTCATACTCACCACCCACAGTTCTGCGTCTGGATCATTGACCTAGAATGTGAAACACGGACATGTTAGCAGACATACTGTCCTGTCCTATTCCCATTTGGTCGGCTCCTTTATTCATTTGCTAAGAGACTGATGCCGCGATAAGGCGCCAAGGGTACAAAATATGAATATGACTTAGTCTAGCAGCTCAGGATGGCTGAAGGGGTTTCTGACTGAACACAGCAGGTGATAACACACAGCCACACACCTCTTGAAAGAAACTGTACAGGAACTCTGAAGAAGACATGCCAAACCTAGAATGGGTGCTTTAAAGGACCCTCCAGTCTCAAGAAATGAGGCAAACTATCCCCTTGATAAAGGGGATCCGAAAGCAAATTTCATGACCTGTAAAGGGTTTTGTTCTGCTTTCTCTCCCCAGTCTTTGGATTCTTGTTCAGACTCCCCACGCTAAATGTTTAGAAAGGTGCTAATGCAGCTTCTCTGAGGTCCCTTTCAAAGTGACACGCGCTGGCCGAGCACCTTCCAGCTTTTGAACAAGTCAGGCTCTCAGGTGTGTGGCTTGCACACGTGAACACATCCGCGTCATTGGTGGGGAGACCCTGGGGTTCCCCACGCCTCGATCTCAAGATCTCAAGTCCTGTCCTCCCTCCAAACTGTTCAGCCCTGCGACACTACAGGCTGGTGGGTCAGCACTGCAGCTGCCTGGGGGCGGGGGGCGGAGCCCGGCAGGTCCGGTTCCCCGCCACCCAGAGCCCGCCTGACCTGCACGAGGGCAGCCAGCGCGAAGAAAGCGGCCATGAGCCAGTTGCAGGCCCTCCACAGGGTGCGCGCCCCGAGCCCTGGCGCAGGCGCCATCACTCGGGAGGCCCGCGGCCGGGTCCTTCCTTCCGCCGCGGCGGGCGCCCAGCCCCTCCCCGCCCGGGTCTTGGTGCCCCGCCCCTCCTCGCCCCTCCCCTCCCCGCCCCGCCCCGGTGCCCCGCCCCCGGCTTGGTGGTTGGCGCTCCGCCGCACGGCTGATTGGCATGCGCCGGCTAGAGAAGGAGCGCCGCCCCAGCTATCTGCTGCCCCATCCAGGCCTTCCCAGACGTGTCGAGGTGTCCTATCTCCATCTCACAGATGGGGAAAGTGAGTCCCAGAAGGCCTGGGTGACTTGCCAAGGTCGCGCCGCTCGTGGCGGAAAGAAATCATATTTGAACCCATGTAGATCCTACTCCCAAAGTCTGTTTTCACTGACGTTAAGGCTACCTTTCTCCCATTAAAAAATTTTAAAGTAAAAAAGGAGGGAAAAAAAGTAAAAGAAAAAAGAAGAGGCCTGTGTATGTGTTTTCTGGTATTCATGCATTTTTTCAAAGTTCTGTAAGCATTATGGTAATTTCCAGAATGACGATAGTTATATTAACATCTTATACGGCTCACATCTTTACCGCAGACAGGCTCATTTATCTTCATGAGCTTTTATTATAAGAGGTATTTACATATTATACATATTTACAATTCTCCCCCACCACCAAAACCAACAAAATTTCCGACACGCGTTGGCTCCTGAATTTCTTATGAACGAAAGCCACTGAAACATTCACTGTTCTCCTCTCACTTGTTTTAGTCTTCTTCTGTTTTGTAATTTGCCCTTCTGATTAGTTCTTCCCGGAGCTCATTTACACATCCATAGGCCTCATCATTTTTGTGTTCTAAAGAGTCTTTATCTCTTCAAATCATGAGTTTGTGTGCCTGTCCTCCTTCCCTTTTAGTTAAATCTCTTAAAACTGTTTAGAAGGATTTTTTTTTTCTTTTCCATTTCATCCCTTTCAAGAAATAATTTCAAGAGCATCATCTGCTGGATGTCTGGCCCTGTGCTAGGTGCTGGGCAAAGGTGGATTCGCAGTGTCCTTTTCAGGAAGGTGAGCCTGGTGACTGGCAGAGTCAGTGGGCACTCCTATTAGCAGAGTGTGGTGGGTACAGCAGAGCTATAGAACCCACTACTAATTCCACAACCAAGCAGCCCTGGGACTCTGGACAAGCCACACTCACCCTCACTGTTCTATTTCTTACATGAAAAGAACAAAGGGGAAAGGGAGTGTTATGGGCTGAATTGAATCACCTTTTCCAAATTCATATGCTGAACTCTAACCCCCACCCCCACCCCCCAACCTTAGAAGTGATTAAAATAAAATCACCAGAGTGGACCCTGCTCTAATGGACTGTTGTCCCTATAAGAAGAGGAGAGTGGGACCCAGACACCCACAGAGGAAGGACCCTAGGAAGACACAGAAGGCTCAAAAGATCGCCAAGGAGGCAGGTTCAGAGGAAATCAGCCCTGCCCACACCTTGATCTTGGTCTTCTAGCTTCCCCAGTAGTGAGAAAAAATAATTGTGTGGTTTAAGTTCCCAATGTATGATACTTTGTTATGATAGCCCTAGCAAATTAATACAGGGAATAATTATAGACCTACAGAGAAAGAATGATACGAAGATGCATTTAGGCTTTTGTATGCCACACAACCATCTTAGAGTTGTAGTTTTCACTATCATCTGGGACTTTCCAGGTCACCACAATGGCACTGGTTGTTTTTTACTGTGCAGGGTTCATTCCCCTTCCAGGATCAGCATCAGCATCTTGGTTATTAGGGAGAACCCCGCTTCCCTCTATTAATAATTGTGAAATGTGGGGCTGACCCTGCTTTCCCCATTCCCAGATTCAGCAAATGGCCTTAATTTGCCAGTTGGCCTATCCCATTTTCCTGACCACTGTGACTGGATTTCAAAATGTAATCTGAATTGACCTGTGGGTTGCTGGATAAAATATAGGATGCCAGGTATTATCGTTTGAATCTGGAATGTCCCCTAAAGTCTCATTTGTTGAGGGCTTGGTTCCCAATGTAGCACTATTCAGAGGTCAGTATTTGAGAAGTGATTGGATCATGAGGACTCTGATCTTATCAATGGGTTAATCCATTGCAGTTTAGCAAGACCCTGTCTCAAAATAAAAAATTAAAAGGGCTGGGGTGCAGCTCAGGGGTAGGGCATCCCTGCTTTCAATCTGCAGCGGGGCGGGGGGTGGTGTGTGATGGTGGTGGTTCCCTCTGCAGAAGGGGTAGAACGAAGCACCCTTTGTCCCGCTGAGCACTCCCTGGTTGAGAGGTCAGTGGCAGCATCATGAAAGCCATCAGAGCCACCAGTGCAAGGCAAGGTAGTCTTGCTGGTCTGTCAGAATCCAACAGTAGTTGGGCAGCAAGTGGACTTCTGCCCTCCAAGAAGTTGGAAAAAGGGAGGCTTGCTTGTTATCTGTGAATGGTGTTATAAATCCAATACTGAGAGATGGAGCAGAGCAGGAAGGTCACATGAAGATAAAGATGGCCTCTCAAGATCATGGGTGGGGACTGGGGAAGAGCTGACAATTGTGTAAACATGTGTAAAAGAAGAATGTCAGCAGAGAGGATTGGTGGGCTGCATAAGCCCAAAGGCACGTCCATGCGGAAGGCAAGTGCAAGCCAAGTCCATCCCCACGCAGGCCAGAGGTGCTTTGCTGTATTGGACCTATACACAGGTTTCCTTGGTCAGGCCAATCTCATGGGACTGATATAAGCTGAGAGACACTTCACAACTTGTGCCCCTCTATGGCTATACTTCTAGAATGCCAGTTCCAAAGAATGTGGCTTCCCTATCTGCTCTTCTGAAGAGAGTGGAGAAAGCACTGACCTGCTGGACCAACACTGGTCAACAAGCTGTGTGCATTTCTTGGTGTGCATTGATGGAATGTTATTGTCTGCACAACACTGCTCACTGAGCCAGCAGTATTTCTAAGTGTGTATTGCCAGAATGCCTTTCTCTTCTACAGACTCATTTACCTCATAGCACTGTCCATTATCTGACTTGGCCAGATGTTGTCAGTCACTCTGGAATGTGGGACTAGGAAGGCAAAGTCTGAAGTAGGGTCATCGTTGGTGAGTGGACCCTCTCTCTGCAGGGTATCAGAGTGTGGGTACTGCTGACACCCACAAGGTGACATATTTGGGGATGACAGGGATCAGGAATCACTGTCCTCTGTCCAGCACACCAGGTCATGTTCTCTCCAGTCTGCTGATCCCATATGAGGGAAACACTGGGGAAGAGAAGGATTTGGAATCTGATGGTGAAGGGGGCTCCTCTGGGCTGAAATCAGACACACACCTCACCACAGCAAGGACTGATCTGCTTCTGCAAAGCTCAGCTGGTCTCAGGCTCTACTTTGAGCAGAATTTAGGCCATATTATGAAAAGTGTTAAAGCTGACTCATATTGATCGACAATGAAGGACACCTGTCTTAAAGAATGTTCTTCAAATGCCCTCTTACACCAGTGGAAGGAGAGTCTGGTGCAGTGTGAGCTCCACAGCGTATCCATCCTTTCGCTCTGCACTGGTGTGGAGCCCTCTCTGGGCCAGGTGTTCCATCCAGTCATAGATATTCAGGGCTACCCATGCATCAGGGGCTATGCTGACAACTGAAGATGGGACCGTGAGGGCAGGAGACACAGTTTTACCCTTGTGGCACTTACAGACTAAGCACTGATGACACAAATAGGCCAGCAATCACAGCAGCAATGGTGGCGAGTGAAGGAAAAGGATGGGCTGCAATCCAGGCATCTGGCCTCCTCTGAGGGGTTTCAGAAACCCCCTGAGAAGGTGACTTTCAGGTGTGCCCTGAAAGGGGCATTGGTGAAAGCAGGTGAAGACCACATGGACCAGTACTCAAGGCAGAGAGGAGCATGTGTGAGAAAGCCCCGGATCCTGAAGGTCACCAGGGCTGGGCAGTGAGTGAGAGGTGTACGTGGAGAAAGATGAGGCTGCAAAGGTGCAAGTGAGGAGTTCCATATCATCCTGAGTGCACTGAAGAGCGCTGTGTGACGCCAGGCATGCTTGGATGGCAGTGTGGAGGACACACAGAGGAGAGCCTAGAGGAGAGGCAGGGATTGGCCACCAGGCACTTGGCCAGGAAGGAGATGATGCTGGCGAGAAGCAGTGATTCTGGAGAGAAGGAAGTTTGAATGAGCCCCATGGAGGAGATAAACCCAATGGGATCATATGTAGGGGGAGAAATAAAAATATGTCCATTCTTTGATGGTAAAATTAAGTGTTTGAGCCAGGCCTGGTGGTGCACACCTGTAATACCAGAGACTCAGGAGGCTGAGGCAAGACGATTGCAAGTTCGAGGCCAGTCTCAGCAACGTAGTAAGGACCTGTTTCAAAATAAAACACTTAAAGACTGGGAATGTGGCTCAGTGGTACGGTGCCCTTGTGTTCTATACCCAGTATCTTCTTCAGGCCTTTGAGATACACATACAAAATCACTGTATTCACTCTGGTGTGCAATGACACATTAGAACTTCTTAATTCTGTTTAAATACAACTGATCAGTCTTTAAGTGCATTGATGAGCCTTTCCACATCCCTACTTAACTCCCTCCTCTCTTAAACTGGCTTTTAAATGCTTTAGTGGAGAAATTAGTGAACCTAAAATTAGACTTCGCCAAGCCCATGAAGAGGACTTTTATGGGTTTATGAAAGTGGCAAGTAGAGCAGACCCTCTTTCCCATGAGAGTGAAGCCTTTCACTGAACAGCTGCTTTCTTTCCATGAACTGGAGAGACTTAAGGGGTCATCTGTAGTCAGTTCTACAAATGCTGAGGGGTGATCCCTCAGTCGGCTTCGATATCATTTTTCGTATCTCTCAGCTGTTTTGAATACCAGGATGATTCTTCACCCATGCCCTTGTTAGAATCAGTTCAATGAAACTGTATTTGGAGGTAGGAAGACAAGTTAAGTGACCTAAGCCACTTCCTCTGCAGTTTTGACTTTCAGGTTCAGGAAACCAGAAAGGGTTTGAGCTGTTGGAATCATGTGTGTCCACAAGATGGCGCACTTCTGCTGCGGATGGAGTCCTGTGGGTGGGGAAGCGAGGAGGGAATGGCCAGTTTTGATTTCCCTTGGCCTCCCAGCTTCTGTGATGTAGACTCTCCGGGTGGATATGAAGTTGTTATCAACTCGAGGTGAAGAAGTACAAATAGAACTTTGTACCGGGACTTTTTAATGTTCAAACAGAGGTATTGTAAAGAACACGCTAAGCTCTGCTGTGACGTTTGCAGAATTTAACACTTGTTTGCTGTCCCAAGATTCCAGGGAAATTGGGTAGGTTTGTGAGGAATAATAAGTTCCTCGAATATAGAAGTATTCCAAAAGTATATATGATAATAACTATCAATTGTTAAGCGTACATTGTAAGCCGGCTACTGCCCTTGATCTTTTTGATATCCTAAAGCTACTACAGTTTCTACATTTCTAAATCTTAATTCCTGCTTTTCTTCCTATCTGACAAAACCTGGGTTCCTCTGGTCTCCCTCTCTCCATGAATGGCACAATTACCTATAAAAGTGCTTTTTTAATTAGTTGCTTAGGGTTGCCTTAGCAAATTGCCACAAATTAGGTGGCTTAAAACTAGAGAAATCGATCCTCTCACAGTTCTGGAGGCCAGAGAATTCCAAGGTCAAGTCGTCAGCAGGTCTGCCTTCCTTCCAAAGGCTCTAGAGTGGCCTGGCATGGTGGCACACGCCTGTAATCCCAGCACTTGGGAGGCTGAGGTAGGAGAATCATGAGTTCAAAGCCAGCCTCAGCAACCTAGGAGGCCCTAAGCAACTCAGTGAGACCCTGTCTCTAAATAAAATACAAAATAGGGCTGGGGATGTGACTCAGTGGTGGAGTGCCCCTGGGTTCAATCCCCAGTACCAAAAAAAAAAAAAAAAAAATTGGCTCTAGGGTGGAATCCTGTCTTGTCTTTTTCGGATTCTGGTGGCTCCTTGGGGTCGCACCACTCCAACCATTCTTCTTCATTTTGCCTTCTCTGTGTCATGGTTTCTGGTCCTCCTCTGTCTCTTAGAAGGAGACTTATCATTGGTTTTAGACCCACCCAGATAATCCAGGATGATCCCATTTCTAGATCCTCAATTTAATTACATTTTCCAAGACCCTTTTTATAAATAAGGTCACCTTCACAGATTTCAGGAATTAGGAAACAGACATATCTTTTGGGGGACTACTATTCTATTTACTACGCTTATTGTAGAAGGCTAGAAGCTATCCTTGACACCTCCCCCCACACCTGGCCCCAGACAACCACCTTTGATTTTGATAAGCTTTATGACTCAATGTCCCCACGTCTTTACGGCCAGCAGCTAGTCCAAGCCGTCATGACTCCTAGTCTGCAGAAACCCCCTATTTTCCCTGCTTCCTCCCTGTTACAGACTGAATTGAGCAGTCGAGGCGGGGGTGTCATATGCTGAATATTTGGAGACAGGGCTTTTAAAGAGATAACTAGGATTAAGTGAACTCACTAAGTGAGGTCACCAGTGTTCAGAAAAGGAAGAGATGTCAAGAATATCCTTCTCTCTCCTCCTGAGTACAAAGGAAAGACCATATGAGTAGGCTCTGAGGAGGAGGCAACCAGGAAGCAGCCCTCACCTGACACTGGCCCTGACGGTACTCTGATCTTGAACTTCCAGCTTCCAGGACCGGAAAATAATAAATGTCTGCTCTTCAAGCTGCCGGGTCTGTGGACTTTGTGACGGCAGCCTGAGCAGACGATCCTACCCTGGCCTTCCTCCACCTTGCCTCCATCCACACTGAAGCCAGCAGTGCCAGTAAGACCTAAATCTCAAACCTCTGCTAAGACTAACCCTCCCTCCTTGTCTGCTTCCTGTACCTTCTCATCTTCCTTTTTTCCCGTTCCACAAATTGAGCCAGGGCACAGCTGGAAGCACTCGGGATCTGGCAACAACAGCACACACAGCTCCCATCTGGCATTCCGGTGCGGAACTTCAGTCAGTCTCAGGGCTGCCTGTGATTCGGAGGTTAAAGACCAACATTTTGAACACAGTCCCCAAAGTCCTGACTCTAATCCTGGCAAGCATCTCACATCCTTTTATATATATATGTGTGTGTGTAATTCAAAATGAATCAGCAGTACAATAAATTCTTATTTTGACACCAAAATAGACACCTGGAAAATTCACCTTTTGGGACAAAGTACAGAAAGTTTGGTCACATTTAAATCACTCAAAAATAGGGAGAAACACTCTTATAAAACTGTGTTACATTTATAATAGTTTCCCAGCCTCTATGGTCATATTGCAGAGTGCCATTGCTATGTGGAAATCTCTAGGCATTTTTATTCCCAATTGATAGACATAAAAAGGGCATTGGTTAGGTACCTGACTCCAGGTCACCCAGTGAGGAACAGGTGAAACTGGAATCCAGAACTTTCTGATTTCAAAGACCAGGCTCCCAACAGCCATGGTTCAGACCCCAATTTGCTTTAGATGATAAGAGAATTCTTAACAGAAGGTCAGGAGCATATCTTAACTAGAAATTCATTGAAGAATAATAACTTTCTTAATAATCATTGCAATCAACAAGAGAATTGGTAAACTATGATATATTCATATAATGGAATACTGCTAGCACCAAAAGAAAATGAACTACTAATAACACATTATTATATTCATTAATTGCAATCACATTATGCTGAGTTAGAGAAGCCAGACATGAAATAGTACATGTATGATTCTCTTTATGTGAAATTCTAGAACAGGCAAAGCTCTCTAGGGTCAGTTCAGTGGTTGCCACTGGAGTGAAGTGGGACTGGCTGGGACAGGGCATGAGGGAGTATTCTGGGTGACAGTATTGTTCTGTGTCTTGAAGGAGGTGTCATGTCCACATGTGTGTGTATTTGTTCAGACTCAGCATCTGTACACAAGAGATTTGTTAATTTCTCTCTTTGCACAGTTTATCAAATAAACCCTTAAAGAAACCCTGTAATCTAGTTAATGATCCACAGGTTGACGTGTTTAGGGGTGAACTGTCCTGAAGTCTGTGGCTTAAAAATAAGAGGACTGATGGTGCTCAGAGGGAGGACTGGACGGGCAGGTGCGTGACATATTAGGTAGGGTAAGAGGTTCCTGTGGGCTCCAGCAGCGGGGTGGGGGGCAATGGTGTCCACTGCACAATACTTTCCAACTTTGCTCTGTCTGCAGGTTTCCATAATCAAATGTGGAAAAAATGAAACATGGCAAAATGAAACATATATTTAAAAAGTAGCCAACTTTCACTGTAATCAGTGAGACAACCCAAAGGTACATGGATAGGAAATTACTCAATGTTGTTTTACATTATAATGGTCCCCCTTATCAATGGGGGATATTTCCCAAGAACTTCAGTGGAAACCTGAAACCATGGATAGGACCAAACCCTACAAATACAATGTTTTCCTTATGCATACATCCCTACGATGAAATTGAATTTACAACATAGGTTCAGTAAGAGAGTAACAAAAACTAATAATAAAATAGAGCATGAATAACAATATACTGGAATAAAAATTATGCAAATGTGGTCAAAATATATATTAAAATTTTCAGACTGTGGTTAACTGTGGTTGCTTGAAACTGCAGGAAGCAAAACACAGATAAGTGGGGACTAACTGTTGTGTAAAGAGGATGATTATCAGGGAGGACTCCGAGAAGGGGCAGAGTGTGGGAACAGGGTGGGACTGAGTCTTGGCGGGATCTGAAAGAAGAGGCAGTTGGTGAGAACCCCCTCAGGTCTGAGAGGATACAGAATTTGGACTGTGCAGTCGAGGGCAGCTGCTTGCCTCCTCTGGTCTCATTGGTAGCACAGTTGACTCTCAAAACTTGTTTCTCCTATGGTCCAGTTAGATAAGCTGACTTTTTTGGGGGGCCGGGAACTGGGTATTAACCCAGAGATACTTTACCACTGATCTATGCCTTTGCCCTTTTATTTTATTATTTTGAGAAAGAGTTTTGCTAAATTGCCGAGACGGGCCCCTTAACTTGTGATCTGCTCATCCTCCTGAGCGGCTGGGATTACAGGTGTGCACCACCACACCTGGCAAAAAACTGACATTTTTTTTCTTAAGAGCTACACTGAGAGCTAACTAAGCCTACCAAATTTTAGGACTAAAATGGTGTGAACAAAATGCCAGGCTTGTGTTTTAAACTGGGTTAAGCTGCTGCCTCGGTCTGCTGGTTGACACTTCCCTGTGGGCAGGAACATCAGGCCTACACCCACAGGGCCTATGTGAGCAAGCCGCCCTCAAGGCCAGGGTGTGGTGACTGTGATGGTAGATGATGCAAGAGACATGTGCATTCTAATCTGACCTCCAACACTCACTGGTTGTGTGGCTCTGGGTGCATTCCTGAACTTCTCTGGCCTCAGGTTCCTTATCTGTAAAATAGAGACAATAATATTTAGCTGGCAGTGTTAATATCAGTATTACAAATTATGACTATATCAAAATCAGCTGTGCTTTATCAAATCCAAGGTCATACCTCAGTCTCCTGTTGATGCACTTGCCAGTGGGTTTGCACACAACAGATCAGGCCCTCCACCTTGAAATGCGGACTGCTTCCTGCATCCAAGAGTTCTGCATCTGTGGATTCAACCAACCATCAATCAGAAATACTTGAAAAAAAAATGGGGTCTGTACCAGATGAACATATATGGACTTTTTCTTTCCTAAAAAATACAGTATGACAACTATTGTTCTTTTTAGATATACGTGACAGTAGAGTGTATTTTGACATGTTATACATACCTCAAGTATGAGTTCCCATTCTTGTGGTTGAACATTTTGTGGAGTTTCGCTGATCATATTCATGTATGAACATAGGAAAGTTATGTCTGATTCATTCTACTGTCTTTCCCATTCCCGCCCCCCTCTCCTTTCCCTTCATTCCCCTTTGTCTAATCCAGTGAGCTTGTCATGGGTTAGAATCCACATATCAGAGAGAACATTTGCACAGCGTTTACTTTGTGTTGTTAGGTATTATAAGTAACCTAGAGATGTTTTGAAGTATATGGGGGTGTGTGTAGGCCACATGCTAACACTGTGTCATTTTACATAAAGGATTTGAGCATCCACAGAGTTCGGAATCCACAGTGGTTCTTAGAACAAATCCCACGTAGAAACAGGGGGACAGCTGTGCTTGCTGCTTTTGGCCATTGGGCCCTCACTCTCCCTTAAGCCTCTCCCATCTTCCTGGTTACTCGGCATCTTTTCTGAAGTTTTACTTCCCAGTCACTCACTGGGCTGCCCGAGGGTCATTCTCCTGCCCTCTTTGCTCTCAGTACCTCCTCCCCCATATGATTTCATTTTAACCTGTCCCAAGCCAAATCCTTATCAACCCCCCCACCGCATCCACTTCCAAGTCTTCTTGAGTTCATAAACGGCAACACACACACCCAAGTTGTCCTAAAGGGGGAGCCTTTTGTGACCCTTTTCATAGGCCAGATCTTGAAAATCAGGGCGATTTGGATAATTCCTCGAAACCATAAAATCTGGGAGAAGTTGGGGTTAGATTGGGCACAGTGGCACATGCCTGTAATCCCAGCTGCTTGGGAGGCTGAGGCAAGAGGATTGCTAATTCAAAGCCAGCCTCAGCAAAAGCGAGGCACTAAACAACTTAGTGAGACTCTGTCTCAAAGTAAAAAAAATTTTAAAAAAGAGGGAAAAAAAGAATTTTTGGTTAAGAATCCTATTATAACTGGTCAGCATGGGCCAAAATGACGTAGAGTGCTCATGACAGCCCAGACTTGAAAATTTGATGTGATCCTGATGTCAGTCAAACTTTTGACCTCTAATTGGATCCTATTTAGAACCTGTTCTTACAGATATTATGGTTAGAAGGAATTATCCTTATCTCCCTGAGTTCTGGGTCTAGTCTGTTGATAGCAAAAGTTCCCCTTCAGGGTAACTCAGGTTCCTCTTATTGGAATTATTTCAGGCCTGCATTTCTCTGTAGATAACTGGTAGTTTGATGAGAAATGTAACATATCCTGTCCACTTAGGCCAGGCAGGGCTGCAGGTAAATTTCTTCTTAGAAAAGAAAGCATTTGGGGGTCAGCACAGTGTGCTCAGTTTACAGAGTTATTCCCTTAACCTCAAGTTCCCCACTCATGTCTATCTGTCCCCTGTCACTATGACCTCTGGTCTCTTGTTCTGCCTCTCCCCTCTGGTCACTCGCTCTTCCTTCTCACTTCCTGGCTGTTTCTCAGACTTAAGAGCTCCCACCCCAGGGCCTTTCCTTGTGCCATGCCCTCCACGGGGGACTGTGCTTCTCTTGATGTGGACAGAGCTGAATCTCTCATTTCTTTAGGTTGCTATTCAAACTGCCCCACAACAGAGGGACAGCCCCTGACTGCTCTTCCTCAAATCATGCCCCTCTCTTGTCAGTGCTCCTCATTGCTTGCCTCTGTGTATTTATTTGCTCATTTTTAAAATGATCTGTCTCTTCCTAGCTGAACATGTGCCCCTTTGGCAAGAGGGACTTTGAATATTTTCCTTCTGGCTATTTCTTGACACTTACAGCAGAGCCTGGCTCCAGCTCATAGCTTGCCAGTAAAGATTTGTTGGGCAGATGAATAAGTGAAAAAGCACCTAGCTCTATGTCTTGACCTAGAAAATGCACCCACAAAATAATTATGATAACCATAATAATGGTCTTTTATGAAGAAAAATGGACAGAATTAGAGAGGCAGACCGAGTCTGGAGTAAAGGTTGGATGCTGAGTGGGAAAAATATAATCACTAGGCAGTTTCATCCTGGGTATAACTCAGAAATTGCTTTTTGGACTTGGAAGCTGGAGCATCACATGATCCAGAAATTACTGCCCCCGTACCACCAGTCAATTAGTCAGTAGTTCTGTTCTCCTTCCAAAGCCCTCTTCACCTGACTCCTGATCCTCTGCTTCTATCTGGGGTGCATTTATTCTTAAGGACCCCAAATGTACCACCACCCAAATATTACCCCCAGAGCATACAGCTTTCAGGTGGTCTCAAGACAGTGCTCTACATGTTTCTACAGAGGCCATTAAAAGACATTTATCACAAATCTGCTGGGCATGCTTTGCATTTAGTTCTTCTGGGATATCAGCCTTTCTATCTCTGATATGGCCCTATGTCCCAGTGACGGGCAATGGGGCCTTCGATCTCTGTGGAGAGACCTGTTTTACAACCCTTCAACAAATCGAATTACATTCTGTGTAAGTGTATTTTAAAGACGTCATAGTCTAGGGAAAGAAGCAGGATTCCTTTATGATAAAGGAGATTGTGGTGCAGGAAACAGACTAGTCAAGGAGCAGCTAGCAGCGCTCAGAGAGAGGAGAACTCCAAACTATTTTATGCCGTCAGGTGCAGAGGAAAACAAATCTCCAAATTCCGAGCCCTGATCCGCAGTTTCTCCCAATATTTATAGGTTATATGACATTGTCTTAGACCCATCCTATCATTGGGGCTTTTTCCTCTTTGTAAAAGAATTCCTAATCTATGCGGCAGAAGGTCTTGTGCAGGGTGTCTAACATAAAGCATGCTCATGGAAACAGATTAAGAAGAAATGGCTCTTTCCCAAGCATCTGTTACATTTCAAGAGGAAGTAGTTGGACTCCTAGGGCAGTTACTCACAATCCAAAAAAGGTAGGGACCCATGGTTAATTAGACTTCCTAGAGAAAGGCTGAGAGAGGGGAGTAGAACTGATCCCTTCCCCAGGCATTGATTTCGTACCATAATGTTTTTGTAATTTCATTTCACAACCAGGTCTGGGTTTGCCATCACAATTGCCCTTACCACAACAATGCTACAAATACTGAGTGGCTACTTGACTGATAATAGAGAGTGTTTGTTTGGGAAAGTTTAAATACGAGATGGAAAAGAGGAAGCCAGAGAGGGAGGGGATTGAGAAACAGGAGAAATACAGAGACCAGGGAGGAGGGTGGCCAGGAGAGGGAGAGAAGAAGAGGGGGAAGAAAAAGGGGAGGTAAAGAGGAAGAAGGAAAGACACAGAGAAAGAGGGCAGAAAGGAAAAGGAGGAAGGGAAGAGAGAGAGGGAAGAAGAAGGGGAGGGAGGAAGGTAGAAGAAAAGGGAGAGGGAGATAGTGAATGGACAGAAGGAGAGAAATAGAGAAAACAGGAGAAAGGAAAGGAGGAAGTGAGAAAAAACAGGAGAGAGAGAGAGGAAAGAGAGAGAGAGAAGAAAAAGGAGGAGGAGGAAGGGAAGGAGAAGGGAAAGACAGGGAGTTGTGGGGAGAGAGAGAGAGACTGTTTTGCTTCTGCACTTAGTTGGTGAGCTAAGACTTGCTTCTTCCTTCCTTTAATTGAGCTGTCCTTTCTTTAGCTGCTAGCCCATCTGGGCAGAAGATAATTTGGCCACCAGCCTGACCCAACTGGCCATAAGCAGCTTGGGATGGAAAGAGAGAGTTTGGTCCCCTCTGAGTCGGAGCTGGAATGCAATGGCTGAAGTGGCTTCCAGCATTGCAAAGTGAGTTGGAGGGTGGATGTTGCCTGGAAGCTCATAGTCCTGAGGATCTCCCTGGCCACTCCCTCTGTCCATGCACACTCTGGAAATGTTCAGGCCCATGTGCCCTGTCAAGGAGGAGTGATGTGGTGCCCTGGCGGCCACTGCAAAGGGACCTGGTGGGCAGAAATGGATCAGGCTGCTGAGACTTTGAGGGCCTTGTCTTCAATCAGAGCAGCTCTGTCAGGCTGACTTTCTATATTGAGTCTCCTGTGCTATATTGACTGAAAAAAGAGGTTTGAAATGACTAGAGATTTAGGGTATATTAGGGAGGGTGGTCCCCATGGAAGGACTGAAAAATACAGTATCGAAGAATTCAGGTTCTAGCAATGGACCACCTGGACCCAAATCTCATCTATATCATTTACCATTTTCATTACCTTGTCTATGGGCAACTTTATGAAAGCAGTAGTTCCTAGGGTTGAGAGCTTTATGAGAGTGGATATATGCAAAGCATTAAGAAAATGGACATTCCTTGGTCAGCACTCAATGAATTCCTGACTAACTCTGAGGTGAAGACCTTGGGTTACACGAAGAAGCTGCTGCTAATTGCTAATCAAATGAGAAGTCAAAATTTCCTTATGAATGTGTCATCATAAACCCAACTATTATGTATAGTTATAATAAAAACATAATAAAAACATTTAAACTAATAAAAACATTTAAAAGTAAGAAGAAAGTCAGGTGCATTGATACACACTTACAATCCCAGCAACTCCAGAGGCTGAGACAGGGATATCACAAGTTCAAGACCAGCCTCAGCAACTTAGCAAGGCCCTAAGCAACTTAGCAAGATCCTGTCTCCAAAGAAAAAAAACAAAAAGGGCTGGGAATGTAGCTCAGTGGTAAAGTGTCTGTGGGTTCAATCCCTAGCTCCCCAAATAAATAAATAAATAAATTTTTAAAAATAAATGAAAAGAAAGTTTATATGTACATATTAAAAAAGAAGTCAAAATTTCATTAATAACTAGTTATAGGCTGGATGTGGTGATGTACACCTCTAATTCCAGCTATTGGAGGCTGAGGCAGGAGAATTGCAAGTTCAAGTTTGATTTAGTAAGACCCTGTTTCAAAATAAAAGATAAAAAGGCTGGGGATGTAGTTCAGTGATCGAGTGCCCCTGGGTTCAATCTCCAGTACCACAAAAACAAGGTAAAACAGAATAAAACAAAAACCTAGTGATATAATAAAGATGTTTTATTTAGCTAATTCTTTGAAAATAATTTAAAAACACTTGATAGCTTGAGAAACAACTGAAATGGATCAGGGTTGGGGGTGGAGTCCTTATTATAATACCATAGGCAGAAAGAATGGACCAAAGTCTCAGAAGAGGACAGGAGTTGGGCCTTGGATGTGGGAACAACTGTGGTGTGCTTCGCTGAGCCGGGATGTGGGACATCCACATCCACTTCTGGGCTTCCAGAGGCAGGAACTGGTGGCTTTTTGCTGTGATGAGCCATCATTAATGCGAGTTAGCTGCTTCGTTGTCCACTTGTTCTCATGCTCCTGAATGGCTCCCCTCACTGCCCCCCTGACCCCATGTTTCTTTTCTTTTGTACCATTCAGCCTATCTCCTGCCCCCACCCAGCCTCTTCTGCTGTTTCCACAACAAATGGCAATATCTTTCCTATCAAGTTTCCTAGATAGAAGGTAAGACTGGCCCAGCTCTTCTTCAGCTCCCTCATAGCTAATTCATTCTCCATCTCTCTGCTCATGGTCCATCCAACTGCCATCATTCATTTCCAGTGGATATCCGTGTCTTCCTTTTCATTCTCTATTCCCTCCCATAGGCTTGGGTGGGAGTGACCCCACCCTCAGCTCTAACCACCCTCTTGTCCACAGGGATCGGTGCAGAGAAAACATGTGCCCCAATTTAGGCTACCGAGAGAGATGCTGGTTCTTTACTCCTGGACCATGTGGAGTGAGGACAGGAGATCTTGTGTATCCTGAGATTCTGGGCCACCAAGAGGAGCCTAAGGACAACACTAATACCAACAGGACAGGAAGAAAAAAGAGAAAGAAAGAAAGAAAAAGAAAGAAAGAAAGAAAGAAAGAAAGAAGAAAAAGAAAGAGCAGACAAAGTCCTGGTTGATGTAGTTTGAGCTAGTAGATCGAGTTTTATTTGTAGCTAGAACTATTTCTGGACCCCTAAGACTTTTTGGTTATTTCATTCCTTTAGCCAGTTTAAATTATGTATTTAATTGGGTACTCTAACTGCATCATTTCCAACTCAAAGAATCCTGAGATACCATCTAGGCACTTAACATTTAAGGGGTGCCTGCTCTGTGCTAGGTGCTTGCCCCATAAGAAATAGTGAACCTGGTTGGGTGGTTCACACTGAGGCTACATCTCTTTGGGAAAGCAGATAATTATGCACTCAATTACAAATAGACTGTGTTCATCCCACTATCACAAAACAGGATGGATGGTGTAACGGAGTCCATTTTTCAAGGCTGCTATTTGTATATCTTCATGTGTGCCTATGCACAGGCAAATATGACAGAGCTCTGACCTCCGGCTGCCGTGGCAATGTGATGTTTGCTTCTTTCACACTGTGCTTTATTTTTGTAATGAACTTTAATTACTCTAATGATCAAGAGGGGAAATGCTATTAAAATCAAAATGACAAGTATGCTAAATGTTATACTGGGAGAGGTACCGGATGCTGTTAGGAGCACTTAGCAGGCGCTGCATAACTACAGGGAAAGATTCAGGGAGATTCTTTTGTGCACAGAGACCTCCTGGCCTCTGCCTAGGTAGGCCCACCCTTGGAATGTCCTGGAGCTGGTCAGGGAAGCCAGGGCACAGGAACACCAGCTAGGCCCTTCCCCAAATCCTCTGGGGCTTTGGCTCCCTGATCCAGCTCGTTCCTCTGCCTTAGCAGTGGGAAGCTGGTTACTGGAAACACAAGACCTTTTTCTCTCAGGGCCCCAGAAGCTGAACATTAAGAAACCATTGCAAATAGTATAATTGCTCCGAATGAGCATTAATGTCCTATTAAAAAGAGGCTGCTGCTGCGGCTGTAACCTCTAATTCAGCAAGCGTTTCCTGAGAACCATGTTAATGTGATTTGAGCTAATTCCCTCCTTGGTGCCTGGGGGCCCAGATCAGAGCTGTCTTAGACTCCTGCCCTCCCTTGTATCTTGGCAGAAGCACAAGAATCCCCCACTCCCTTTCCTGGCAGGGGTGTTCTGGAGGCCCAGGCAGCACATCGCCATCAATCAACCAACAAACAGTCTTGATTGGCCACTCTGTGCTTGATGTTGAACTAGGTGCTGAGGACGTGGGGGGAGGGGAGGGAATGGATCCAAGAGGCTTATTAAATCTCATTAAGTGCCTTTGAGGCATTTGGCATTTGTCTAAGAAGTCAGGACAATTGTGGCTGAGAAATGAAAGAATTGGAGAGCAGCAGCATACAGAATGTACTCTTCATTAATTTATTCCTTCTGGGTGTTGGGGGAGATGCTGGTGAAAAAGACAGCTCAGGTCTCCCTGTCATGGAGCTCAGAGTCTAAAGAGACTGACACTGAATAAGCAGCTGCACAGTGATGGATTTAATGATGATAGTCATATGTGTGATGGATAAATACAGCATGTCCTGAGAGGATGAAAGGGGAAGTGAGGCCTGGTGTGGTGGGCACAGGTGTAATTCCCAGCTTCTCTGCAGGTGGAGGCAGGAGGGTCTCAAGTTCAAGGCCAGCCTCGGCAATTCAGCAAGAAGATAAAAAATAAATAAATAAATAAAAAATAAAAAGAGCTGGGGGTGTGGCTCAATGGTAGAGTGTCCCTGGAGTCCATCCTCAGTATTGCACAAAAAGTTGGGGCAGTGAGATGGGGTTTGACCTGATCTGGGGGATCTGGAAAGATCTGAAGAATGAGCAGGAGCAGAGCAAAGGAAGGAAGAATCCTGTAGGCAGGTGGAGGAAAGAATTGGTGCAGTTTGGGTGCAGGAAGCTGGGAACAAAGACCAAAGAGGAGAGGTGGTGCCAGGTTGAAAGCAGTGCCATCTCCCTGCCTGGTTGTCTACAGCAGTGTGGCATGGTGCCCAGTGGCGGGTGGGGTAGATGAGGGTTCTAGTCCCACCTATTCTGTACCAGCTTTGCATCCCTAGATGAGATACTCACATGTTCTTGAGAACCCACCTGGTCTGTATGGGTCTCAACTCCTCAGTGGAAAACAATCACTAATTTGTCTAAAATTCTGTGATGTGTAAATTTTAGGATTTAGACTAGGATATGCAATGTAGTGATGAGATGAGACCAACCACTGGTGAGATGAAGGGCATAAAGGGAATGTGATCCGTCCTGTGATGGAACGGGTTCTGCTGCCCTCCAGGACCTGCAGTGGGGGTGGCACCACCTGCAGCCTTGCCTTTCATGTGCAGCTCACCCCTGCAGTCTGCTGGGTATGCCAGGGTGCCTGGACTGCCAATCGTGGAAGTGACGTGAGTCCTTTCAATCAGGGATGGAGTTGGAGACTAGCTGACAAGGAAAGAGGCTGTAATGGAGGATCTGGGACAGGGTTCCAGCTCTGTCCTTTTTTAGCAAGAGACAGGATCAGACACTGAGACCTGTCCCAGGATCCCCTTCAGGAATGAAGGATGAATTCTCCAGGTGCTGCCAGTGGTGGCTCTCAGTTGTTGGCCCTGGATCATCTCACCTGAAAAACACTGGTATGGCCCAAGCTCTCTCCTCCTCCCAGGGGCAGCCAGATCAAAGCCAAGGCAGAAGAGCCTGGTTCCTTCTACCCCTGGGAGAGCTCCACAGGGCCAGCTCAGCTCCAAAACCCCAGAGTTGACCAAGACCTTAGTTGAGACCATAGTGTAGCTTGACTTCTCCTTTGGCTCCCGTCTAGTCCCTTCTTCAGATATTCCCACACAGCATTTTATCTCCAGGTCTGCCTCCCTGGGAACCCAACCCGAGAAAGTGCCTGGTGGCCAGTCCCTTCAAAGCTTCAAGCCTTGGTTTCCTTATGTGTGAACAGAAACTATTAAAGCCCATGCCTTCGATTGTTGTGAGGATTTCAAGAACTGAGTTCTGGTGGTCAGATAATACAGAAAGATATTTATTTGTTGTGTCCTCTCTTCTTTCAGGTCAGTGCCACAGGTGTTTGGAGGGAATGAGAGGTGTATACTGTACCAAGAGCTACTTCACCTGAAGGAATTGCAACAGGTTTTGTGCTTGGAGAAGGAAAATAGATGTTCCTAAGAACCCTGGAGGCAATGCCCAGTTTTGTCCGGGGCATAGACTCCCAATGGGGAGGGTTAGGCTGGCTGGAAAGAGTGCTTGCTTCTCTGAGTCTGAGAAAAGGTTGGAGATGTTCCTTTGGGTGAGTGCAGGTCCCTAGGCTCCTCTTCCCTGCAGCCACCAGGTGAGGGAGGTATCCACTGGTTCTTGTGGAGGTCAAGAGCAAAGGGATTCCTTTGTAATTGAGCTTCCTTCCGTGAAAGTCCACCTTTGATCTTGGCTGGAGGATCAATACTTGGGCAGCCAGAAAAGGGAGGATTGGACTTGTTGACAGATGGCATGTCAGATGACTACCATGGTAAGCACCATGGCCTGAGTCCACCCTCACCTCCATTTCCCTGTGACCTATAACCTATCTCCCCCCATGGAGTCTAGCATGAGCAAGAGATGATGTCCAGGTGTCTTCAAACATGGTTGAGTTTGGAGTTTTCTCAGTCTGATCAATAGGAAGACCATCCCTAGTTCTTGAATTTCTGTATTTTCTAACAAATTCCTACCTTCTTTTTATGGCAAAGGACAGAAGGGATGCCAGAGGATCCAGGATACAATTCCAGCTTGGTCCTTTAGTCGTGAATAACTATGGTGTCTCTATTCTAGTGTGGTTCCTGGTACATAGTAGGTGCTTAATAAATGTTCTCTTTCCTTCTCCATCTCATCTTCATCCCTGCCCCATATCCACTATGGTGATATGTGATTATCTATCTATCTATCTATCTATCTATCTATCTATCTATCTAGGGGGGTTTCAAGGTTTAAACTGATATAAATGTTACAGATTCCTATGCTGTCATATGGCACTGGGATGTTTGTTACGTGCACATGTTCGTTCACTCTTAGATCAGGGTTTCTCAGCCTCACCATTGCTGGCATTTTAGCCTGGGTGATTCTTTGCCCTGGATTGCTGTCCTGTGCATTGTGGGCTGTTTAAACAGCATCCCTGGTCTCTATTCATTAGATGTCAGTAAGATGCTGCTGGTCTCCCTCCCCCAAGTCATGACAATCAAAAATGTCTCCAGATGTGGCCAGATGTTCCTGGGGCGGGGTGAGGGAGTTAACATCATCCCTAGTTGACAAACACTGATTTCCTGGTTATGAAAAGAGAGGTGGAAAAGCATTTCTTCAGTTCCTGTGGGGAGTACATGCTGATAAACAAGCACCATCTGTAGCTCCTGGCTCCTCTGAGGTTGTGGCAACTCCATCACCATCACCATCCTTCTCACTAGACAGCCCGGCACCCACTGCCCTCCATCCCCAGAGGGGAGGGACTGATGGCCATTATTTTTTTCTTTCTAAGAGAACCTGGGCATCTAACTTTATCTGATCCATAAACTTGATAGGGCCCAGGACAAGTCCCTCAGCTGGTCCTAGAGACAGCCCAGGGGCAGTCTTATTTGGTTCTGTCACAGATTCCTGCAGGGTCCTCTCAGCAGTAGGGAGCAGGCATGGGTTCCTGACCCCTAGTGACCCCAGCCTCTTCCTGGATGCTCCAAGAGGTGGTTGCCTAGCAACAACACAGGCAGTGCCAGGGAGCATGAACTGTGTGGACCAAAGCCTGAAAAGCACAGCCCAGGGAACAAAGGCCGCGCCCTGCTCTTTGTCTAGGTGTTTGCTCTGATGAGCTCCTGGCCCCACTGTGGGCCTTCCTCATGCTGTCCTCTGCCCACCCCACCTGAGCCATTAATAGGAGTTCTGCAGACCCGCGAAGGGACCCTGAGGAGGGGATGTCCTGGGTTTGCTCTCTCAGCCAGAGCTACGTGGAAGCTAAGTTCATTTACTCACTCGCTCACTCACCCACCCACCCATCATTCAGGAGATCTATTTTGTGCCCTTGCTACGTCTTTTTATCAAGCCACTAATATGTGTATTTCTCTGGAAATATTCAGTTGGTTGAGACACAGGTCCAGGACTCTGAGCAACAGTGGGAATTGTAAAACAGAGACCTTGATCCCAGGAGGGTTTTTTTGGTTCTTTTAAAAATCTGTTTGGAGAACCACACACTCACAGGGAAGTTAACGAGTAATATAAATATTCCAGAAAGTCCAAGTACACAGGGGAAACGACCAGGCCACTGTGATGGAGGCAGGTGCAGCACGGGAAGGGTGGACTTTACCGTGTGCCCATGTGTGGGAGCCCAGGCTCCTGGAACTGGCCCATTTCACAAAGGAGGACTCTGGAGCTCAGAGAAGTGAAGAATTTGCCGAAATGTATTTCCACTGCTCAAGGTATAAAGGGCTCCACGAATCAGGGACTTGTTTCTTCCTTGTTTCTGTCACTGCCTGGATGACAGCTTCCAAATGCACTCTGACCCAGGCCTCCCAGTGGCAGGGCTCTCCTCAAAGTCTTTCTTTCTTCACTTTTCTAGAAAATTTGCTCTTCTAGGAATCAAGTATGAAGTCAGCAATGTCCTTGAACTTGGAGCTGGTCAGACCATTCAGGCCATTTGATGAGCTACTACCTCCACCCTAAGAATCACAAAAAAGATTCTTTGGTTTGTGGCCAAGTGGGGCTGGGACAACTGGGTAAGGGTGTGGGTGAGTCACCTTAAGCAAAGAAAATAATTAGGAAGGATCTGTTTGGGGATACTGCCCAGTAACCTCCTTTCACACTTTCTTTGTTTCAGGCAACTGTAGTTGGGCTGTTGCCAGGAGTTTGTGCTTTTCTCTCCAGGGGCTGGCCAGGAAGGGCTGCCTGTGAGACAGTTGCTGCTCATTCTTTGTACTTATTTCTTTTATTTATTTATTTTTTTGGTACTGGGGATTGAACTCAGGGACACTCGGCCACTGAGCCACATCCCCAGCCCTATTTTGTATTTTATTTAGAGACAGGGTCTCACTGAGTTGCTTAGGGCCTCGCTAAGTTGCTGAGGCTGGCTTTGAACTCGCGGTCCTCCTGCCTCAGCCTCCCAAGTGCTGGGATTACAGGCGTGAGCCACCGCGCCCGGCTGTGTACTTATTTCTTGCATGAACTCAAAGTCACCCACTAAACAAATCTCCTGTCGCTTAGACAAATTCCTTCCACCCAGAGAGCTAGTGGCATTTGCACTACTTGTTCCTCTAAGGCATCCAATACAGACTCCTGGCTGGGTGTGGTGGCGCATGCCTGTAATCCCAGCAACTTGGGAGGCTGAAGCAGGAGGATCATAGGTTTGAGGCCAGCCTTAGCAACTAAAATAAAAAAGAAAAGGACTGGGGATGTTGCTCAGTGGTTAAGCACCCCTGGGTTCAATCCCCAGCACTGGAAGAAAAAGAGCGTACCCAATACAGACTTCTTTCTTGTTAACTTCAGTCCCAAGGATTCAGCACTGAACTGACATCATTCAGGCAGATGGAGAGGCTGGCAGCTGCCTTTCTGTCAGTGGACACTCCTCACCCCCTTGGTGTAGGCAGCAGGGGTATTGACAGGATCCCTCCAGAGGCTGGAAAAGCTCACACAGAAAAGTCATGGTTGGTCTTGAAGCTTGTTTCCACAAAGCAGCGAGCAAATGCATCTTAATTAAATGGCAAAGATAAAACCCTTTGGTTCCCTCTTGAAAGAGAGTAGAAAAGTATGCCAGGGAGAAATATTTACACCGGAAGATTATTCAAATAGGAAGTATTTTCTAGTTTGGAATATTTGCAGAGGTAGGTAGGGATTATCTTGGAGTCTCCTGCTCAATCCCTCCTGAAGAAAAGACTTACAAAACAATTCTTACCTCCTAAGGTTATGTTTATTTGAAACCTGGAATAATTGCTTTTCTCAGTTGGCTAATATTCCTCTCAAGGAGAAATGATAGGAAGCAAGAATAGGGAAGGGGCGGGGGAGTCATTGGATGAAGAGGTGTGTTGGAGATATTACTGCCACAAATGGATGGCTGCCTGCTCTTCTGGGCCTTTTTTTTTTTTTTTTTTTTTTGGTACTGGGGATTGAACCCAGGGGCACTCGACCACTGAGCCACATCCCCAGCCCTATTTTGTATTTTATTTAGAGACAGGGTCTCACTGAGTTGTTTAGGGCCTCGCTAAGTTGCTGAGGCTGGCTTTGAACTCGCAATCCTCCTGACTCAGCCTCCCAAGTTGCTTGGATTACAGGTGTGTGCCATCACACCCGGCTGCATGAGTTCCTTTTTGAGCTTTGCCATGTCCTTGCTGTGTGATGTCAGCAAGTTACCCAGCTCCTCTGAGTTTGTCTCCTCAACCATAACATGGAGACGATAGTCAACCCAGCCTCTCAGAGCCGTTGTCAGAAATCAAGACTGTACCTTTCTTCCCATTTCTCCTCCTCCGTCTGGGGGTCTCTGCTCTCCCTTTTTGAGGTTGTTCTTCCTCCCAGCCACTTTCTGAGACTGGCTCCATACCTGGTGGCTCCTCTCCCTGATCTCTCTGTGCCCTTCTGTACTTCTGGGCCACCTTTGGTTCCCAGTGTCAGCTCTTCGCATTCTCGTGTGTCACCGTGGGAAGCTGAACACCTGTATACCCCTGGTCTGAGTGCAGAGCCAGCTCAGGAGAGGCCTTCTAATGCCCAGTGAAATTGGTTTGCCAACTGTCAAAAGCTTCCAACCGCCTTTTAGGTGTTATCACCCAGGGCAGCAAAACTGAAATGTCCTGACTAAGGGGTGAAGGGTAGTCAGGCGCGAGTCACAGAGAGGCAAGGACACAGGGAAGGAGCAGATGCAGAGTCCAATTGTGTCCCACTTGGGAGAGGGAAACCGAGTGGTCATTCCCTGGAGCCCAGCGCTCTGCAGGCTCAGGTGCTCACTCCCTGGGTGGATGGAAGTCAAGGTCCTCTTGTTTTTTCTCCATCAACTCCCCACAGTTCAAGGCTGAATTGTCCCTACAATCTCCTGCCAGCCAGACGTAGCTCTCTTGGGCTTCTGCCTATCCCAGGGAATTTATCCCCTCAGTCTCTAAAATTTTATTGTCATCGCCAGCTAGCTCTGGGACTTCACACAAGTCGCTTAGCTTCTCTGAGCCTTGATTTTCTTATATATCAAAGTTCTGTAGTTTCTCTGAATAAGCAATTCAAAATATGCCAGAGTCATAGTGGGGTAGGACATTCTGATCTCCCTCGATCGGCACTCTCAGTGCCCACCATAGGTGGCTCCCACCTCGATGGCAATCTCTGTGGGTCTTAATGCTCTGCCTGCAAGTGGGTCCCCTCTCTAGCTCAGAGCTGCACCTGGCTGTGCTCCAAGTTCACCCATCTGTCCTTCCTCACCTCTCTTTTCTTTTTCTTTTTTTCTTCCTTTCTTTCTTATTTCCTTCCTTCCTTCCTTCCTTCCTTCCTTCCTTCCTTCCTTCCTTCCTTCCTTCCTTCCTTCCTTCTTCCTTTCTTTCTTTCTTTCTTTCTTTCTTTCTTTCTTTCTTTCTTTCTTTCTTTCTTTCTTTCTTCTTTCTTTCTTCTTTCTTTCTTTCTTTCTTTCTTTCTTTCTTTCTTTCTTTCTTTCTTCTTTTTCTTTCTTTCTTCTTCTTTCTTCTTTCTTTAGTTTCTTTCTTTTAGTTTTTGGAGGACACAAGACCTTTATTTTTATGTGGTGCTGAGGATCAAACCCAGTGCCTCACACATGCTAGGCAAGTGCTCTGCCCCTGAGTCACAATCCTGGCCCCCTCCCCTCCTTTTCCTTTAGCCCTTCTGTATCTCTTTTTAATAGCGGTTCTCAAGCTGTAATGAACACCATAATCAATTGGAGACTTGTTAAAATGCAGGTTGCTGAGCCCTGTGTGGAGTTTCTAATTCAGTGAGAGGGCAGAGTGGATGATTTACAATCCCAATACTTTCCCAGGTGATAGTGATCCCACTTTAAGAATCGCTGTTGTAGAGCAGAGTGTTTCAAGACACTGTTGACCTTTTGAGCTGGCTAGTTCCTTGTTGGGGTGGGACGGGGCCTATACTGTGCATTGCAGGCATTTAGTAGCATCCCTGGATTCTACTGACTAGATGTCAGTGAGACGCAGCCTCAACACCTGACAACCCACAGTATCTCCAGACATGAACAAATATCCTTTATGTGGTTGCAAAGTTGCAAAGTCATCCTAGGTTTGGAACCGCTGCTCTAGAGCCTGGGGATGGGGCTCAGGGTGGACTCTCTGGAAACAGGTCCATGACTCTACATTCTTTCGTCCTTTTTTTTTTTCCATACTGGAGATTGAATCCAGGCGCACTCTACCACCGAGCTACGCCTCCAGTCCTTTTTATTTCTTAATTGGAGACAAGGTCTCGCTAAGTTGCTGAGACTGGCCCTGAACTTTTGATCCTCCTGCCTCAGACTCCCAAGTTTCTGAGATTACAGGCAGGCACCACTGTGCCCAGTTTCTAACTCTACATTCTGAAGTGCAGCCCTCTCTAGCCAAATCAGGCCAGCCACCTTTTAATTTATTTTCATTTTTATTTTTGTACAAGGAATTGAACCCAGGGGCGTTTAACCACTGAGTCCCATGTCCCCAGCTTTTTTTATTTTTTATTTTGAGACAGGATCTCACTAAGTCACTTAGGGCCTCACAAAGTTGCCGAGGCTGGTTGGTCCTAACTTGCAATCCTCCTGCCTCAGCCTCCAGAGTTGCTGGGATTACAGGCATGCATCCCTGTGCCCAGCCCAGCCACCTCTTTTTATAAATAAGGGCTTCTTAGAATGCATAGCTCCATTCAGTAACCTAATCTTTCCATTGCTTTTTTGCTGCAAAGGGAAGGAGTTGAGTAGATGTGACAGGGACCACTGTATGGTCTGCAAAGTCTAAAATAGTTACTGTTTCATGAAAAAGTTTGCAGGCTCCTGTTCATCTCCTGTTTGACATTCTGGTGGAATGTGATGAAGGGAAAGGACCCAGGCCCACATTGCCACCCATCCTCTCCCATGCAGGGGAAGGGAAACTCCTCCATGCTGAACATAGATTGTGGGGGTGGAGCTGGGGTCACTCTCCCAGAACTTCATGTGTGAGGCCCAGCAAGATTGGGGCCAGACTGGGGATTTTCCACAGTTGCCTGGCTCATGACATGCTGTGCTCATCTGACTTTGAGGCCACCGGGCTCTGTATCTACAGGGTAAAAAAGAGCCCCGAAGGAAAGGAACTGAGAAGGCAGATTCTGGAGTGGGGCAGAGGTGCAGATAGCATTTGAGTCTGATATGTCAACCAGAAGAGAGGAAGGGGACAATGTGCTGATTGACAGGAGGAAGGGCCCTTTGCTTGTTCATTTGTTCATTCATTCATTCCCATTTATGGTGCACCTACTGAGTCTTAGACATTACACAAAGGGCACAGGGAACAGGATACTGTCCTTGTCCTCTTGGATTTGTGGAGATAAGCAAGGAAAAGATGATCATCTTGGAGAAGCACGGGGTGGTGGTAACATGAGGGAGCAGGATGCTGGTCGGATCAGAGAGGGCTTTAAGATAAGACACTCAATGGCTGTGTGTGAGCCATGAGTTCTTTTCCTTTCCCACTAGCAAAATAAATTTTAAGCCCTCCCCCTGAATCAGTTAGCTATTCCTTAGTTCAGGTCTTTGCCCCAATTTTCATGCCCCCTTCTGCTGAGCCCTCAGCCCCTGGAGGAAGGACCTCCACCTTCTCCCTGTTTCTGTTTTAAAAACCACACAAAATGCCAGGCTGTTTGCAGTGATCCAGCAGAGTTGCTGCTCCTGAGACAAGGCTCACACTGGTCCCCCACCTGGTCACATCCTCCTCTTACCTTTGTGCCTATCTCAGGTGGAATCCCACCTCGGTGCTTTCATAGCTATCACACAAGCTCCCTCATCTGCGGATCGCAGTGGACTGTGGAGGCCCTTCTGCATGTGGCTGGTGCAAGCAACCTGCTCTGTATTCTGTTACGGTCAATCTAGCACCATGGTCCCCGGCTAGAGGTCCACTGCAAGCATCTCATAAGAGACTGAATGGGTGAATGGCAATCCCAAGGGCCTATGGGAGAGGGTGGCAGTGTCCAGCTCTCATTCTTTCCACCTGTCCAGCATTTGATAGTTTGCAGTGCACTTTAAAACTGCACCTCATGAATCACACCACACAGAGTTTCTGAGGTCAGCAGAGTGAGCATTATCCGTTAGGGGTTCTTTGGTGGTAAATAAATGGCTTTTGCTTTCTGGTGATAAGGAAATGGCTTTGGTGAAATGAATCAAACAGGACAGGTATAGGGAGTGCATGGGGAGACTCACAGACTCAATGGCAAAACAAGGTTTCTCAAGTTCTCAGAGAGGAGCCTGCAGAGTAATGACATGATTCTCTTCAGGGCAGCCCACAGAGTGAATTGGCCCTGTGTCCCTCTGCAAAAGGCTCCCAACCCAGGGGACAGTATTGGTTGGGCTTGGTTTAGGGAGGGATGCCTTCTGGCTCAGGCTCTCCACTGGACAAAGCCCCCTTGGGGTCCCTCAGCCATCACTGACTCCCCATGTCCATCCCTGTGCTCATTCTCTCCACCTGCTCGACTTTCCCCACGGCCAAACCCACGCCTCCTTGGAGTTCCCTCGCTCAGGGAAAGCACCTTCACCCTCCTAATCACCCAAGTTGGGAACAGGGAGCCCTTCCTCTTCTCAGCAGATCGCAGCTCCACCACAAGGAGTTTATTGATTGACCTTTGTGGGCACGGTCCAGAGAGGCCAGGTGGACTCTTATCTTCAGGTGATGCACCTGCTTGCTCCCCCACCCACTTCCCACCTTCCACATTTCTGGTTCCATCACATGGAAACAGCCACTAAAGAAGCCCAAGTCTTCTAGGGGTCTCATCAGCCAGTTCCCAGACTCAGGAATTCCCTGTGACTGTCCAGGTCATGCACATGGTAGCCATTGTTACAGGGCCAGGCTCTAAGACAGTGGTAATGGCTGCAAATGGCTGAGGCCGAGGTCTCAAGAATAAAATAAAGTAGGCCCAGAACAACCAAAAGGAAGGATTCTACAAGAATGACCAACAACAACAACAACAACAACAAAATAATCCACAAACCGTGCTGGCAAAGACATTTCCCTTAACCACCCCTCACTGTTTCACATTGAGGTAGGATTAGACAAAAACCCCAGAACCACATCATCTATCATTGGCCATCTGGTTTTTATTTGTTCTTTTTAGATACACATGACAATAGAACATATTTTGGTATATTACACAGTATAACCTCCATTCTTGTGGTTGTACATGGTGTGGAGTTTCACTAGTCATAGATCCACATATGAACATACGGACTTATGTCCAATCCATTCTACTGTGACCTGCCTTCTTAAGGCTCTCTCCCCTCTGGTCTTGTCTATCATGTCCTCTCAACCAACAGCAGAGGGATCTCTGTACATTTGTAACCTGATCATTCAGCCTTCCCCACCCCTTCTTCAAAAGCTTTAAACATGTGCCTAATAGAAGAAAAAGTAGGCCCAAATCTTCACCATGTGGGCTTAGGATCTGACTTCTTCAACAAGACTCCTAAGGCGCAAGAAGTAAACTCAAGAATCAATAAATGGGATGGATTCAAACTAAAAACCTTCACAGCAAAGGAAACAATCAATTATGTGAAGAGAGAGCCCACAGAGTGGGAGAAAATCTTTGCTACCTGCACCTCAGAAAAAGCATTAATCTCCATGATATATAAAGAACTCAAAAAACTTAACACCAAAAAACAAATAACCTGATCAATAAATGGGCTAAGGAACTGAACAGACACTTCACAGAAGAAGAAATACAATTGATCAACACAATTGATCAATACAATGTATGAAAAAATGTTCAACATCTTTAGCAATTAGAGAAATGCAAATCAAAACTATTCTAAGATTTCATCTCATCCCCCAGTCAGAATGGCAGTTATCAAGAATACAAACAAAAATTAAATTTTGGCAAGGTTGTGGGGGAAAAGGTACACTCATACATTGCTGGTAGGACTGCAAATTGTGCAACCACTATGGAAAGCGGTATGGAGATTCCTCAGAAAATTTGGAATGGAACCACCATTTGACCCAACGATCCACTTCTTGGTTTATACCCAAAGGACTTAAAATCAGCATACCATAGTGAAGCAGCCACATCAATGTTGATAGCAGCTCCATTCACAATAGCTAACCTATGGAATCAACCTAAATGCCTTTCAACAGATGAATGGATAAAAAAATGTGGCATAAAAATATGTGTGTGTGTGTGTGTGTGTGTGTGTGTGTGTGTATGCTGGAATATTACTCAACCTTAAAGAAGAATGCAATTAAGGCATTTGCTAGGGAATGTATGGAGCTGGAGAATATCATCCTAAGCCAAATAAGTCAATCTCCAAAAACCAAAAGCCGAATGTTTTCTCTGATATGTGGATGCTAATTCACAATGGGGGGTGGCTAGGGAAGAACAGAGTCTTTAGGTAGAGGGGAGTGTAGGGAGGGGAGGGAGTATGGGGGTAGAAAGGACAGCAGAGTGAACCAGACATTATTACCCCATGTACATATTTAACTATATGATTGGTGGGATTCTACATCATGTAAAACCAGAAGAATGAGAAATTATACTCCACTATACATGATGTATCAAAGTGCATTCTACTGTCATGTATAACTAATTAAAACAAATTTAAAAAAAAGCTTTAAACAGTTCTTGGTTGCCCATGGCTTGGCTTTCAAATTTCTGTGAACTTGACCCACTGTATGATATTTATCTTACATTGCAACCAATTTTACAACATATTTATTTATATAATGGAAGTGAAACTCATAAGAATCAATACTTACTGGAGTTTCTACTTTACATCACTTTTTAAAACTGCTGCCTGAAACTCATTAAGTTGACTTCATGATCCACCAGTGAGTCACTATTTGAAAAATATTGACTCAAAAAACAAAGCTGACCTTTGGAATGGCATGGAAGCCTCCCTGGTCCTACCCATCTCTCAGGTCTGATGACTGGGAGATGTTTGTGATGACTGTAAATCTGTTTCTTTGGGATCCTGTATGCAGCCCTTGCTGGGTCTGACTCTGGCACCTTTGTTCACCCCATGTCCTCTGTCCCACCTCCTCACCTTGTTCTTCAAGACTCTGTTCACCTCCTTGGGGCAGGTCAGGGCCTCCCGGATGCCCTCAGAGCATGCCATGTGGCCTGCTGGAGTCTGCTTAGATGTCACAGTGTGGGGACCACCTGCCTCAGAATTATAGATATTCCCAGCCTCCATCATAGGCCTAGGGGATCGGAGTCTTTGTGAGGAGGATAGAAACGAAACAAAAGATAGGTAGAAAGGAGACAGAAGAAAGGACAAGGAAATATGTAACTTAAATCTAAAAGCCCTGTGCTACATTTCTTCATACTCTCACATTCCAGACCAGATCTCTCCCCCTGGACCCGCCACTCCCAAATTTCCAGGAAATCTACACATCTTCACTCACAATCTTAATGTTACTGGAAATTCACCCACTTATGAAAATTACTATGTGCTGTTAATGAGCCTGCTAATAGAAGTATTTTTTTTAGACTAGATTGAGTGAAGGGGGAATATGAAACCTATAATATAGGATATTTTCCTAGAAACCTGTAGTGTGGGTTTCCTCGTTTCCCAATGCCATCTATTGATCAGGCAATGGAGAAGATGTCAACCTAAGGACTCTGAGAATTACTACTATCTTGTAATCCCCACAAACCTTCCCATGTCCATCTCTCACCAAGTTCCTTTTAAAAGAGCCTGGGAACCCTAAAAGTGCTTCCCACTCTGGAGCTACCCCACATTCACCCTTGAATGCATATCCTTTGCTTTCCTGAATAAATCCCTGTGCCCCAACACCTGATGTGTGATGAAATCTTTTTCCGTCACAAACATCAAGGACCCCACCGTTATGAGTTGAGGTCCCCCACTCTGGAACCTCCTTGGACTCCAGTGGCATTTGGAGGTGGGGTGTGATGGTTCTGCATTTGTCCTTAACTACTCCAGTTGGGTTTTATGCACATGAACTTTAACATTTGAGACTTACAGGTCTGGAGATGATCAGTTCCTCTAAGCTCCGAATAGCTTAGTCATTCATAATAATTCACAAATGCCCTGTTGTAGTGGCTGCCTACTATTTCACCCCCATCCTCTATTTGGGGACTCCCCTGCTACATCTTGATGGGGAACAATACCTGTTTCCCCTATAAGCCCGGTACAGCTTTCCCAGTTTCCTGGCACAGGGCACAGGCATGTGACCTCATGTCAGCCAATCAGTTTCAACCACCTGGGACTTCGAATCAAGGGCTAGTGACCAAAACCAGCAGAGACAGGGACCATGCATTGGTGGTGGCATCTCAGGACAGTGAGTGGGGTAAACTGCGGGCCCCAGGACTCACACAGCAAGATCTTTGGTATGATTTTTGGCTCTGCCTCCCTGCTAGCTTCTCATCTTCAGGATCTGGCTCCCCCGAGTTTGTGGCTATTCTGGGACCCACTGAGTATCCTCTCCATTCATTATTTTTCTCCTTTAATCTATCAAAGTTGATTTCCTTTGCCACTTGCAAGTACCAGCTCTCACAAATATACTGGCACTTAGCAAATAGTAAATATTTGCTGAGAAAGGGCATCAGTCACCCTGAGACTCCAAGCAGCCCTTTTGGCTTTCATCTTAATTGCTTTTAAGTCCATCCCCAGTCCCCACCCAAATAACTAACAACTGACCCCTGACCTTGGCCATCTTCCTAGCCCATGAGACCTGATATTGGTAGGGACACAGCTGGCATTTCTTTCTTAGGGAGACAGTTAACCCTGTGTCCTCAGTGGTGGCCATGGGTCAGGGTGTGACAGGCAGGCAGTCAGGTAGAGATGAGGAGAGTACTGCTCTCACTCACAGCGAAGACGGATTAGGGCTTTCAGTATCCTCATGCAAAGCACAGAAAAGCAGCAATTAGAATGCCCTCTGGCTTTGGCTCCCTGACAAGTGTGTCCCAGTATGGGGGGGACAGGGATTCTTGTGGAGAAAACACATTTTCTTCTCAAGCTGACCATCTTCCCACTCCTAATGGTCCCAAACCAACTAGCTGAGATCAGTGAATAAGACTTAGGGGTCCATCCAAAAGAGAGAGCCAATACACCCAGGGGGAGCCTTCAAGGCCCCTGCACATCTACCCATCCTGGCTGTGGGGTGCTGGTGAGGATGGGAGATGTGGAAATGCCAAGAACGAGAATAACGACTCCCTGTCAGGGTCTGGCAGGGAAGGAAAGCACCCACCAGTGAAGCCATTGAGGAGAGCCCAGGAAAGGGACTATTAACCAAGGTGTAGGTAAGAGAGGTGGTAAAGCACCTGGGATCACCACCTCTAGGCTGAGGGGCAAGAAGATGGAACTGAACTGGGAGCTGGAGAGGGTAGCTGGAGGAGAGGGCTGTCTGGACACAGCATGGCAGCTAGTGGGGAGGGAGTGGGGGAATAAATACCCTGACTTTTTTCTTCTCCTGTTTTGTGTCCTGTCAGTGCTTCTCATTGGCTATACCCAACTGGGAGCCGAAGGACGGGAGCATTGATATAGCCAATGAAGGCCAAGCTCCTGGCACGCAGAGCAGGAAAGAGAAGAGAGGGGGTTGGATCAGCAGGGCCAAATAGGGAAAATCCAGCACAATAGCAGAGAGAATTTCCTCTGAGGTGCTATGAGCATAGCACAAATGGCAACTTACGTAATTCTTGGAAGAAGCTTAGGAGCTAATATTATACCCATTTTACAGATGTAGTAAAGTGAGACAGAGCAGTTAAATAACTCATCCGAAGTAAATGTGAGAGTAACTTTAATTCAAACCCAGGCAATCTGGATCCAGAGTCTGTTTTCACTCACTATGCTGTGCTGCTCGATAAGGTGGTCTTGAGTTTCACACTACCATTATGGTTTGGATCTTTAATGTCCTCCCCAAAGTTCATGTGTTGTTAGGCAATACAGAAATGTTCAGGGGTAAAATTATTACATGAGAACTCTGATCTTATCAGTGGATTAATCCATTTGATGGATTCATAATTCGAAGATACTACTGGGTGGTGGCTGTAAGCAGGTGGGGCATGGCTGGAGGAAGCACTTCCCTTGGGACATGCCTTTGGGATACATATTTTGTCCCTGGTGACTGGAGCTCTCTGTTTGCTTCCTGCTTGACATGTCCTAAGCTGCTTTACTCTGTCATGCGTTTCTGCCATGATGTTCTGTTTTGGCCCAGAGCTATGGAGTCATTTGACCATGGACTGAGCCTCTGAAACCATGAGCGAAAATAAACTTTTCCTCTTCTCAGTTGTTCTCATCAGGTATTTTAGTGATAGTGCTGGAAAGCTGACCAACATACTATTAAAATATAAATATGTTAAAAATATATTTAAGTATTTAAATATAACTTTGTTAAAAATAAATATCATGAAAGGCTACCAACTCTCACAACCACATTTTAAGTGCTTGCCAGTCCCATATGGCTACTGGCTACCATATTGGACAGTGTAGATGAAGAACACACAGAGTTCTGGTCCCAGAGACTTCTATTTGACAGTTCTGTCCTGGACCCTTGATCTGGACTCTTTAGTCTCCTAATCCCCTGTAAAGTATACCTGCCACCAGAAGTGGTGTTGCTGGACTGGACAGGACAAGAGTCAGAGTGACTTGGAGAGTCTTAGGATATTTCATTGCCCTTCTGATGGCTACTGGATAAAGTAGCCTCAAGCACAACACAAGGGAAATAAATCTGAGATAGTTTTATATAGACCATGACCTTTCTCACATTTTAAAATTCATTTTTTGTTCTGCCCTTTCCTGTCATAAAATCATGAACATCCCATAATAAGCAGAAGCATTGATATCAAGAGGCAAGAGAAGTGGCTGGCACATTCTGTAATCTCATCTGTGTCCCATTTTGGAGCTATGTGTCCTCAGGGATTATGAGATGCTGGCATCCTGTGATGTACAGCTTCCTTCTATCAGCTCCTATGAGACAATTCTCAGTTATGTTTAAGTCATCCCCAGATATATCAGAGTGACACCAATACATCATCTCCAAATATCTGGCATTAGTGAACAAGATGAGCACTGAAGATGATATAAATCCTACCCACCAAATAGACTAGAGGGGAAGTCTCATTCTGTGTAGACAGTAGGAACACTGCAAAAAGCCATGTGGGCCAGTATTAGATGACCTTCTCTACAAACACAGGGATGCAGAGTCTTAGCAATCTATTAAAGCACTTTCTGTGAAAGGAAGCAAAAAATTATATCTGAACCACCTACAACTCCATCTCTCAGCAAAAATGAGTGCTTATCTCTTGCACATGATCCACATATCCATTGCCAAGTATATGATCGTGCTGTGTATAACATTTATTCATGTTATCTGTGAATGGTTTTGCATTTCAACTTTTTTGCAAACAATAATTATAGATTACCTTCATTGTTGCTTATTAGGTGTCCAGCTCTGTGTGCTTCACATGTATTGTCTCATTTCTCACAATATTAATGATAAGATAGTTACCATAATTATTCCCGTTTTATGGAGAGGAAACCAAGGCACAAGAGAAGGAAGTATCCTGTCCAGGGTCACAGAGCTAGTTCAATTGTAGAACTAGAATAATAACTAGATCTGTCTGTCCCCTAGACCCACACTCTTCCTGCCATGTCACTGTCTTATAGAAATGTTTTGCAATCTCTTTTTAGCTCTGGAATGCATGAAGGGAGTTTTGCCAAAGCCTAATATGTAAAATAGATAAAGAAGAGCAGGACAGGTTGAAACAGGGGTGAGAAGCTCCCAGTCTCATCTGTGCTCATCCCCTGGAAACCTCCCACCCAGACATTCCTCAAGGAACTACTGGACTCAGAAAAGGCCAGTGTGAAAAACACTGTCTACATATTTCTTTGATAAAATGCATAGAATTCATCTTTATACACATAGCCTCATTAATGTAACATGCTGCCTCCTGCTGTGATAAGCTTGTCTTAGGTCTGATGACACATTTTGGTCACTTTTATGAGATTTTTTGAATAAACTTCTAATAGTGAAATATTTGGGTCAAAGCATTTTGCATTAACTCTCCTTTGAGAAGTTAAAGCCACATCACTTTCCATCTGTAGTGCCAGGTTTTTCACATTCTCCCTAAAATTAGATTTTACTATTTAAAACCAATATTTTCCCATTGTAGATATAAAGGTACATTGCAATTTTTAAAATTTGTATTATTTTGGTTATTGAAAATATCAGACACTTTAAAGTGTATTGACTTCTTACCTTTCTTCTTTTGTACATGTCTAGCTCATGCCTTTTAAAATTTTTCTCCTATTTGGAATATGAAAACATCTATTCATGCAAGTTTTTAAAATGTGGGTTATTAATCCTTTATATACCATGTAGAATGTAGACTATCATATATGTTATTGTGTCATATCAAATTTATTTTACTTCTGGTGTTTTTGATTTACAATCTTAATTTTGGAGGGAGATAAAGTTCCTTTATCTTTTAATTCTTTGAGTCTTTTAAAACCATAAACTTCTTCATCCATCTGAAATTTAATTTAGTTTATTTTATAAGGAAGTGAACTAACTTTATTTCATTTTCATGTCTGATTGCAAAGGTTAGAACTTACAGAATAGTATTAAAATTTAGCATGGTAGTTCTTGCATATGGATGATTTTAACTCTTGCCCTGGTGGATATTGGGCAATATGTGGAGATATTTTTGGTTGTTAAACTAGCAGTGGGGAGGGAGGTATGTGTGCCACTAACATCTAGTAGCCAGAGAACAGAATGTTGATAAACATTTTACAATGCATTAAACAGTTTCCTACAACAATGAATCATCTGGCTCAAAATAATATTATTGCTAAGGTTGAGAAAACTTGTGTAAGCAATTAACAGAGTTGGCAAATCCCTTTTTTTTTTTTTTTTTGCTTCTGTTTTTGCAAACCAGAGCATCATCTATTAAAGATAGAGTTTGCCTTTAAAGCTTTGAATGATCCCTCTGGGACATCTCTGGGAACTTCCTGTCTACCCCAGACAGCAATGCAGATGGTGTTGTAAAGAATATGAAGACACCAGGGTCAACATTCAATAAGCAATAAAGAAAGGAAAGCAATGCACAAATAAATTGCCCACTAATAGTATATTATGCTGTTTTTCCTGTCTTGAGGCATCTGTGCTTCTGTGACGAGAAGGAATAAGAGCTTCTTCAGCAACTCTCTTATCAGTTCTCCCCAGAAATGTAAGACCCCATCAATTAAAAGCAAATATGAACATAGAAGCCACAAAGACTGGTTCAAATCCCAGCCCCGTCACTCACTGGCTATAGGTGTGAGACCCTGGGTAAGGGCCTTCCCTCCCCAAGACACTGAGCTTGTTCCAATGTTATATATGCTTGGATGACCTTAGATGTCATGAAGAGTACGTTAGACTTTTTAAGTACAGTTGGCCCTCCATATCCACAGGTTCCAACTCTGTGGATTCAACCAAATGCATATTTCAAATATTTAAAAATTTTGCCTGTACTGAACATGTACAGACTTTTTTGTCATGATTCCCTAAACAATATAGTCAAACAACCATTTTAAACAGAATTTTGCATTGTATTAGTATTATAAGTAATTCAGAATGATTGAAGGCATTTGGGAGGAGGTGCATAGGTTATTTGCAAATACCACATCATTGTATATAAGGGATTAGAACATCCATGGATTTCCATTTTTGCAAGGAGTCTTGGAACCCATCCCCCAAGGATACCGAGGGATTGCTATAAATATGTAGCTCAGTATCTGGAACATGGTAGATGTTTCTCACACATCTTCATGGAGTCCCAGTATCATGCACAAATGTGTTGTTATTTTCCTGCTCATTTTTTGGGAAAGGCATAAAAGCAACATGGGTTCTTATGAGCTACTGCTTTGACAAAGCCTCTGGAAACCCAGAAGTCAATAAGTACCTAGCCAGGACTTTATGTCAATTACTTTATAAACATCTACCACATAATTTTATTATTGCATTTCACAGACAAGGAAACTGGGGCCAGAGTGGTTCATACCTTGCCCAAGCTCATTGGCTAGTAATTGGTACAGTTGGTGTTCTAGGGCCCTGAACTTCACTGCTTCCTCATGCTGCCTCCCCACCCTTCTCAGCCCTGTTTCCCAGCAGCTCAGCTGAAGGAGCACTTCAAGGTCACTCCCTGCTTCCAAGGTTCTTCCTGGAACCTCTGAGACCTCTCCTGTGGACAGCATAAGGTAGGTGCTGGGTAGAAGGGGGTGGAGTTTCATCTGTGACTTAAAAACAACTGTCAGGCCACCAGTTGATAGAACTGGCTCTCTGATCAAATGCTATTGTACCCAAAGGGTCTGTCACTTGCCAGCATCCTGGAACCATCCCCAAGAAGTGCCAATGGGAGCCTAATTGGCTTTGTGATCTGTGGACATGTCCTTAACATCTCTGTGCCTTAGCTGGCTCTCCAAGGAGATTTAATTACATGGAATGAGCCTGAATCTTGCAGGGTCTGCCTCTTAATCACCAGCTGCAAAAATGCAGCCATCTAAGAAACAGGCAGGCCACTGGGGCAGCAAGGGCCATGACCTCATTAACCTAATCCTGTTAGTCTTTTTGGTTCCTCTAGCTCAGCGGTGGGACTGCTGGGAAAGGGCATTTCTTGGAATAGAGGGCTCCTGGTCCCGGAGTGCTGCACCTGGGTGACCTGCTGCTTAGAGGTGGTGCAGGTGTAGCCTGGGCATGGAGGGCGTGGGCTAGCAGTTCTCAGGACTGGACTTAGAGAGGGCCAGTGAGACAGCTTTAAGTCTAGGTAGTACCAGCCTCCTTCTCAGCAAGAGTACTACCAATGGCACCATTTTTCAGGCCACACTTGGAACACCTCAGACCCTGATACAAGTTGCTGTACAGTTATTTTACCTTCTGTATTTTGCAGACTGAGGAAATGGAGGCTGAGTGTTCAAGTGACTCCCAAAGACACACAGCAGAAGAACTGAATTCGAACCCAGTTTGGGCTAACTCCAAAGTCTATAGTTTTGGAATAGCTTGGGAGGTATCAGTATGTCACCGTAATATGTTCCTACAAAGTTCCCATGCTTCTGAATTAGAGCACGTGTCAGGGGACTCGAAGCTAGAGATTCAAAGCTGACCCTACCTAGGACAGAAGGACCTCTCAGTACTGAATGCTTCAAGGGGCTCTAGTACTGACAGGGTTGGCCTATCAGAAAGAATATAGTATCAGATTATTGGTCTCACAGGGATGTGACTTTGTGGGGGTGATTTGTGCAGTAGCTGTCCCTTCAAGCACACACTTAAGCCAGACACATTGTCCCCTCCTTTGTGGCAGTTTGCATTTTCCAAAAAAAATGGCCACAGAATTATTTCCATTCCCACCTGTGTTTCTAGAACCTTGTTAGTCCTCAGTTTGAAGGTGGAGTCCCTTGAGACTGCCTCAGTGAATAGGAGACACCCAAGACTAGTCCTCCCATGTGCTCTCTGTTTCTCTCTCTCTCTCTCTCTCTCTCTCTCTTTCACACACACACACACACACATACACACACACACACACACAATCTTTGCCCCCATGTTGTCAGGAAGCCCAAGCCACATGAAAATGTTCCACAGAAGCACCAGCTTGCATGAGAGAGTGAGTCTTCAGATGAATTCCAGCCCTCAGCCTGCAAGCTGAGTGGAGCAGAGACAAAACTATCCCTGCCCAATTTGCAGATTTGTGAATGAAATAAATGTTATTAAAAAACCCATCACGTCCCAGCATTCCATAGGACACCTATAAAAACTTAAATTGTTATTGTTGCTCAATTTAAGTTTTTAATAGGGTTTCTGTATATGGGGCACCAAGACATAATGGGTTGTCACTAAGCTTTGGGGTGTTTTGTTATGTAGCCACGGTAATGGGAGTATCCTGAGCTCATGGCTTCCAGGACAGTCCTTTACAGGTGGGCTGGCCCACCCAGGTGTGGACTGTGTGGCCTGTCTCTGCTCACTCAGCCTGGCCCCCAGCTTGGATGCCTTTTTGAAAGTGATCTTCCTGGAGGTCACCTTGTCTTCTTTTCTGCTAAGACACCTGAAGGGCTAGCTGTCTCCCTGCTTACAGATCTTAAATTTCTAGAACATCTTTCTTGGTTGTAAATAAAACCTCCACTCTTCATCTCCACTTGTTAGTCCTACTTCTTCTGTCAGTAGAATTCATGCTGGTGTCTTGATGGTCAAAGATGTCACCTGTGTTCTCCCTGAGCTGTCCCCTTGTATGGCTAAAACTACACGTTCTCTTGGCCATTTTTCCTATGAAGGGAAGTTCTTAGTGTCTCTGCCATCCTGAGTCTCTTCCCCCTCAGTGGATCTCTGGTAGCATCAGGTTCCAAGCTGGGTACCCGTCTCTGGAGAGCATCTGGCTGCAGCTGAAACGAGTGCTCTGCAGGCTCCTTGCTGGTGTTTTCCTCTTGTTCTCGAAAGGTCAGTTTAATCAGGCATTGAGCACTGGCTCCTGGCGAGGAACAGGCTGCTCCTGGGGCCTGGGGTGGGACTCCTTGCTGCCCAGAGGACACCACCTACCACCTGTGTGCAGGTGAGGCCAACTGAGCACTGTGCACTGCCTGAGGGTACAGAGCTGGGCCTTGCTTTTTGCTGTGAGGCCAGGACTCCATTAATAGCAATTCCATCTAATTTCAAAGCATCTTCATCACCTCCAGTGGAGACCCCATGTGCACTTCCCCTTTCCCACTAGCCCACTTTCTGTCTCTGTGGATTTTCCTATTCTGGACACTCATATAAATGACACCACACAATAGGTGGGCTTTGGGGTCTGGCTTCTTTCACCTAGCACCATGTTTTTGAGGTTCACCTGCATTGCAGCATCTCTTTCCACTCCTGGCCCAGTCAGAGTGCTGACCCTGGCCAACAGTTGGTCCTGGCTTTCTGCCTCTGACCTGATGACCTTGAAACTGTACCTGGGTCTGAATGTTGAGGGGGTCAGTGAATGGGAGACTTTGTCTGGTGGGCAGGCCCTGAGTCGGTCCTCCTGTTCTGGGGGAGGAAGATGGGTGGTCAGTGACTTCTCTGAGCTCAGTGTCTCCCTTTGTCCTGAGAAGGGGCAGATGGGCTCCCTGGATGCTCAGCGTTGGAGCTTGAGTGAGGCCTGAAGAGGTTGGTGTAGGGTGAAGTTCTTCCTGGCCTCCCCTGTCCAACATTTGGAGTTCCAGCGAGGGGTTTGCCCTCTGCCCCTTCATCCTTGGACTCTTGCCTTCAAACATTGGCTGGGACCTGGCCCATGAGAAGAAAGGTCAAAGGCAGGGTTGCACCCAGCTTGGGATATAGCCAGGTCCCTCTGGGGCAGGGTCAGCTGTTGCCACCATAAATGGAGTGACACCTACTCAGACTTCCTGAAGTCTCTGCAACTATGAGAAGGTGCACAGTGAGGGAGGAGGGAGGCCACGGCCACAAGAGAAGAGCAAGCGGGGTTTTAGAGCACTCTGCCCTGTAGAGACCGACCTCTGTGTAGTCTTCTGTCCTTTGTTTTTCTCTCTTTCCCACTTTTCCCTTTATCTCTGCATGTCACCCCAAGTGGTCCTGTCTGGCTCAAAGTAAAAACCAAAGGCTTAGCGAGGCCAAGAAGCCCTGACTGAGTCTGCATCCTATCCCTTCTGCTCTGATCTCATTTTCTTGCTGTTTCTTGAACACCCCAGGCCCATGATCATCTCAGGACCTTGACACCTGCTGTTCCTGTTCTTCCTCCAGATATCTGCACTCTGCCTTCTCAGTGCCTTTCCTCAGAGTTACCTTCTTGCCACTCTCTATTGACCACAACACTCCCTGCTGACCTTTCCTTATCTTGTTTTCCCCCTTAGCATTAATCATGAGCTAGGGTGTGTGTGTGCATTGTTATCTATCTTGTTTTCTTCATGATTTTGTCTCTTTGATCCACTGCTGTATAGTCAGTGCCTGTCACATAGTCACCATTTGGTAAATACTCATTGTTGAATGAATGAATGCTCTGTACTCATGGCCTGGAGACCCGAAGCCTTCATGGGGTGCTGGCTTCCAGCCCTGGGTTTGGAGGTGGCACTGAACTTGAACATACAGCTACCTCTACTACGTGCAGTGTCCCTGACTTGAGTCCAGGTGAGGCCAGTGCTGGCTTCAGCTTGGAAGGAGGCAGATGTCTGACTGTAGTCTCTACTTTAACCCAATCCTTGCCAACAAGATGTGGTGTGACTTATAAAGTGAAACTTGAAGTTTGGGAATCCAGTTTTCTGTATGGACAACCTTTTCTGGGCAGCATGAGCCCTAAGATCGCTCTGAGTATCGAAGTCCTCTGACCAGAGACAGCTGGGAACGTGCTGGGGTTGGGGAGATTTTCCTGAGTTCTGATTGTTCTGACAACACTGATGACCAGTGTCCAAGGAGATCTATAATCCTGGAAGAAGTTTGGGTATGGATTATTTGGAAAAGAAGAAGATTCTTAATCCAGAAAAGCAGAACATGTCCCTTATAAAATGAAAAGTTGTCAGTTGCGTGTGTGTGTGGGGCTCTGTGTCTGTGTGTATCTGTTTGTGTGTCCATGCATATGTCTATGTGTACATCCGTTGTGTGTATCTCTGTGTCTTTGTGTGTTGAGGAAATGTGGATTAGAGGGACAGTTCCAGAGTCTTCCTCTGACATTCATGATGGTCACTGATGTGCATGGTGTTTTAGTGGAAATATAGGTCCCTAAGATGCAAGCACAATTACTTTAATATCCTTCTATTTTATTTCTCAAAAACTGGTTTTCAATCCTAGCTGCACATCAGCCCCATTGGCGAGAGCTTTATAAAATACCCATGTGTGGGGATTTCTACACACCAGGTAAATCAGAGGCTGGACACGGGGCTAGGACACTAGTGTCTCTGAAGCTCCTCAGGTGACTCTAATTAGAGCCAGGGCTTTAATCTCCTGTAAGGTATGCATCAAGATGCTTTAACAGGGATTAGGGGAAACTGCACTGAGCTTGGAGCCTGGAGGGTTTAGTACGGGCTCCGTCTTTAAATCATCTTTGACCTTGAGCAGGTTGCTTTGTCTTTCTGGTCCTAATTCTATTCTCTGGTAAGATGAGGATAGTTACACCTCCTTGCCTATCTCCTGCCCATGGTTGTGAGGTCAGATGTGTGGAAGGGCTTTGTAAATTTAAAAGGCTACATGAATGCAAGACAATGTTACTAGAATTTTTATGTCAGCCCTTTGTAGAGACCAAAGAAAATGAGGCCAGAGGTGGATGTACAATTACAGGAAGATTGCAGAGAAAGAAAAGCTGAAGGGCAGGTAGGACTACTTTGATCTAACTTGGCTAGGCAAGCCAGTCAGTTAACACTGTGCTTGTATGTTCAGAATTTAACACTAGGTGGCGCCTGATTCATGGCATGGACCGCTAAGATGCCGTTTGATGACCATTTTCTGCCCTCTTTGGTAAAAAACAATGATTTACTGAAAGAATTATCTAGATATCAATCTTAGAGTTTAAACACCCTTCTCACATTATCTTTGCACAGCCAGATGGTGGGTTTCATTCTGTCCAAAGCCCCTCCTTATTCTGCCTCTCTTGATACTTCTGACCATGGTAATAAAAACCCTTATTCTTGGGCCTGAAGTTGGCCCTGCCTGCTCAGATTTCAGAGCAACATCAAAAAGCTTTGTGGCTGGCAGTGAACCAGGGCGTAGGCCTGTTTGGCTCCTTGCAGACTTAATTAGCTCTTGAGCTGCTCTTTCTGTCAATCCAGCCTCCTGCACTCCTCCCTCCCCCTTGCTTTGAAGGGAGAGAATCTCATTTTCTGCTCTCAGGGGCCCATTCTTTGCAAGTCACTTTAGCTTTCTTTCCTTTCTGTGATTAGGAGAGAAAGATGTAGATGTCATGGAAGGTAATTGTAAATCAGCCAACTGACACTTTTTCTTTCTGCAATTAAGGAAGCAGAGACTTTGGTAACTAAGCTAAATCATTCATTCCCTCTGTTTTTGAAACTCATCCCTATATTTAAGTTACTTGTACAAAATAACTCAGTGCTGTCATAGGGCCACACCAGCAACTCATATCAGGCTTTTTTAATTTTTAATTTTTATAAGAGTCTAGTTTTTGTTGTGTGTGTGTTCAGTCCCCACCCCAGGGCCTCACGCATGTCAGGTGCGTGCTCTCCCACTGAGCCACGCCCTCAGCCCCACAGTCTCATTTATTTGTTTATTTTTTTATCTTTCTCTGTTTGAAAACATCTGAAATACAGTTTTTGATCTTATGATTCATTTGTGTAAATGCACACAACATGTTCAGAACAATGCACACAAAATAATTCAAAATGATTGTCCCTGAGGAGGAGGCTATGTGTTGAGTTGATCCATGCTCTAATATAAAATCTTCTATATGGGGACCTTTTTTTGTTGGTACCAGAGATTGAACCCAAGGGCACTTAACCACTGAGCCACATCCCCAGTCCTTTTAAAATTTTAGAAACAGGGAAGGTCTCACTATGTTGCTTACGGCCTCACTAAGTTGCTGAGGCTGGCTCGTGATCCTCCTGCCTCAACCTCCCCAGCCACTGGGATTTGGGGATTTTTTAAATTGATTTTGAGTGCTCCCCTCACTCTCCTGTCTCAGTAGCAGTCTGGGTTCCTGACTGTTCTTTCTTTTTCAGTCTTCTGGATGCCTAAAGGGTGGGTTTCTAGATGAGATACTGAGAAAGAAAGAGGGCACTGAGTAAGTTTCTGGACACTGAAATGAAGTGAAGTCTTCCCTGCTGCAAGGGGAGGAAGAACCTGTGTGGTGATGGGAGTGGGCGGGAGAGGCCTGCTCCGAGTGAGGTGGAAGCTATGCAGCTTCATGACCCCAGACCACAGCCCTCACCCACCCTGGCTGGTTCTTCCCAACCTCGTGTCCTCCCCCTTCTTGAGCAAATTCTCCCAGATCGCCACCCACCTCCCTGCAAATGTGCTCTCATAACACCCTTCATCTTCTCTTCCCTTCTTTCTAGAACTTCTTTTGTCACCTCTAGGGGGACATCCTTCCTTCTTCAGAGGCAGGTCTTTCTATCTCTCTCCTTCTCCTTCTTTTGCTGTAGAATTCAGTGGTCCATGAGACCTGATCCCAATCCCAACACCAGAGCTCCCTTCTTCCAGGTCAGGCAGGTCTGCATCTCCCAAACTTTTCAGGTAGACAAAGATAAGCAGAAGCAAAACCAGTTCAGGTTTTACTGGCCACGGAGAGCCAGCCCCTTCCTGCTGAAGTAGAAGCATACCTGAAGATTACAGATATTGTAAGTCAAGGTACACTTGCTTCTCTTTTTGTTCCAGCCACAGCGAGCAGATTTCTGGAGCAGGCGTGGCTGTCCTACTTCTAGAACTCTGCATACTCTATTCTCTCTGCCCAGAGCACTGACCCCTTCACTGTCCCTTCACTTCTCTGATCCCTTTCTTTTACAAGGTCCTTGGTCTATCTCTTCGTCCTAGAAAAGTGTAATTCTCAGAAAGTTAGTTTTCTGCCCTTGCCAAACTTTCATTCAACTGATGAACAAGTTGTGGTGAATTGTTAGAGTAATAGTTCCTGGTTTATTCACACTGCCCTGGGTCTACGTCTTCCTGCCTCACTTGGCTTGCGTTCTACCATGACTTGACCAATGGGACCACAATGAATGAGATACAAGCTGTCTTAAGAAGTCCTTGTACAATGGTGCTTGCCCTCACTTGCTGCTCTCAGAAGCCTGCGCTGGCCTACTGGATGTTGAGAAACAGAACCCCATTGTTCCTCTTGCTCCGGTCTGTAGCTGGCTGATCACGGGATGTGTAAACAAGGGCATTTAAGAATACCAAGTGGCCAAGAGTCCTGCCAATCAACTACAGATGCATAAGTGAGCCCAATGGACATTAGTCAAGCCATCCCAGATCAGAAGAACTTCGAAATTGTGAACACATAGAATTGTGAACTAAAGAAATGGTTCTTGTTTTAAGTCACTTAGTTTTAGAGTGGTTTGTTACACAGCTGAAGTTGACTGATACATGAGGGAATCATCAGAAAGAAAAATAGCTGTTTCACTGAAGATATGGGGAACTGGGATTTATATGATCAATGAAAAGAAGAATGCTAAAATAAAATGGCAAAATTCAGTGCAAATATGGTTAATACCTAACAAGGTAATAAAAACTAATGTCTGCAGTTATCTCTGTCAAAGACTCAGAGATAGTAGCATTTAGGAAATAGCAGAACAAGTTTACCATCAAAGAGGATCAGGGAGTTAGACTTCAGAGGGCTAGCTTGCCAAAAACAAACAAACAAACAAACAAACAAACAGAAAAACAAACCAATGAGCATTTAAAGAAAACAACCTGGCAAATGTCCACATTTATCCAGTTCATGATAACAATTCGTGGTGGAAAACATCAAGTTTTTCATATCTTCATCATAATACCAAAGGTCATAGCAAGTCCTCAGATATCAGCATAGCAAAGATCAAGGATAACATGATGCTGCCTGGGAGCACAGGTTTATGGGAAGTAGTGAAAGTCTGTAGGGGGCCCTCGCCAGACGTGGAAATTTTGTTATTTTTGCCTTATTGTTCCTTTTCTAGCTGTAGTATGTAAAGAACATAATGATATAGTAATTGAAAAATATCAGTGCCAGTTTCTATTTCTACTATTCTTCTCTGGGCAGAAAAAAAAAATCACCTCTCTTTATCGATTATATACAAATTAACTTCTAATTGTATGTGTCACCCCTAATCAAGAATTGTCAAATCTAGGTACAGTCTCCAAGAGAGACAGATGACCCTCAGGTGGGACTTTCGGAAAACACTCCAGCCTGATATGGATGGCCACACAGTCACCTTTTGTCTTACTTCCAAGTCATAGATAATTTTCCCCACCATATCTTTCCCTGATCCACCAGCCCAGGGGAGGTACTGTCCCTCTGTGTGCCTGTAGCACCTGAGCCTCTTACCATAGTCTATTTTTATATTGTGAACCTGTTCGTGAAGTTTTCTCTACTTCTCTATGATTCACTTGAAGTTGGGGATTCGCCATTGGATCCTCAAAGTTTAACACAGTGCCTTGTGTAGTCATCTGCTGAATGGATGAATCAATGGGTCATTTCTTCACCTAACCAAGGCCAGTGTTTCCCACGTGTGGCCCCACCAGAGTTTCTGGGCGTGTTGTTAACCAGTCTCTCAGATGATTCCTATAAATAAACTGACCTGCTAAAGCTGGCTGGTGCAGACTGTGAGAGCTGGTTCTGTGTGCATCTCTTCCCAGCTCCGTTGGGCACGATGGCGGTATTTACACCACAGGCATTGGCAACTGCTAACGATCACGGGTTTTGTTTTGGAGAGTCTGTTGACCATGGAGTTTACTCATCTCTGGTTCAGAGACTAATGTTTGAGAATTATTGAGGGGTATGGTCAGCAAACTATGGCCTGTGGGCCAAATCCATCCTGCGCCTTGTTTTTGTATTGCCTATGATCTAAGAATAATTATTTAAATATTTGAAGAATTTTACAAGAAGAAAAAGGTTGAGGAAGAAGGAGGAGAAGGAGGGAGAAGAAGAAGGAAAAGAAATAGTGATAGAGACTCTATATGGCCCATACAGCCTAAAATGTTTAATATCTGACCTTTAATGAAAACTTTGGATGACCCTGATCTAGGGAAGTTTTCTAACTCTGATTGCCCATTAAAACCGCCTTGGAGAGATTTGGGTAAATTCTGATGCTTGGATTTCATAATGCCTGACCTGAGGCCTGGAAAATCTATACACTTTCAACAGCTCCCCAGGAGACTCACACTTTCCTGTCTGGGATCCCATGTCTCATGGCCCTCACCCTCTCTCCTCTTCTCCTGGCTTGCCTCTATTCCCACGTCTAGCCTGATCCCAGCCGCCATCAAGTCCCAGCATGAGTGTCTCTTTAGGGTTGCAATAGATCTGAAAGTCATTATTTCACCTGTAGAAAGGAGAGTAATGGGTGGGGTATCAAAGTGGGCTTGATTCCAGACTGGGGTTGTGAGGGGTGCTGATAGAGGAGCTATGCTGCCCTCACCCTCTCACCCCACCCCAATGCTTGGAACTCACCAAAGATATTGGGCAAAGATATTCATACTTTGGGGTAAACTGGGTGGAAAAAAGTTGCTAATCACTCATGTCTGAATTAGGGAAAGTATTTAGGAATTTAATTTTCCATCTTCCTCAGTACTTTGGAGAAGGAATAAGATTCAGAGTCTTGGAAGATGTGCAACCCACCTGCTATATACGCGCCTGCTTGCTCTGGGGTATGATTACAGGGAATGCGGTGAATTTATGTCTGTATGTATGTCTGTATGTATGTCTTATGTTGGTACTGGGGATTGAACCCAGGGGCGCTTAACCACGGAGCCATATCCCCAACCCTTTTTATATTTTCTTTTGAGACAGGATTTAACTGAGTTGCTTAGGGCCTTGCTAAATTGCTGAGGCTGAATTTGAACTTGCAATCCCCCTGCCTCAGCCTCCCAAGTTGCTGGGATTATAGGCATGTGCCACCGTGCCACGCTATGTTGAATTATTTTTAACCAATGTATCAGGGTCAATAACCCAATTCTGGTCACTTGGTGGAATTAATCTCAGGAGACTCCCGTGACTCACGAAGTTTTGAGGAACCACTTCCAGAGCCGGCAGCATATCCTTTTGAATTTATTCTGTTGGTAATTTCCTCTTGAGGATAGATTACTTTAAGAAATAACTAAAATTCATCTAGAATCAAATGGATTGATATAATTGGAATTGGAAATCCATTCGTTTATACAAAATAAGAAAATTGGATATGCATAGTATAGTTTAGCAGTTAAGAGTATGGATTCTGGAGCCAGATTGGATGCAAAACCAGCGCCACTGTGTCCTGGCAGTGCAGGCAAAATGAATTCTGGGCTTTATTTTACTCATCTGTAAAATGGGGATCCTTCGAGCACTTACCCCATTGAGTTGTGAGGATTAAATGAAAGTGTGTGTGTGTGTGTGTGTGTGTGGTGTGTCTAGGATCTTCATTGCTATTATTTGAATCGTTGGTGGCTCTGATTGCTTTATAATGCTGTCACTGACTTGGCAACCAGGGAGTGCCCTGCAGGACAATGGGTACTTTGTTCTACCTTCTCTGAAGGGGGAAGAGGGAAACCCCCTCTTTTTTTTTTTTTGGCCTGATTGAGGGCAGAGATTAAAGCCAGGGATGCTCTACCACTGAGCTACACCCCCAGACTGTTTTATTTTTTAATTTTGAGATAGGATCCTGCTAAGTGGCTTTGGGCCTTGCTAAATTGCTTAGGCTGGCCTTTAACTTGCAATCCTCCTGCCTTGGCTGCCTGAGTCACTGGGATTACAGGGATTTTTTACTCGAGGTTCATTGGTTTGTGATTTTATTAGTTCTAAAACTGTTTTGGTCTGGACTTGGTATTAGGGTAGTGCTAAAAGAGGAGGTATTTTTCTCCTCTGATATTTTCGGGAAGAAGCATGAAATTGGTACTATGCTTTAAGTGTTCGATAGAATTTACCTGTGAAAACCTGTAGGTCTGGAGATTTCTTTTTAAAGTTTTTTTTTTTTTTTTTTTTGGATGGGTTTTGGTCATTTCTAGCTTTCAAGGGTTTGGTCCATTTCATCTAAATTATTAAATTTATGTCCATAGAGTTCATAGTATTCTTTTTAAGGTCCCAGGGTCTGTAGTGATATCTTCTCTTTTATTATTGATACTATTTATTGTTTGGCATTCAATTGTGCCAATTTTCTATTTCAGTCTTACCAACAGTTTGTCAATTACATTGATGTTCTTAAAAAATAAGCTTTTCGTTACTTTGATTTTTTTCTATTATTTTTGCTTTTTAATATCTTTGATTTCTGCTCCTTGTTGTTCTCTTTCTTCTGCTTAATTTGAATTTATTTTGAACTTCTTTTGCTGATTTTTAGAAGGAGAATCTTAGATTATTGATTTCAGACCTTTTTTAATGTTAGCATTTAAAGGTATAAATCTCCCCTCTAAGCACTACTTTAGCTACATCCAAATTTTAACAAATGTCTTTTCTGTTTGCTTGAAAATATTTTCTTTTTTCTTTTATTTGAACTCAGGGTTGCTTTACAACTAAACCACATCTTCAGCCCTTTTTATTTTTTATTTTGAGACAGGATCACACTAAATTGCCGAAGGTCTTGCTAATGTGCTGCATCTGGCTTCAAACTTGTGATTCTCTGGCCTCAGCCACCTGACTTGCACGTACCCCCATGACCAGCTCAAAAATATTTTCTAATTTCTCTTGAGATTTTCTGTTTGGCCCATGGATTATTTAGAAGTGTGTCGTTTAATTTTCAAGGCTGTGAAGGTTTTTCTGTTATCTTTCTATTATTGATTTCAAATTTAATTCTCTTACATATGATCAGAAAATGTGTATGATTGCAATTCATTTACATTTGTTTATTTATGACATAGCCTAAATAATATTTATTGTATGACCCAACATATCTAGTGTGTATTTTGGTGAATTTTCCATGTACATTTGAAAATAACAAATATTCTGCTGTTGTGTGGAATATTCCACAAATGCAACAAGATTCAGTTGAATAGTGGTCCTTGCTGATTTTTTACTAGTTCTTTCAATTACTGAGAGAGGAGTTGAAGTTTTCTAACAAATTGTCAATGTGCCTATTTCTATTTCCTTTTCAGTTCTGCCAGTTTTGCATTGTGTTTTTTTGAAGCTGTTGTTTGGTGGATTTGCTCCCACGGCATTCTGCTTTCCTGGTGAATTGCCCTTTCATCACGATGCAGTGTCTCTCTCCATCCCTAGCAATTTTCTTTGCTCTTGGATCAGCTTCATCTGTTAAGAGCTTCATCTGTTAATTTTGTCCCACTAAAACTGGTGACTGGAGTTGCCCTCAAATCTGTGCTTGAGGGTTCACACAAGGGGAGTGCTCCAGGCCATTCTGAGCTGAGACTTCCTGGGATTTCAAAGAAACAGGCCCTGGGTTTCACTATGGTCAGCTGAAAGCGTTTATTAGGGTAACTTACTTCCAGAGTGCTGCAACTTGTCCTCTTGATTCACAGAGAGAGAAAAGAGGCGTTTCACCTAGGTGTGTGCTCAGTGAAGCTGTTAGGTATGGAGTATATATTAGGATTTGAGGAATCTGGCTTGCACGGGGGCCAGTTTCTTTCAGTGTTTTGAGCAACAGACTAAATACCTTTATCAGTGTCTGGGGATGTTCAAACCCCCAACATGAGCTCAGGCCTGCTGGGAAAAACCTTCAGCTGACTGGGCCAGAGTGATCAGAGCACTCTGTGATTTTCTGTCAGGACACAGAAAGAAAGTGGGGAACCTGGGGGGACCCTATGTCTGTTATTAATGTAGCTACTCTGCCTTTCTTTTGGTTGTTTGCATAGCATATCTTTTTCCACCCATTTGCTTTTAACATATTGATATCATTATTTTTGAAGTGAATTTCTTGTAGATAGCTTATACTTTAGTGATTTTAAAAAGTTGTATTTGGACAATCTCTATCTTTTAATTTAAGTTTTGGATTAAAGCCTATCATTTTACTATTTGTTTTCTGTTCCCTTCTTTGCTTCCTTCTTTTAGTTAAACATTTTTTTAGTATTCAATTTTTTTCTATTTTCTATTTTCAATTCTATTTTCAATTTCTTTTGTCTATTAACATTCTCCTGAATATTATATATGTGTGTGTGCGAACACACACACACACATACACACACACACCACACAGTTTCCTGGTGGTGCCCAAGGGATTACAACATAAATATTATACTTCCACTTTCTCAGTTGACTTAGAAGCAGTATTTACCACTTCTGGTGGAAAGCAGAAACCTTCCTGTTGTCCAGTTGTCTTTGTTCTTCCTTCTTGTGTGATGATTGGCTTTCACCTTATACCTATGAATGTCAAACAGGCTGCCAAGAGCTTGAGTTGTTGGGAATTAATTTTGGTTACTCAGCGATCTTCTTTTGTGCTCTGAGACCTGAGCAAACATGTGGCATACACATGACTCTTGAGTGCCACCACATGAGCTTAGGTTTTAGAAAAGGGAGACACATCCCCAGGGCAGATTTTTACAGATAACACCCAGACTGGGTGTTGACGATGCTGCCATTTTGTAGTTGTTTTTGCATTTTAGCAGAAATTGGGGAAACTTGGGGAGGAGTGGATGAGATGCTGTTTTAGCCTCAGTGTAGGATGGAAGAGTGAGGAAACAGGGAGAGACCAGGGGAGACCAGGGAGAGGATTCCAGGGAAGGTGGGTTGAGTGTGGGAGTCTTTCTGAGAACCAAGGTCTTTTTGATTCCCTTCTTTTGTACTCAGAGAAGTTAGAGCAGAAAGACTTTTGGGTGATTGGGTTTGAATCCCACTGAGGAGTCATGTAACCTGGTAAGAATCACCTCTCCTCCCCCAGCCTTGATTTCCTTATAAGATAACTGTTAAAAGCTCCCAAGTTTATGTATGGGAAGGAATGAAGTGTCTGGGTCCCTCCCTTGGAGCTTCTGATTCCACTGTCTAGGGAGTCATTGGTAGGTAGGTAGGTAGGTAGGTAGGTAGGTAGGTAGTTACAGTTTGGTGGGGCAGGGAGTTTCCAAATGTAGGCAAATAGAAGAAACTTCACCATTTTCAGGTCCCTGAGTACAGTCCATAGTATCAAAGATACGCCAAAGAAACTTCCCCACACGTCTGTTTTATGAGGTAATTTCTAAGGTTGCATAAAATAGAAGCAATGATAGAATGAACCTTCTATGTGGCTCCATGAACGTTATCCCTCAGCTCCAGAGAGGATCAGCATTGCACCAATCTTCTCTCATCTACCATGTTTCCCTTCCTTTTTGTACTGAATCATTTTAAGCAAATTGTAAATATCGTGTTCTTTTACACTGTGTATTTTTTAAAACTCCTCAAAAGATTTTTTTATGCTCTTAGGGTTTAAAATACTTCAGGCCAAGCCTCTCAAGGGCAAATGCTTAAGTCATTTTGGAGACCATATCCTCATGGCATTTTTTAACCAAGTAAACCTTGAAATTCTTCAGATACACAGTGGTCACACATGCATAATTTCCTTGTGCTGTTCGGTTATTTACTGTTTAAGTGACTCATGTAAGTAAGAAATTACTATTATTCAGTTAAGCTAAGTTTTGAAAACATTTTCCCTTTCTTAGTTCTTCAAAATCTATAACCAAACTGAATACAGTTTAATTTTCATGATATATCCAGCATAGCAGAAACACACCGATAATACTCTTTAATAAAATTAAAAGATCTATGGCTTCCATTCCTTAGAGGCCAATGGGTGGTCTTCCCGGTATGACCTTGCCTAGGACCCAGAGGTCTGGCACTTTCAATTCAAGCCTTCCAGTCTCCCTCGGATACTGAGCTGCTCTGATTGGTGTGTTGGGTAATGATTTCCACTGGCCCCACATTTGCCAGACCTTGATTTGAAATCATTTGCAATACAGCAATGGACTGTGGGCCAATGAGATCAGATTGAACTTTATTCTCAGTGGACAAAGAGAGCCAGACAATGGTCATTTGATGGAAAAAGGAATTACCAGCCACATCAATGTTTACAGCAGCTCAATTCACAATAGCTTAATTGTGGAACCCACCTAGATGCCCTTCAATAGATGAAGGGATAAAGAAATGGTGGTATATATACACAATGGAATATTACTCAGCCATAAATATGAATAAAATTGTGACATTTGCAGGTAAATGGATGGAGTTGGAGAATATCATGCTAAGTGAAATAAGCCAATCCCCCAAAATCATAAGCCAAATATTTTCTCTGATAAGTGAATACTGATACATAATGGGGTGGTGGGGAAGGGGTAAGGAAAGAATGGAGGAACATTGAATTGTGTAGAGGGAAATGAGGGGAGGGGAGGGGGCGAGAGGAAGGAATGATGGTGGAATGAGACAGACATCATTACCCTATCTATGTTCACGTATGATTGCACAAATGGTGTGACTCTACATCGTGTATAACCAGAGAAATGAAAAGTTGTGCTCCATTTGTTTGCAATGACTAAAAATGCATTCTGCTGTCATGGATAACTAAATAGAACAAATAATTAAAAAATAAAAAATAAGTGAAAGCAATATTTGTAAAAATATTAACTGTAAGGTAAAAGCATTTAGCATTCATTCTTCCATGAATATTTATTGAGCATGTCTGCTATGTGCCAAATACTGTTCTAGGTATTTGAAATACATCAAACAACCAAATGGACAAAGGGTCCTGCCATCATGGGGTTTACCAAAGCAGCTTTCAAAGCCCCTCTGATTTGTTTTGCCCACATGTCAGTTTTCTCATCTCTGCAGTCAACCGTTGCCCTTGTGGTCACCCTACAGCCCCCTTATTTTAGGAGGATGGGGCTACAGGAAACAGTTACAAGCAAAGGGAGGTGGGCAAGATGGAGGAAGCAGAATATTCTCAGGCCATCCCAAGCCTTGGCTGGACTGAGCCTGTTGGCAGATAATTTGACCTTTTCAAAAACAACAACAACAAAAAAAAAGATAAAGAGCTGAGTACCAAAAGCACAGAAAAACTCAAGTGCTGGACTGTCTGGTAGGAGACCCAAGGAGGAGGGCTCAGGACAAGCCCCAGTGTTTGCTGCTCATGTAGAAAAGCATCCTGATCAATCCGCAACACACGCCCTGGGGTCTGGAGTGGGGTAGAACAAGCAGTTGCTCTCTTCATCCCTTGGCTTTATTTCATAATCTCTCTCTCCCTTCCAGCTCCTCCATTTCTCCCTGCCTACCCCCAGGGATCGGTTTTCTGTACTACAGCTCAGTTTTGCTGTTCTAGGTTCCTAGGAAGGGAGTCCTGTACTAAGCATCCTTTTGCACCTGACTTCCTCCTCTCAGCAGTGCGGTTAGGAGTGTCATCCTGTTGTTGCCTGGAGCAGCAGGCCTGCCTTCGCACTGCCTTTGAATTCCATCTTTCAGCAGTGCAGCAAGCTTCTTATCTACGTACCTGTCCATGGACTGTTGGGTATTGGAGTTGTTTCCAATTTTTGGCTATTATAAATAAAGTTGCTACAAATATTTGTGTACGAGTCTTTGTATGGTGTAGGATTGTAATGACTGGATCATGTTGTAGGAACTTGTTTAAGAAACTGCCAAACTATTTTCCAAAGTGCAAATTTGTATATTCACTTTTATCTCTACTTGTTGCTGCCAACTACAACTTCTTCCCCCTCTCTCTTTCTTTTTTTTTTCTTTCTTTTCCCTTCCTTCCTTCCTTCCTTCCTTCCTTCCTTCCTTCCTTCCTTCCTTCCCTCCTTCCTTCCTTTTCTTTCTTTCACCAGGGGACTGAAGCCAGGGACACCGAAACACTGAGAGACATCCCCAGCCATTTTAAATTTTTTTATTTTGAGACAGGATCTCACCAAGTTGTTCAGGGCCTCTTTGAGGCTGAGCTTTGAAATTGAGATCCTCCTGCTTTAGCCTCCCAAGCTGCTGGCCATCTGCAATTTCTTAAAGAAAAAAGTTCTGTGTGTGTGTGTGTGTGTGTGTGTGTGTGTCTGTAATGAATAAAAGTTCTAGTTATTCTGAATCCTTTAATATCTTTTTATAGGCTTATTTGCCTTCCTATATTCTGTGTTCTTTATATGCTTTATTTATATATTCTTCTATAGTCCCTACATTCTGTTTGGTGAAATGTCTGTCTTTTGCCTGCTTTGGGTTGCTCACTTTCTTGTTAAAATTCGAGAGCATTTTATTCTACATACAGATCCTTTATCAGATTTATAATTGGCAGAGATTTCTCTCTGTATCTTGTTTTTTAATTATCTTAACAGTGCCTTTTGCAAAGACACTTTTGAAGATGTTTTAATTTTGATGGAGTCTAATTTATTTATTTTCTTTTTGGGGATTATGCTTTGATGTCATGTCTAATAACTTTTTGCCTTGTATAAGTTTACAAAGATTTTTCTCCTACATTGTAGAAGTTTTATAGTTTTATATTTGAACATCCATTGAATTTTTAGAAGATGTTAGGTATGGATCAGAATCTTTTAAAAATATAGATATCTGGTTATTCCAGTATCATTTGTTGAAAAGACTACTTTCTTGACACTTTCTTGACAGAAATGCCTCTGCATCTTTTTTTTTTTTAAAGTTCTTCATATTTCTGTGTATCTGTTATTGGACTCGCTCTTTATTCTGTGGTGTTGATCTAATTGTCTTGCTTGATGCAAACACTCCATGCTCTTACTTACTATAGCTTCATAATGAGTCATGAAATCAGGTAGTGCTAAGAGTTTTGCATTTCCACATGAATTTTAGAATTAATTTTTCAATTTCTTCAAAAGTTTTCTGCTAGAAAAGACATATGACATGACATTAGATACCAAAGATTCTACAAACACTAAAAGGATACTACATGAATGTTATGAGTGACTTCATGACCATAAACAACAAATTAAATGAAAAGATCAAATTCTTTGGAAAACACAAGTTACTACTTGGGAAGAATCTGTAACAAGAATATGCTTGTATCTTATTAAAGAGATTGAAATGATATTTAAAAGCCCGAAAAAAGGAAATTCCTTTAAAATGAAAACTGCAAAACCCTGCTGAGGGAAAATAAAGAAAACCTAAGTAAATGGAAAGGTATACCATATTCATGGGTCAGAAGATTTAACATTTTTAAGAGGTAAATTTTTATGGTCTACTCTTAATTCAGAGGGTCTCAAATTTGGCTAAGAAGAATTGTTTGGTGACGCTTATTAAAAATGCAGATGCTTCTGCCCAGCCACATAGGGCCTGGGGAGATAGCAAAGAACCTGCATCTTAGGGAGGTTCACCAACCACAATTTCAGAAGTGCTGACGACTCCAGGTATCTGTCCACCTTTAGCCTGTGAACTATGGTGTGCTTTATAGATCTCAAAGTGCTCTGGAATCAGATTGCTTGGTTTCAGTGCCATCTCTACTTGTTACCAACTACAATCTTGGACAAGTTTCTTAACTTATCTGGGTCATCTATCACAACAGCATTGCAAAGTTATGTATGATAAGTATGAAAGAGATAAACCTTGTAAATTGCTGCCACATGGTAAGCACTTAATAGATGTTGGTTATTATTCTCTATTCTATTTCATCTGGTCATTATGAGAGCCCATTTTATAGATTTCATTGGAAAGGGGAATGTAGTGACAAAGTCATTTGGTCAGTAATTTGCAGAGCTAAAACTGGAACCCAGATACAACTTTTAGTTCAAAGCTTTCTGCACTTGAATTCTGATAATTAGGTTGTTACAAGCAAGGAGAGAGGGACCACAGGTGTGTGTGTGCGTGCGTGCGTGTGTGTGTGTGTGTGTGTAATAATGAGGGGAATCTGCATTACCCTTTGCATGAGTTAATTTTGTGGGTGTTACCTCCAAACTGAGAGGTTTTCCCTTATGCTAAGTCCTGTACTACAATCCTTTTGACTGGAGTTCCATTGATGTCTCTTGCATGCCTCTTATTTTACTCCCAACATTCTGGGAATTGGAAGTATGTGTCAGTGTGCTGTGGGTTGGCAGGTAAGACTTTGGATTTATGATCTGGTTCCTTTGATATGTCCCACTGGTCCTAGTACAGCCAGGTTGGTGCCCAGCAACAGTTACTTGAGCTTTGTTGATGTCTTCCATTGGCACATTCACAAAGTCAAGTGTAAAGCTATCTATAATATAGAGTGGGATCTTTCACTGATAAGGAAAGTTACAAGCATACAATCTCAAGTTACTCAACTTGCTTGTTTGACTCAGGTTTGAAGCATTGAACTGTACATTCCAATTAATCTACTTCTTCAATGATCACTTCTGACTTTACACTTTCATTTCATCCCCAGACCTTCTCTGAGTTCTTTGTAAGGTTCTGTGGTTATTGCAAAGCAAATTTTCTTTTTTTTCTGTTTAAAACAGGGTCCACCAAACCCATTCCAATAGTTATATATAAAAAGCAATGAAGACTATCACCATATCCCATAGATCAAAAGGAATTTGGAATGAAGGACAGTAAAAATATAAGCCTTATAGATTTAATGCAGAACCATATTGATTAATAAGTTTCTAAGTAATCAGGGCTCTTCCCAGTTTGAATCACTTGAGATACAGGGAATGGGGAGAGTGATTTGGAGGTGTTCTTTCATTACAGTGGTTGATTGAAGGTCACCTGCATAATTGACCCCTGACAATTGGCTCATATCAGTGGTAAATAATAGCAAAGATAAGTGGGTTTCATCTTAGGAGCCAGGTTCCATGGCCTGGTGGTGGCACCATCTGTCCTGGGTGGAGCCAGGTTGGTGCCCAGCAGCACAGTTGACCTTTGTTGATGCCTTCCATTGACATAGATGGCATGTCATTTGTAGGCCCAGAGTTTGCTGTCTGTTACAGAGTCAGCTTCCCTTGCAGCCCTCCTTCACCTTGTGTGTGTACTGAATATAGGAAGCAGGGCAGGAGAACGGGAAGAACGATGCTTCACCCCAGCCTTCCCTGTAACCGGATCATGAACCACTCTTCATTTTGACACCTATGTATACTTGGACGACGTTGTCCTGCCATTGATATTCCATTGACATAGAAGAGGCACAGCAAGGTCTCCGAGCCCACAACCTATCCACCTGGCTTGCTGCCTAGGGGCTTTGGCTCAGTCCTTGAGGGGATCCTGGTTGGTCACAGTCCTTTGCCTTCACCCAGAGAAGAATGGAATGGCAGAAAGAGCAGTAGATCAGGAGTCAGAAAATGCTGGTTCCAGGTCATGCTCTGTCGGTAACAGTTTGCACGGCCTTGGGTGACTCATCGCACACCTTGACTTTCTCATGTGGAAAACGTGGGGCTTGGCAAGAGGGTACTTTTTGATCTTAGGTAGGGGCCATTAGATGTGACTGAACTGCCTGGCAACCAGCTGGGGCAAACCTGTGGGCCATCCATGTGTGATGATAAGCTGAAGAGCCTCCGGTAGAGAACTGCTGTCAACCGTGAGAATTCCTTTCTCGTTTGTACTTTGTGGCCTTCTGGGCTCTGCATCACTGAGCTGGGGGAAAATAAACCCACAGTTCAAATGCTTCCAATTTTACTTGAAAATGTGGGGAACATTTTAAAAATAGTGAACAAACAATAAATATATCATAGAACAAAGGTCAACACTTGTACACACTTTCTTTTTGTGGGACTGGGGATTAAACCTAGGGACATTCTAACACTGAGTTACAACCCCAGCCCTTTTACATTTTTTTCAGTTTGAGACAGGGTCTCACTAAGTTGCTGAACCTGGCCTTAAACATATAGTCCTCCTGCCTCAGTCTCCAGAGTTGCTGGGATTATGAGCATAGCTGCCACTGCACCCAACTATACACATTTTCTAAGAGATTTTTAAGATATTCTTTGTTGGAAGCAGGCCTCTCACAACTCCATCCTGGGTCCTGCTTCTTTTCTGTCATTAAGACGTGTTGGTTGACTAATGTCCTGAAAAGGGAGGAGCAAGCCCATCCAGTCTCATTTCTTTTCTTTTTTTTTTTTCTTTTTTGCAGTGCTGGGGTTTGAACCCAGGGCCTTGTGCTTGCGAGGCAAACACTCTACCAACTGAGCTATATCCCCAGCCCCCATTCAGTCTCAAAGAGTAGCCAACCCATCATTGTTGGAGGGGAAGGAGGATCCCGAGTAATACAGTCTCTATCACTGGGTCTGCTTTCCAGCTCCACCCTCCTGTGAACTTCTGTCTGAGAAGGGTTCTGCAGGTGGGGATGTGAAACACCTCTCTCCAGCACCCTGCTCACCCAGGAACCCTGTCTTTGAGATTGCTGTGATGGAAGGAGACACTGGGGCACACAGGCTTGTTCCCTCCTTTGCCACAGACCATCATGCAGCCTGCTATCCTTGAGCAGACTTAGTAGTGAAGACTGAAGACCGACTATGCAGGAGGTCGAGGCGAGGTCTAGTGGGGCAGCCGTGTTGGGAAAGGGTATGCAGGACAACCTGTCCACAGACTGCCCCTGGTAGGTACTGGTCTTGTTTGTTAGTCTATATGGAACGCCCTTTGGGGTGGAGTTTGTGGAAGGAGTCAAAGCCCTGAGCTAGCTGAGGGTGGGGGAAGAGTGACAAGAGGAGCTGATAAGCATTTAGCGTATTGCTTTTCATGTGCTCCCTTGGTTCACACAGGCAGCTGAATCTCTGGTTTCATTTGTTCTTGCCAGATCCCTAGGGGTGCATGGAGGCTGTAATGGATTGTTTTAAATGTTTTAAAAACTCTAATGGAAATCATAATATGTCTGTTTTCTGCTTTTTGCATCCCCTGTTATGGATGTGTTTGATTAATAAATCATGGGGAAATGAATTAATTATTCCTTAATGATTACAGCCTCTTTGGCAGACAACATATTTCAAGGCAAGAGAGATGGAGGATTAAAGAAGGGTTTGATGCTAACTAGGTTGGGGACTGATGGAGCATGAGAAGTTCCGAAAGGTTCTTTCCAACCCAGAAGATCCCCCAGGAAGGGGTCACACAGTCTAGGGCTGTCAGGGGCTGGTGGGTCCAGTGATACAGGGAGTGATGGATGGCACAGAAGATGCTACGGTCATTTGTCCCCATTTCTGCAGATGCAGGAAGATCTTAGGTCAAGAGCAAGAGGTGGTATGTGTTCCTCACTAAGGAGATCCCTATTTCTGGGGATCCTCTGCTTCACTATGCCCCAGGCAGACATTTAAAAACCACAGGTAGGTGTGCTGCCCCATGCTAAGGGGCACCTACCTAAAGAAATAGAATTGTTCAACCAGTGGTTCTCAAACTGTAGCCTGAATCAGAATCACTAGGAGGGCTTTTCAAAATGAAGACAAATGGGCCCACTTGCAGAATTTCTATTTAAGTAGGTTTGGGCAGACTCCAAATTCATGTGTCTAAGAAGGTCCTAGTTTATGTTGCTGGCCCAGGGGGACTGTCCTTTGAAGAATACTCTTTTCCCACATTTCTCCCAACTCATTTTCTCTCTTCCATGGATTTTCCATTCCCATTCTCCATGCCAACCTTCTTCGAAACTTTCCCTTATTTATTCCAATTCTCCTCACCCTTTCATTTATTTTGACTCCTCCTTGCCTGCCTGCTCCTCCTTTTCTGTACAGGCCCAGCCAGCTCTCCCACCCCACACCCGACTTTCTTTCTAAACAATGGAAAACTTGATTGTCTGGAAAAATATGCAAAAGATAAAGGGGCAAATCCAGTGTATCTCCATCACAGGCCAGGACACCAGTAGTAGGCAGCGTGGAACGTTATGGACTGGCCAGGACGTGAGGTTCCCCACACTGAAAAAGCTGCCTGGGGCTGGTGCAGCCTGGCCTGGACTCCATGTGACAGACAGCAGGACAAGTTTCCTGTGTCCAGGGAGAGGTGAGGACACGGGGTCACACAGAGAGCAGCTTCCAAGCAGGCACAAGTTCAGCAATCCAAGTCCTCTAGTGCAGAAGGATTAAGACTTGTTGGTTTAGCCCCAGAGAGCTTGTTAAGTACCCGTCACTGGACCCCCCCACTTCCAGAGCTGAGCTCATCCCTACAAACTCATACACGCATGGAAAGCTATTTCAGTTCGTTTCCCCCTTTTGCCTCCCTCTTTTCCCTCCTGTCCCCCCAACATCCCCTTCCTCTAGTCTGCTTGACTTCCTTTTGCTCATCTATTAATTTATATTTGATTGGTATTTTATGTTAACCTATCCTTCCTTCCCTCTTTCCTTCTTTCTACTTTAGCTTTCACATATGAGAGAAAACATTCAATCTTTGAGTTTCTAAGTTTGGCTAATTTCACTTAGCACAATATTCTCCATTTCCATCCATTTACTGGCAAATATCATAATTTCATTTTTTTAAAATAACCGAATAGAGCTCCATTTTATTTATGTATATTATACAATTATATATAAATGGACAAATATAAATAAATATAAATATATATAATTATTCTATATTCTATATTCTATAATATGTATTATTATTCTATAATATTCTATTCTATAATATTATTATTCTATAACATGTATTATTATTATGTATAATATGTATATTCTATAATATGTATTGTAGAATATATATATATATACACATACACCACAATTTCTTAATCCATTCATCTGTTGATGGACACATCTGGGTTGATTTCACAATTTAGCTATTGTGAATTGTACTGTTATAAACATTGATGTGGTTGTGTTGCTGTAGTACGCTGATTTTAGATCTTTTGGGAAAATATCCAGGAGTGGGGTAGCTGGGTTATACAGTGGTTCCATCCCTAGTTTCTTGAGGAATCTCCACACTGCTTTCCAGAGTGGTTGTACTAATCTCCAGTCCCATCAACACAATATACAAATGTTCCTTTCTCCCCACCACTTTGGCAGTATTTATTGTTTGTATTTTTGATCATTGCCATTCTGACTGGAGTAAGATGAAATCTTAGTGTAGTTTTGATTTGCATTTCCCTGATTTCCCTGATTGAACATTTTTCATGTATTTATTGGCCTTTTGTGTTTCTTCTATTGAAAAGTTTCTTTTTAGTTCTTTTGTCCATTTATTTATTGGGTTATTTATTTATTGGTGCTTAGTTTTTTGAGTTCTTTATATATTCTGGATATTAATTTCCTGTTGGAGGAGTAGCTGGCTAAGATTTTCTCCCATTCTGTAGGCTCTCTCTTCACGCCCTTTGCTGTGCAGAAGCTTTTTAGTTTGACGTCATCCCACTTATTGGTTGTTGGTTTTATTTCTTGTGCTTTGGGGGTCTTGTTAAGGAAGTCAGTGCCAGCACTTATATGATGGAGTTTTGACTTATATGATGAAGTGTTTTCTTCTAGCAGTTGTAAGGCTTCTGGTCTAATTCCTAAGTCTTTGATCTATTTTGACTTGAGTTTTGTGCAGGGTGAAAGATAGGGGTCTAATTTCATTTTTCTAGGTATAGCTATCCAGTTTCTCAGCACCATTTGTTAAAAGGCTGTCTTTTCTCCAAGATACATTTTTGTCACCTTTGTCAAGTATCAGATGGCTATAGGTTTGTGGGTTTGTCCCTGTGTCTTCTATTCTATTCCATTGCCTTCATGTATATTTTGATGCCGACATCATGCTGTTTTCACTACAGCTCCGTATTATAATGTCAGATCAGGTATTGTGATGCTTTCTGCTTCACTTTTCTTGCTTAGTATTGCTTTGGGTATTCTGGGTCTCTTATTTTTCCCAATGAATTTAAGAAATGTGTTTTCTAATTCTGTGAAGAATGTTATTGGTATTTTGATGGGGATTGCATTGAATGTATATATTGCTTTTGGTAGTATGACCATTTTGACAATATTAATTCTGCCTGTTCAAGAGCATGGAATATCTTTCTCTCTTCCAGCATCTTCTTCAATTTCTTTCTTCAGTGTTTTATAATTTTCATTGTGGAACTCTTTTACCTCTTTGGTTAGATTCATTCCCAAGTGTTTTCTTTTCTTGAAGTTATTTGAATAGGTGGTTTTCCTGATTTCTTCCTTGGCCTAATCACTGTTGGAATATAGGAAAGCTATTGATTTATGGGAGGATTTGAGACCTTTGATATTAAAACCAGGAAAGCCCTAGGTAAATGGGAATGAGTTGGTCATCCTGTACATGGCTAGCGAATCTACATTTCTACCAAGTTCCCAGGGCAGGTGGCTGCTGTTGATCCCTCACTCTACTTTGAGAACCAGTGCTTTTCCTGTTCCCTGGCAGCTACAGAGGCCCTAGAGCAGCGTGTCTGGCCCTGAACTCTTCTTCAGAGTGAGGCGCTCTGGGCATCAGCCAGAGTTGAACCTCCAAATAGGTACAGTCAGGAAAGCAGATGTGGACTTGGGAAAGGACGGCCACAGGGTTTGAGCTTGAGGGCAGGGAGGAGGACTGGTCAGAAAGATGGGGTCAGGAGTGAGAAGATATCTGGGCTGAGGCCTCTGCCCTCCTCATTGTGGGATAGGCCTGAGATGTGAGATAAAATAAAGCTGGATGAAGAGGAAAATATTCCCTGGGACTGGGCGTAGGGTAGGAGCAGCCAGTTTAGAGAAAGAAAAGCCAGGAAGGAAAAATTTAAGATCATTGGAAACTGGGTACCTCTATTTGGGAAGCAGGATCAGACCAAATTCAGTGCCTAAGCTGTTGAACTGTAAAACAGAGCATGGAGTCTACATACTGATTATTTCTCCACAAGCTGACTTGGGAAACTTGGGGGCAGGCAGACCAGTGTATGGCGGGGTCCTGCAAAGAGCTGGCAGCGGGGTTGGGTGGGGGAGGCCACATTGGGAATCTGAAGCCTACTCCTCTCTCCCTTTCTTGAAAGCTACCACTTTCAAATACTGAAGGATCTTCCAGTAGGGGCAATCTTCAGAACCCCAGGTGGAATGAGGCCAGAGGTGACTGACTACCTGTTGCATGAAAGATTAAATGCAAGCATGAGACCGTATGACTGCTATAGTGACCTCTGGAGCTCTCTCCTTCTGAGAGAATCTGAGTCCAGAACAAACTCAGTCTGGGTCACAGGGCCCCCACCTGTTTCCTCCTCTCTCTTCAAACTTTCTCACATCGCAAATCTTTGGCATCCCCAGACTCAGCGTATTCAGCTTCTGGCATTGTAAACCTGTCAACCCCAATATCCCTGACAAGGGGTGACTGGCTGTTGTCCTTGTTTTCCTGACTGGCCTTCAGCCTTCTTGTGTATCTACCCTTCCTAGAAACTTTTGGGAGTCTTAGAAAAGTTTATTCAACTCAACAAAGTTGAGTTAGCTGTGAGTTGGCACCTTACCATGTCTATCCAAAATCAACAAAACCCAAATCCATGCTTGACTCTTTGAAGTACCAAGATGTAATCTCCAGTATTACACATTTCTTTTTAACAACCAATGTAATTCTGATAGTGTTTCTTCCCCAGGAACATATATAGACCCTTAATAGATGAAAGAAACTGGGAATTCCTACCAGTCTTGTTTACTGAGTCAAGCTTATCTGCACAACTCCTTTTATCATTAGGGTTGGTTTTTAACCAGAATGCCCTTCATGCAAATACATTTCTGAGCCTGCCTCAACTGAATGGAGTTAGTTTGGGTTCCAGCCAGGATAAGTCCCCTTTTACCCCCACAACTATTTCACTGAGAGATGGATTGAATCTGAGTGGCTTTGAGGCTATTGGTTGGGGAGAGGCCACCATTCCATTTAGTATGCCCATCTTCCCCATTGGTCATCTCTGCAATAAACCATTAGGACAAGGTTATGTGCAGACTTGATTATTAGTGGCAGACTTTACTTTAAATGGCTTTAAAAATGACAGGTCCTAGAATCATTATAAGTCTGCTGAGATGACCGAATATTTACAGTTCTGTTTTGATTTCTGTGAAGGGGAAATGGTATGTTCTAAGCAACTCGTCAGTTCAGGATGTTGCAGAAGGTCTCAAAAGGCCAGTGCTGAATCATGTTCGATAACGATGACCGTGATGTCACTATTGTCATCTCCTCATTGTTGAGAACCACTTATAAGGTCATTCAGCCTATAAGAGGCAGATGGAACTGACTTCAGGTATGTGAAAGTTCAGCTGCTTCCCAAGGTAGCCAACAGGAGGGGTGCCACAGAAATGAGGAGCAGAAGGAGCTCCCCATGTCCAGCCTTCTTCTGGGAGGCTTTCTGAGAGAATCTGAGCCCAGAACAGACTCAGTCTGGGTCCTAGGGCCCCCACCTGTTTTCTCCTCTCTCTTCAAGTCCTGCTGGTGTGATGGGCACTCATGTGATCAGTGCTCTGGCATCTGGAGTGATGCAGAGCAGTGTGGAGTCCTGCTCATTCCCTGGGACAAAGCACCAGCCAGGTTGGTGGCTGAGGTGTGAAGATGCATGACTCACTGACAGTGTGAGCATGCCTCACTTCCCCTGGCCACTGCCCTGCTTGCTTGCTTGTTCTGCCTGAGGCTCTGCAGGGCTGGGGAAAAGCCAGGTAGTTGCTTTTGAAGGGGAAGGAGGACTTGATTGGCAGTCTGAAGACCTGGGTTCCAGATGTGTTTCTGCTTCTATCAGCTGCTTGAACTTAGAAAAGTCACCTCACCTGTGGGTTTCAGTTTCCCCATTTTTATAATGACTGAATTTCTGGTGCTCTTTGCTCTTTAATGTGTCACAGACCCCAGCAGCAGCAACAGCAGCAGCATATGGGAGCTCATTAGAAAGGCAATCTTAGACCTTCAGATCCAAATTGTTCAAGGAGACCCCCAGGTGATTTGCATTCATTTGGAAAACTGCTGCTCCATGATCTCTAAGATTGCTTTCCTTGCTCCTTCCTGTCCTCTAATTCTGTACCCTATGGAGTCTCTGAGCATAGACCCTGCAGATGCCCAGTTGTGGCCCAAGCTTTGCAGTGGAGAGATTGCCCTCCAATTTCCACAAGTGCTGTCTAGGTATGCCTTCTCAGTTTCAGCTCCTAAAGGTGGCTCTTGGGTGGTTGAAGATATATTCCAGGAGTCCCTTCTCTGTGAACCTCCCTTTTTTCCTAGGGGCTAATTGAAAGGTTAGTAAGTAATCAGCAATTTAATTCATCCCCATCCTATAATCACGTGTTTATTCAACTCTCAATCCCCAAAGCAGTGATTACATACATGTTGCATCCTGCAAGAACATGTCCTATAGTTTGAGAGACAATTCAGGAGTCAAACAAATGGCCTGTATGGAGGACCACTGTGTATGTATTTCACTGCCTATAACTTGCACACTGATTTGTGTAAGAGGGAGAGAGAGGAAGCTTTAAATAGGGAAATCCCCTGGTGTGAGTGTATCCTGTGAGGTGGGATCAGCTGCTGCTCAACCAATCTCAGCTCTTTTGGCCTCTCCTATATGTGAACATATGCTCTGGGCTGAGTGTGATCTTAGTTTTTCAAGATTTGCTTATTTTGAACAATGTGGCTGCTGCTAAGTGAAAGTCAAGGACTGCATTTGGTATCCAGACAAAAACAGAAAACAGTTCCATTTCTAGAAATAATTTTAAAAAATACCCAACTGTGTCTGTCTCGAGGAGAGAAGTTATCAGCCTCCAGCACAGTGTGTTCCTAAGGACAGAACCATTTTGATTCTATGCAACTTTTCCTTCTGTGCTAATTTCAGAACCCTGTGTAAGAGCAGGTGGCCCTTCAGAGTGTGTAGCTCAGAAACACAAAGAAAGTTCCAACTGAGAAGATCAGTAGGATTACAGGCAAAGATGTTTGATGGGCCATGATATTGCACACCTGTAATTCCAGCTACTTGGGAGACTGAGACAGGAGGATCCCAAAATTCCAGGTCAGCCTGGGCACTCTCTTTAAAATAACGAGGGAAAAGGGTTTGGGATGTAGCTCAGAGTTAAAGCACCACCCAGTTCAATCCTCAGTGCAGATTTGAAAGAAAAAAAAAAAAAAAAAAAGCTCAAGGAGGGGAAACTTACTTTCAGTGCTTTAACTAGAATGTTCTTTTAAGACATTTTCTCAGGTTTCTGAGATCAGCCTAATTCTGAAAAGCCAAGTTGCTGTCTGAACACAGAGATATCGGAAGAGGTTGGGGTGTTGGGATAACCAGTGTTTGTTTCCATCACTCTGTGCACTCTGTGTTTCCTGCTGGTGGCACCTGTCCCCAACAAATGGGAAGATGATGCCCTAAAACTGGGGGTTTGAGAATTTTCACGAAATCATGCCAACTCAGAATTGTGTATGGCAAATTGAAATACAAGTTCAAATCATCTTTATTTATACCATAACAGATATGAGACAGCTTAAAGGACACACGAAAAAATGAAAACATACACATGAATGGGGTGTAATATAAATAAAAAGTACAAAATTAGACCAGGGAAAATATAAATTAGTGGGGCAGGTCAAGCCTGGGTGACAGAGCAGAGCACAAAAATGTCAGGTGGGCCCAGGAATGTCCACCCTCAGAGTTGCTGTCATTGAACTACACTTGACTGCATGCAATTTGAGCTAAAAATAACGTCTTGCCCTTAAGGTCATGAAATGAATGACATGGGGACAGCACAGCAAAGACCAAGCTTGTTTGTCAGAAAAACGCCTGCAGGGTTTGTGGTCTAAAGGCTCAATATGAGCAATTCTTGTGGTTCAGCTGTACAAATGGGTGGGGGTTCCTGAGTGGTACACAGCAGGTCCCACCGAGAGGGAGAGAGTCCTCTGGCTCACAGCACTGGCTGTGCATCTGAATTTGCAACTGACATATTGGAATATGCTGCTGTGTGGGATGGGTTGGGTGGTGTAGATGAGGTGGGGCCCTCCAGGTCCTCACAGAGTCTATCCAGAGTCAGAGAGAAGTAGCAGCAATACTTTGGAAAGTGTGCTCACTGATGACGCTCCTGGATTTTTGTGTTTGGTTCCAATTGTCAGTTTTAAGGACATTGACCAGAGGAGCAGCAGAGGATGGGACATCTCTTTCAGCATCCAAGCCCGCAGCTGGCTTGCTGCCATAAAGGCCCCATTGGGAGAATTCGATGGCTTCTCAGGCCCTCCGTAAACAGTGTGGGCTGTGGCAGTGATGGCGGTGGCCTGGTGCAGGAGTGCTGGGCTCTGATAGTCACAGCCAGTCACTGCACCATTGTCTTGACATCTCAGCCTCTTTTTCTTCTTGGACTCCATGAAAGGATATGTGCCAAAAAGAGAGAGCATTTTGATTTGATTCCTTTCCATCAGATGGGACCTGTTTTGAATAAATGAAGATAAAGTGGATCAGCTGAGACTCAGTTACATCATTTCATGTCGGGGTGTGGTGAAACAGGTAGTTCTTAGAGTCATCAGACATAGGTTTGGATGTCAGGCCTAATCTTCAATAGCCCTGCAAGCACTTTGAGACTCCTTCTGTGAAGTGGGGACTTGCACACCCTCCCCCGTCTTAGGGGGGAGGGTTTGCTACCATTAGTAGCAAAGCTAATTCCTCTCTTTGAGCTCTCTATTCCAACCTCTTTTCCCACCTTAGATATGGTCAGAGATCTGTCCTTATTCATCACTTCAACATCCTTTCCCCTCTTTCCTAGCTTCCCCTCCTTCATTTACTGTCCTGCTCAGTTTTCTGTATTCCTTCCTTAAAAAAAATTCCTACCTCAAAGCAGCTATGCCATCAGGCGACCACCCTGGCATCTTCATTTCATCACTAAATATTTTGAAGACTATTCTATACTCACTTCTTGCACATCTCAACAGCCACTCCACAACAGCACTGATCTCATCTTTCCCCATTTAAGGATAAGTAAGGGCTCGCTGCCAAGGCTGCTCACCTTTCCTTAGGCTTCAACCTATCTGAGAGCTCTGAAGCATTGGATGGTCAGTTTCCCCCACTCTTGGTAATATGTCCTTCCTTGTCCTTGCCACCTCCTGCACAGTGTTGCTTCCTTACTATTCCTGAAAACTTCCATTTGAGCTCCCGGATATGCCTTCCTTCTCCCATCCTCCCAATGCAGGCCTGATCCCAGATTCTGACCTTCCTTTCTGTGAGAGGCATCCATGGCTAGGCCCAAGTTGGCAAATTTTTCTGTACAGGATCACGTAGTCAACATTATAGGCTTTGCAGGCTGTGTGGTCTCTGACAATTACTCAACCTGCCAATATAGCATAAAGAAGCCATGGACGATGCATAAATCAATGAACTCAAAGGAAGTCAGCAGAACTTCACTCATAAAAATAGGGGGTGGGTCAGATTTGACCATGGGCCATAGTCTGCCAGTTCCGTCTAGTAGAAGAAGATGAATGAGAGACCAATACATGGGTTTCACAATCTGGCTCCATAATGTTGGTCAAATTACTTAACCTCTATGCTCCTTTTTATCCTTATTTGTAAAAGGGGAATAAAGGTGGTGGTGGTGATGATGATGATGATACCTTCCACAGAGCATAGTCGATAGGGGGAAACTGGGATATGTGTCGTGGCCTTGGGCCTGGTTCAGTGAGTCATGCTGTTCTTTTCCTGCTCTCTTTCTTCTTTCCCTGCTCTCCCAATCCCTGTGTTCTTCCTTATTCCTTCTGCCTCCTCACCCTCTACGATCTCATCTGCAGTCATATCTCCAACCCTAGCTCCATGTCTGATCTCTCCTCTGAGTTAAAAAATCTGCACATTCATTGCCAACTGGGTAGTTCTGTTCACGTGCACCATTTGCATCTAAAACTCAATTGCACCATCTTAACCAAACATGACTTCTCCTGAGCTTTCTTATTCCATGGACAGCAGCACTTTCTCAAGTCTTTGGTACCACCTCCCCACTTGAGAATACCAGGACAGGCCTGCTCCCCCCGGCCTGCCTCTGCCCTCCTCCCTTCCTCTCCTGAACGTCATTTCAGGTGGAGCCCTGATTATTCATCATCTGGCTTTCTGAATGTTTCCCCTGTCTCAGGATTTCTCCTCCTTAACTGGTTCCGCCCACTCTGCCAAGTCACTTCCTCTAGCAGAGCAGGGAAGGTCCTGTCATTCTGTGGTTTATAATGTTAGGCAAGACTCTGCCATCCTGACTAAGGATCAGAACCCTCGCCTGGCCTTCCCAGTTCGGCCTGGTCAGCAGTGAAGACTCCAAGCCCCTAGTCCAATGTGTCTGACGAGGCTTTCTTAGACTATTTTGTCTTTCCCTTGCCTGAACAACCCTCCCCATGCTATCTCCACCGGCCACTTTCTCTTCTACTCCTCAGGAGCCAGGCCAGGCATCTGAAACCACGATGGCCAGAACATGTGCCCCCCAGCTTCCAGCCAGGAGGCTAAGCATCTCATCCCAGCTTTCAGAGTCCTGTGCAAGGTTGGGCTTATTTCCTGGAACATTTTCCCATGCACTTTTGTGAAGAATTGTGTACTAGTATTTTCTCTTCCTTTAGATTAAAAATCCCTGGAGAGATCTGAAAACTCTTGGACAACCCACATAGCCATAGCACCGTGTCTGTCCAGTGCGTGGGCTTGCTGAGCGGTGTGGGGTGCTTCTACTCAGCTCACCTTTGAGCAGACTTGGCAGTTCCTGGGCCTCCTCTGTGGGCTGCGAGGAGTCTGCCTCTTGGAGAAGTCACTGTGGAGGACTAAGTTTCACTTTCTGGGGCTTGGGACAGTGCTCCTTGCATGCACTTTGGCTTCAGTTGCTTGGGAGAGGGTGTGCTTGTTTATTTGTGTGTTTCTGGGTGTGTGTTTGTGTGGTAGGTATGAGAGGGTGTGAGTGTGTGTGTAGGGTGGCTGTGGGTATGGAGGATATGTGATTGAGTGTGTTTGAGTGTGTGGAGGGGGATGTGTTGATATGTGTATGCGTGTTGGGAGGAATGAGTGTGTACGTGTTAAGGTGCTTGTGTGTTTGTGAAGGAGTTGATGTGTGTTGTTGATTTTTGTGGGATGTGTGCATAAAGGGGCAGTAGAAGGGACAGGTGTGCATATAGTGTGCATGTTTGTGGGGTGCATACTTCGGGACACTCTCTTATAAAATGACAAGAGACCTCAGCATGTTTCCCAGAGACTTATCTTTATCTAGAAGAGCTCAGGAAGTAGAAAATGCAGGCAGCAGTTCTGAATACACAGAGACGGACCGATAAAATCAAAGGGCAGGTGTCTCACTTGGTATACAGTGGACTATAAAAATGAAGCCCACATCCCAAGGGGCGGCTGCCTTTGAGGTTTAGTGGCTGGGCTGCTTTCTTGTCCCTGGAGAACTTGCAAAGGTCCAAGCCAGACCCCTGCTCTGTCCCATACTGGACTGGAAATTGGACCTCCTTTTCTCTGGGGGAGGTCCTATCAACCTCATCTTGAGGAACACTGGTGTTGGGCTTTGAATTCAGGAGTCCACATTGTTCCCTTTTACCCCACTCTGAGAATCAGGGAACTGGCATGGCCAGTTATGATCTGCCTATAAATCATAAATATGATTAGTGATTGCATCCATGCCAAAGGTTATAGAATGTAAGGGAACTGAGACTGGTTGTTTTGGGAAACAGTTTTTGACATCAGATGTTTGTATGCACATGAAGTCTTGCGTGCAAGTTCAGTGGGTAGAAATACCAAGAACCCGGTCATTCTGGGTGAACCTCACTGTGTGGTGGGGTGTGGGTGGTGCTGCTGGGTTCCTGCTCCTTCACCCCATCCTTCAATCCCCTTCCATGGGGGTGTTTGGGCAGCAGGTTAGAAACCTCCTTTCAGGAAGATAGATCTCTCATTGTAAGGGGAAGTAAAATGACTTGCCCAAGGTGCTAGGGGAGGGAGTATAGTGCCATAGTGAGCAGCCTCCTGAACACCAGTCCCAGCCCACCCTAACCCATCCTGCTGTGCTAGTCTAGACAATGCAGGGGCTGGAAGGGAAGGGGGAAGCTAGATGGGTGCTCTAACTGATTTTGAGGGCCTCCAGGATGTGGAGTTTGGGGACTGAAAGGGTGAAAGTGCTATTTGCATGATTACAATGAATTATGCAATGGATCCTCCAATTTTCAAAGTCCCACTGAGCATGTACAAGAACCTGGCATTCTGGGGATGCATCCACTCTCATACTTTCTGAAAAAAAAAATTGGGAGGAAGGGTACTGGGGACTGAATTCAGGGGCACTCAACCACTGAGCCACATCCCCAGCCCTATTTTATATTTTATTTAGAGACAGGGTCTCACTGAGTTGCTTAGTGCCTCCTGTTGCTGAGGCTGGCTTTGAACTCTCTATCTTCCTGCCTCAGCCTTCTGAGCTGCTGGGATTATAGGCATGCTCCACCCCCCGTTCTGAAAAATCTGAATACCATACACCACCTTAAGAACTGATCAGAGTGCTTCAGGGGTATGTACCTGAAGATAGGGCTCATCCTTTGGATTGTGCCAGTTTCCTGCATTGTGACTGAGGCTTAATGGACTGCCCTTGGCTTACCTCAGCTATCACGTGTGTGGAGTTGAACAGAACTCAGTCTGAGCAACAACCTTATGTGGTAGAGTTATTATTAATTGCACCGTCTCCATTTTATAGGTTCGGAAACTGGGGCTTGGAGAGGTGAAATAACTTGCTCCAGGTCACACAGCCAGGAAGGAGCAAAACTAGACCCCAAACCAGATGGTCTGGAACTTGGCCCATAGTCCTCACCTCTGGGCTGTCGAACTTCTGTTGGAAGGAGGAAGGATGTGCGTGGCAAAGGCCTCACACTGAGCTTGTGTCTTGGCTTCCAGGATGGTGATATTATCATTGTTCTCTGCGCTGTGTCTGCTGATCTTTTGGGAACACAGATCCAGTTATGTCAAGCCCCACCCTTGCTTCATCTCTTCAGTGGCTTTTTATTATCCTTGAAGTGATGATCAACATCCCCTCAAGAGGGCTTTCAAGGCCCTGCCAGCCTGGCCTCTGCCTGCTCAGGGCCCTAACCCTCTCCTGTGCTTGCCCTCTGCCCTTCTGTTTGCTACTCTCTTCTATTTCCTGCTACCCCAGGACCTTTGCCCAAGTCATTTCCTCTCCTTGAATGACTTTAAAACCAACTACTACTTTGGGTTTGGGATTCAGCCTGATATCACCTCCTCCAGGAAGGCTTCTGTGACTACCTGTTGTTTCTCTATTGGATGTTTTTGTGGCATGATGCTCTTCTCCTTCCTGGTCCTCACCTGACTTTTTTATTGTACTCCTGTCAGTGTGACTATCTGGCTGTCTTTCTCACTGGACAGCAAATTCCCTGAGAATAGAACCCTTCTGTGTCTTATTCTTCACGGCATCCCGGCTGCCACATCCATTCCCAATGAACCATCAAACAAACCAGGGGGGCCTCCTTCCTTAGAATTTCCATAATGCAGCATTCAAGCTGACTCCACCCACCATTACCAACTTGAGGGACAACCCAGTATTCCTAATTTGGACTCTGGGTCAGTTCACTTACTCCAGGCTACAGGTCTAGTAACAACACATGATGTCTATGAGAACCTCGTCGATTGCAAAGGGTCTTTTCCTGCTTTTTGATCCTCTTAACAAAGGTGAGGAATAGTGCCCTCATTGTACAGTTAGTAACAATGAGGCTCAGAATGGGGCACAACCTGCCCAAGGTCACCCAGCTATGAAGTGTGGAAGCTCAGAGAGGGCCCTTGGTGTTCTGACATCTCATCTTCTGTGTCACCTACCAGGTACTCTACAGAGGCCAGGTCCTCCTCGGGGACCTCCCTCAAATCACTGCTTTTCTTCTCTATGTTCTGTGGGTCAGATGTAATCTCCTATAAAAGATGCATCCATTGTTTCCTTCTTTCAACTCAGTAATAACCTTTGCCCCTACATCTCCTAATCAAAAGAGAGGGCCCCACTGCACCTGAGTGCAGGTTCTGACCCACCTGGGGAGGAGGGTATGGTGAGATCAACTCATCTAATGCTCCAGTTTCAATATCCTGGGGAAAGCCACCCATCTTTGGTTCAGAATTGTGAGGGCCAGACCAGGATTGTCTTTTGGGCTCTATCTCTATGTGAAAAATCTCACAGCCAGCTACCTCTCTGGTTTCATGCCATCCACCGAGCTGCTTGCCTGGCCGTGACATACAGCTCAGTTGAGGAAGTCCAAGAGGCTATGGTCTGTTGATTTGTGGTGTTTTGTGCCTGGTCTGGGTACACATGTTGACTGCATGTGGTGTGTGTGAGAGAGTGGGATGGGGACAGTGCTGAGAGAGCGGCAGGTGTCACACGTCCTTAGAGGCAGGTCCCAACCTCTCCTGTGTCCCACCTGGGCAGGTGCAGGGAGGAAGAAAGTGAGAAGGGCCCTCTGGATGGTTCTGCTCTGCTTCCTCCCACACAGCCCAGTTCACACCCTCTGTGCATGTAAAGGCATAGGCAGCCATTCTGGAACTTTCCATCCTCTCCTGGTGCTGGAGGCTTTTTTCCCACAAGGGATTCTCCTCTCAGGTCCCAACCTGAAGGGAAAATTCCTGCATGGCAGTAAGGATCATTTGTGGAATATCAGAGGTGGAGTGGGCCGTAGAGAGCCTCTTTCCCGACTCTGTGAGGAAAACAATCCCTGGAGGAGAAAAGGCCTGCTCCCCATTCTGCTGGCTGGTGGGCCCACGGTTACAGTCAGGGCATAGTCCCCCAGATGCTTATCTACTCCGCCCTGGCCTGTCCTTGCTCTTGGAGTCTCCCTGGCCACCCCGCCAGGCAGGTCTTGTGTGCACTCACCGGGTCCTGGTGCAGCATTCTGGGTGGGAGCTGTCACACGTCACAGTCTGAGGGCCCCAGGTTCACAGCTGCAGATGGCCCCTGCTTCCCTCCTCCTCGGCTGTGGCCAAACTACAAGTCTAGTTTCTCCAGAGGCACCTCGATGTTGAAGGAATACCAAGCGATCCAGAACAGCAGACTGAAAGCCAGGACCAGGGCCCCCGTGTAGACCAAGAAGTCCCAGAAATCCAGTGTGGCGAAGATCCCGAGCAGCAAAATGACCAGGCCCAGAGCGTCGCACAGGAGGGCAATGACAAGGAGGAACACGCAGCGCCCGGGATGGCATCTGCCACAGGGCCTGCCCAGGAGCATTGCCCGGGAGGAGCAGGAGGAGTCCGGCTGCACTCCCTGGGGTGATTTGCATGGGAGGCTGGCAGCCCTGCCTGCAGCTGCCTTCTCTCCCTCTGGGCGTGAGCAAATGAGTGAGCAGGCTGCGTCTTGGAGCCACAAGGAAGTACACGTGGGTTCACCTTTATGAGTCCGGCAGCCAGTGGGGCAGGATATTTCTTAACTGTTTCATGGTTCAGGAATGATCGCAACCCAAACAGTCTGACATCACTGTCAACTGGGCTGGTCATCACTGGGACCAATCCGGTTACCTGGCAGAGGAGTCAGGGTGCATGGATGGATTGGCAGGGTCAGGGTCCTGCAGCCCTGGAGCAGGGAAGGTGCTGGGCTTTGGTCTCTGATGTGGAAGCCAGAGAACATTTGAGTGTCCTATTGCTGAGACTCAGGGCTTCATCTGATGTGGTAGAGTGGGGTCTTTTTTCCTCTGTACCTTCTGCCCTCCTCTTGGGGAAAGGAGGACTTTTGTTAAGACACAGCTGAAAGTTTGTGGATGTCAGTGGATTCTGAAATGGTGCAATAATAGTGAGAGAAGGTGGCTGGTCTTGCAGGTTTCCCTCTCTGAAGACAGAACCTGAGTGTCCCATGATGATGGAGAGTAAGGATAACCACAGATTTGGGGAGGTCGAGGGGACAGGGAGAGGACAGTGAGAAGAGAAGGGACTCCTGGCCTCTGCAGTGGCCTTGGAGTGGACGAAAAGGTAACTCCCATCAAGAGATGTTGACATGGCCCTTTGGCTGTGCTTTCCACCCTGACTAAATTTTGTTTGCTTTCTCTTTGCCACTCCACCTGTGTGCCCTCCCAGACACCATAAGCAGCCCTGAGGAGTGATGTATCAAATGAGGAGATCTTATCACTGCAGCCACTCAGGTGTGCACAGTGAACATCACATGCCAGTGATGCTGTGGCAGCTCTTGGCCCCATGGCTGTGCTACACGAATTTGACCCCCTCTATCCCTGATGCAGACCAGGACCTCAAACAGGTGCCTAACTTTCTGGGCCTCAGTTTCCCCAGATAAATGAAGGAAATAATTTCCACTTCTTTTCACCTCTCTCGAAGGGGAGAATAAATAGGTCATTCGAACTTAGTTTCCTAGGTGTAAAATAAGCCAGAATGAAGAACTTTCAGAAAAAGTATTGAGGAAGATAAGGGGAACAACATAAACCAGAGTTTTTAGGATCTGAAATACCATGAGGTCTGACCCAAGCCAGGTAGCCTGTGTGGAGCATCTTGAGGTCTCCCACCGGGCATCTGCATCCTGAAAGAGCTGGGAAAGCCATAGCTCTTTCAGTCCATGGTCCCAACTTTGACCAGGACAGTTTCTTGGGAGGAACACTTGAAGAACAGCAAGAGTCTCTTGCAGGGGCAGGGCCAGTACCCTAACTGTGGCTGTACGGGGTCAGGCTGAGATGTCCTGACCTAGTTTGCAGGTTTCTGGATAACTTATAAAATCATGTGTGTGTGTGTGTGTGTGTGTGTGTGTGTGTGTGTGTAGTGTGTCTAGTGTGGAGAACAAGTTTTGCACTAAAATTTATGTATGCTGGAAAATTCTTTGGTCATCCTGCTTGATCAATATATTCTTTATAGACTGGGGATGAATTCAGGGGCCCTTTACCACTGAGCTACATCCCTAGTCCTTTTTATTTACTTATTTTTTAAGACAGAGTCTCTCCAAGTTGCTGAGGCTGGCCTTGAAATTTCAATCCTCCTGCCTCAGCCTCCTCTCTGTCCTGCCTGTCAGGCCAGAGACACTCAACACAGAGATGAGCATCTCAGGGAAATGTTGGGGTTTGGAGCTCCTCAAATGTTTTAGTACTGGAATTGTCCCTCAGTATGCATGGAATGATTGGTTTCAGGATCCTATGGATAGCAGCATCCACTCTTATAGTAAGTGGCATAGTGTTTGCATATAACCTACACACACCCTCCTGCTCCCTTGCTTCCCTTTTTCTTTCTTTCTTTCCTCCCTCCCTTTCTCTCTCCCTCCCTCTTCTCTTTTTTCTCTGCTTTCTTTTGCAGTACCTGGGTTTGAACCCAGGGGCGCTCTACCACTGAGCTACATCCCCAGAACTTTTTTAATTTTTTATTTTTTTGAGACAGATCCTGGCTAAGTTGCCAGAGCAGGTCACAAACCTGCAATCCTCCTGCCTTAGCCTCCCATGTCACTGGAATTATTATCTCCTGTGTCCTTTAAGACACCCCTTATGTTACCTAATACAATGTAAATGCCATGTAAATAGTTATCATACTGTATTGTTTAGGGAATTATGGCAAGAAAAAAGTCTGCACCCGTTCAGACAGATGCAGAGATTTTTCTTCAAATTATTATTATTATTATTATTATTATTATTATTTTGGTATTGGGGATTGAACCCAGGGGCACTCCACCACTGAGCCACATCCCCAGCCCTATTTTGTATTTTATTTAGAGACAGGGTCTCCCTGAGTTGCTTAGGGCCTCACGAAGTTGCTGAGGCTGGCTTTGAACTTGCGATCCTCCTGCCTCAGCCTCCCAAGTGCTGGGATTACAGGCGTGCGCCACCGCGCCTGGCTCAAATTATTTTTTATTCAAGTTTGGTTGAATCCACAATTTGTAATCCATAGTTACAGAGGGTTCAACTGTACTCTCTCTCTCTCTCTCTCTCTCTCTCTCTCTCACACACACACACACACACACACACACACACACACACACCCCTAACAGCTGAAAAACTGACATATTCACAAGCCAAAGGAACAAAATTGAGATCACTTACTACCTCCTTATTCAAAGTCCATTAGGATCAATCCTTGGTGTGCATCCTCCAGGACCAGAAATCTCTCTTTCCCTTATTACAGAAGTGGGCTGCTTTGTACTCCTGGTTCAGCTGGCTGCAGTCCCCTCTGGTAACATGTGGCCATTCTTGCATGTCACTAACCATGGCTCCTAGCACCCAGGCCAGCCGGTGAGCAGCCTCTCTCCTGCCCTGCAGCTTTCTTGCTCCTGTTTCTTGCAATGATCTGTTCTGTGTGTTCAGGTGGTCTAGGTATTTGCACAGCTGGAAGAGACTCACTGGGACATTTGATGAAAAGCCAGATGAGTGAAACTGGAGCCCTGGATGGGAGCAGGCTGGAAAGAGGAGGTGGAAGATGAGAACATGTAGGAAGAGTGACCTGAAGTGTGGGGAATGGAAAGCACCTGGGGTGGAGGCTGGCCTAGACCAGAGCAGCTCATCTGCAAGAAAACATTCACCTGACCCAGTGAGGAGCAGCTTGCTGGGGTTCATTTTAGGAAGGACACCAACACCCTCTTTCCACTGAGATCCTCCAGGACTCGTTCACCCGCCAAGACTATAGGATCCACTGTTGGAAATGGCTCTGCTGTTTTTCCAGGGCTTCTGTGACACAGTTCCTTGAATTTGGTGACTTACACAGCAGATGTGTTGTCCCACAGCTCTGGAGGCTGGACATCAGATCTAGGTGTTACCTGCAGGGTTGAATCCTCTGGGAGTCGCAAGGTAGAAGCTGTTCCCATCCTCCCCTAGCTGCTGGTGCTTCTCTGGCAATCTTTGGTGTTCCTTGGCTTGAAGAAGCTTCACCCTGACCCTGTCTTCATCTTCACCTGGTGCTCTTCCTGTGCATTTAGCTGCATCTAAAATTCCCTCTTTTATAGGGACACTGTTCATATTGAACTGGGAGCTTACCAACCTCCAGCATGAGCTCATCTTAACTAATTGGGTCTGTGCAGGCTGTTTCCAAATGTGATCACTTCCTGAGACACTGGGGGTTTGGACTTTAGCGTGTGAATTTAAGGTGTATAATTCAACTTATAACCTATTAAAATAGCTGACAGATTTGTTCATTTGTTTATGTGGACCTCCTTTGATGTCTAGCTGTGGTATAGCTAGAACCTTTAAACTCTCACACTGAGCCTCCAGAGACACACTTAAGTGCAAAGTCAGACCTACTATGCCACCAGGCACCAGGAAGGAAGCTTCAGCCCCTGGGACACCGAGATTCCACTGGTTGCCTTAGCAGCCCAGGGAGAGAAGCTGAGAAGGCAGGTCTTGCTCTGCCTCCTCTCGGGCTGGCTGTCCCATCCAAGCCCCGGAGCTCATCTCCCATGTGTAGATAGCCCTGAGTGACCCCCTACACACAGAGAAGCTTGAACTGAAGTGGGATTAAAATGACACAGATATAGTTGAGTGCCTACTATGTGCTGAGCAGCAGGGAGCAAGATCAAATACAGAACCCAACACGACAGAGCTAAGGCTTGAATGGGGAAGACCCCACTACCATGCATCACTATAAAGCTCTAACAAAAAGATTTAAATCACACATAGATGATGTAATTTCAGATGATAATAAATGCAGTGGAAAAAAAAAAGATCAGGGAAATAAAAGGGAGTAGGGCCCTGAAAGTTTGTTTTCTGAACCACGAGTGTGGTGTGTAGGGTGCAGCTGGACGCCCTGCCCTGGCCTCTGACCCAGGTTTGGTCACTTAGGCCCTTTCTGTCTGTCTGCTCTTGAGGCTTCCTCTGGCTGCTGTGGCTCACCCCTGTGGCTCAGAGAACTTTGTCCTTCTGCTGTTGCCTCACAGCTCTGCCTCTCGTTGGCAATTAAGATCTTGTCCCTCCCTTGGCAAAGTCATCATCATCTGTCCTCTCCCTGTGATGTCACAAGATGACAACCTCTCCATGACCTGGATCCTAAGAAGCAGGCTGAAGTTGAGATAGAGTTGAGCCAGCTGGGCACTCAGCTGACTTAGCGTCACAGTTCCCAGACCTGACTCTGCAAATGACCAAGGCTCAGTCACCTCCTGGGTGGCAGGGCTCAGATGCTGGGTGGAGATAGGCATACTGTCCTGTCTGATAGGCCCTTCTGCCTTTCCACAGTGCAGAGCTTGGTAGAGTGCTACTCGCGACTGTGTGACCTTGTGCAAGTTACTTACCCTGTCTGTGCCTCAATTTCCTCATTATAAAAGAATCCGTATTTCGAGGAGTTATTGTGAGGATTAAATGATTTCATAGGTGTAAAGAGCTTGGAACCTGCACAAGTATCACTGTTGACATCGTTATGGATATCTTTGCACTCCTTCTGCCAAGATGCTTCTGGAAGGGAAAAGCCCAGATGGAAGGATCTATCCTTGACCTTCTTGAACCATTATTTTCTCCCCATTATCAACCTTGGCTTCGCGTGGTTGCCGCTCCTGGCCCCTGGCTTCCCTCCATGCCACCCTGATGAGATTCATTAGGATACGCAGGGCCCTCTCTCCATTCTTGGATGAGTTTGAAACCATGGTTCTCATGAAATCCTGATCCCAGACCCCCCTTGTCCTACAAATCCCTTTCCTCTAAGAAACTGGCTCTTTGTCTTCCTCATCCTCAAACTCTCAACCTCCCGCACTTTAATGGTGTGGGTTTATCCAGCCTCAGTCACGCACGGGCTTCCCCCATGATTTCCCACAGCCACAGTCTATTACTTATTCTAGAACAGTAGAAAATTCATGGGTTAGTATTGTATTATTTTGTCAGCGTGTCATAAAATGAATTTTTCAACTTCAATCAATTCTTGTCTCTGGCAGTGAAGAAACCTGGCATGACTTAGAATTTAAGGATGTAAATACTGAAAACAAAACAAGGTAAGTAAGCTAAATGGGGATTCTGGAACTTCTTCTGGAGTAGGCCAGATAGTAAACATTTTAGGTTCCGTGAACCATACTATTGGTCACTGTTATGGCCGTTCCACTCTGCCACTGTAGCCATAGATAATAGATAACCACAGGGTGTGTCCGTGTTCCAATAAAACTTCATAAAATCAAGCAGTGGGCTGAATTTGATAACTCTGCAGCTGGACACTGTTGCTTGAGGAAATTGCTGAATCTGAGGCCTGTTCTTTCAAAAGAAGGCCCGAGACTTAGAAATGTTAAAGGGTGGATAAATGGAATAGCACCAATCAGAGACTTTGCCCTGGAAGTCTTTTGAAAGAAGGACTGAAACTTGAAAAGATTATCTCTTCTAAGATAGGCCTGCACACCAGCTGAAGTCGTTTCTGCATATTCCCAAGGGTGTAGTGCCAGAATTTGGAAAATCATCCTTCCCTGTCAATGACCTCCAATCAGTATTTATTCCTCCTTTTTCCCAGACTGGGACTGAGGATCAGTATTTTCAGAAAAATGTTCACTTCTTTCTTAGGAGCTCTTCAGTCTTCCTCTGTTAGGCAACGAGAGTGGCTTACAAGAATTATCTAAAGTGAGCTGCCTGGGTGTCTAGGATCCCTGCTCAGGGTGTCTAGGATCCCTGCTCTCTGCTGCTCAGCAACCTCTTTAATCTGCACCCCCATCTCCATTCCACACTGGGATGCTTAAAAGCATCTCCCAGTACCACTGCCCCCTTGCTCATCATTTCCAGCAGGTGGATGACCCAGCCCCTATTTAGCAGAGAATAATATGTTCATGCATTTCGACTGTGTTTTAATGTGCATTGGCCATCTGTCCATGCCTAGCATCTCCTTGTCCTCCCAGAAGCTACCATGCCTGTCAGAGTGGCGAGCAGGGAGGGGTTTGCTTGGGTCATCCACAAGTAACAGCTCTTCCACTCCCTGTCCTCATGCAGACTCTTTCCCCACCAACAACATTTGGGATGTTATTTCTTATTTAATTAAAACCATTTAGAAGTAAAAGTGTTAATTTAACTGTGGCAAAATATATGTGACATAAAATGTGCCATCTTGCTGTTTTCAGTTGTATGGCTCAGTGGCACTATGTGCATTCATGCTAGCAGGCAACCAGACCACCATCCATCTCTAGGATATTTTCATTTTCTCAAACTGAAACTCTGGACCCTCTCTCCTTAGCCCCTGGAAAACTCCATTCTACTTTCTGTCTCTATGAATTTTACTACGCTAGATTCTGTATATAAATGAAAGCATACAATATTAATCCTTCTGCAACTAGCTTAGCTAAGTATCCTTAAGGTTCATCCATGTTGTTAGGGTATGCGTCAGAATTTCCTTCCTGTTTAAGGCACAGTAATATTTTGTTTTATATAGACACCACATCTTGTTCATCCATTCTTCTGTTGATGAACACTTGGGTTGCTACTACCTGTTTACTGTTGTGAATAATGCTACCGGCAACATGGATATATCAACATCTGTTTGAGTTTCTGCTTTCAGATTTTTTTTTTGGTATATTCCCAAACCAGAATTGCTAGATCATATGGTACTTCTATGTTTAATTTGTTGAGGAACCCCCTCTGTTTTCCATCCTGAATGCACTATTTTATATTCTCACCAGCAGTGTAGGAGAATTTCAGTCTTTCTTTACATTTTCACCAGATTGTTGTTCCTGTTTTCTTTTGATAATAGTTATTCTAAAGTGAAAAGTGATTGTTCTTTAATTGGATGTTTACTTCTATAACAGCACCTGTTACATTTATTGGAATAATTTGTTTGATTCTCTGCCTCCCTCACTAGATGGGCATCTCTTTCAGTTAGGGAGCGGCTCTGCCTTCTTGGTAACCCAGCAACTAGTGTTTACTTAGTAGATTCATTTTATAACTTCAGGGACACTCCCAGCTTATTGTAAAGGTGGAAACTTTTCCCCCAGAGTCCCCCAAACTCAGCTCTGTGCTTTTCAAAGTCCCTCTAAATCTTCCCACGCTTCCCAGTTTCTAGGGACATGATCGCCCACGATTCCCTCTGTAGCAGAATGCTTCCATGTTATACCTTAAAGTTTCTTCTATCAGGAGAATGGTGGTTCTGAGTCTGCTGCACTTTCAGGTCCCATTCTCTAGCCCATTTGGTTTTATTGGCCATTTCTGCTGCCACTCAGCTCTGAACTCATTGCTGGGCACATAGCGAGAATTGCTAGAGGTACAAATCCTAATGCCCCAGTAGCAGGCTATCTGCTGGGTTTGGTACTGGAGCCCACCTGTCTCCACCTTTTTTCTAGAATGTATTCATCTTGCACAACTGAAACTTCACAATATTTTAATTTGCAAAATTTATTTAAAAGGGACTGTATATCATAAATGTTATCATTTGGATATATGATGTCCCCCAAAAGCTCATGTGTGAGATAATGCAGAACATTCAGGTGTGAAATGATTGTATTATGAGAGTCATAACCTGATCAGTGGATTAATCCACTGATATGGATTAGCCAGGTGGTAACAGTAAGCCATTAGGATATGACTGTAGAAGGTAGGTACTGGGGGTGTGCCTTTGGCATTTATATTTCATCCTTGGCAAGTGGGGCTCCCTCTGCTTCCTGGTTGCCATGTCCTGAGCTGCCTCCGCCAAGTCATTCTACCATGATGTTCTGCCTAACCTCAGGCCCAGAGCTATGGAGGCAGCTGAGCTTGGGCTGAATCTCTAAAACTATGAGCTAAAAACACTCCCCTTTTCTCTCCTAAATTGTTCTTGCCAGTCTTTTGGTCATAGTGACATAAAACTAATGATAAGATAAAACAAACAGACAAAACTCAGTTATATAAAACAAAGAAAGTAGGAGGAACAACCCAAATGACATACATTACCTCACGGATACAAGACAGACAACATGGTGCCCAAGACTCACTTCAGTGCAGTTGGATTGGATGTCTTATCACAGTGTGAAGGACAGAAAGGAGTTGAGGAAGAGAGGAGATGGTGTGTCTGTATGTCGCTTTCTGTCGCTGTGACCAAAATACCTTACAAGAACAACTTGAAGGAGGAAAAGTTTATTTGAGGTTCATGGTTTCAGAGGTTTCAGTCCATGGTTGGCTAACTCCATTGCTCTGGGTCTGAGGTGAAGCAGAATATCACGGTGGAAGGGCATAGGGAGGAAAGCTGCTCAGTCAGGAAGGAGGAAGGGGAGGAAGGTGCAGGGAGAAGATAAACCCTTCCAGAGCACACTCCAGAGACCTATTTCTTCCGGTTATGTCCCAGCTACTGCTGATCCACTCAGCTATCGATGGTCTAATCCACTGATGAAATCAGAGCCCTCATGATCCAATCGTTTACCTCTGAGCATTGCTGCAGTGCCTAATATATGAGCTTTTGGGGGACATTCCAGATCCAAGCCATAACAGTGCATTAATCAACATTGTTACTGTGACAAATACCCAAGGTAATCAGCTTATAAAGAGAAAAGATTTATTTTGGCTCACGCTTTTGGAGGTTTCAGTTCACGACTTGGCCTGCTGCCTTTGGGTCGTGTGAGGCGGCACGCCAGGTCAGGGAGAACAAGCCACTAACTTACCTCAGGCTGACTGGAAAGCAAAGAAAGGAAGAAGAAGAAGCTGGGCTCCCAACATGCCCTTAGGAGCACACCCCCACTGACCCACCTTCCTCCCACTAGGCCCCTCCTCTTAAGGGCTCTACCACCTCCTCATAGTGCCATGCTTGGGTCTGGGTCTTTAACACATGGGTCTTGGGGGGACATTCAAAACATCAATTAGATGTCTCTGCTCTCATGGTCTCTCTGCCCTTGCTTTCCCCTTCTGTCTCTTAGAATGTTCTACCCCAGATCTTCACTTGGCTGCCTCCTCCTCTTCATTCAGGCCTAGAGGAAATAACTGCTCTTCAGAGAGGACTCCTGGGCCACACCATCAGGAAGCACCCCGTCTCCATTCTTTATCCCTTTAGCCTCTTTGCAGCCCCTGCCACTTTCTGGCACCTTTTAATTTGGTGTCAGGGGTCCTTATTCACGGTCTATCTGCTTCTACCAGGGAGAAAGTGCTAGAATGCAGGAAGTTTTGTCTGTTTTGGTCACCTCCTTCTCCCCAGTGCCCAGAACAGCGCCAGCGAGGTGCTCAATAGCTATTTGCTGAGTAAATGATGAATGCTTCCTTCAGGCTGCATGGGAAAAGGCTTCCCTGGCCATCCCAGCCTTCCCACATCCAGCACTGTTCCCTGGCCCTCCCCTTCCTCCTCACAGCTGAGCGGGCATGCCTCTTCCAGCAGCCTGTCTGGCCATGTGGAGGCCACGCACCCCAGCCAGTTGGTTGGTCTCTTTTCACATATCCTGGTATTCCCAGGAGCTGGTCCCACTCCCTTTCATGTTATTATTGTGTTAACCAGAAATGGGGCTGCTCTGGCCTTGACTGTGGCTGATACCTGTGTCAATGTTTAGTCTGGTTACTAAACCGATCCCCAAAGGGAAAGCAGGCCACACCCTCTCCCCAGGGGCAGGTGAGGACTGCAGGCACCTTCAATGGGGCCTTTCTTCTCTTCCTGGTGAATGAATACTAGTGGAGTACCTGGCTACTGTCCCGGGATTATTTATTTAATTGGGAGTTCTTACCTGAATTTTGTGAGATTCTTACATGGATTCTGAGCAAAATTCTAAGTGAAAATGTGCTCCTGAAAATTCATCTCAGTCTTAAGAGGATCTCCAATAATTACAGTAATACTACTGGTATGAAACCTTTATGTGGTTGCCAAAATATTGCATTTCTTTGTTCAAAATCAGGTATCAGTGTCCCACCTAAAAGAACCTGTTTATGGCTTTACATGTTCAAGCTCAAATCTGTAATTTCCAAGGATTTGGGAATCCTTGCACTGTGGTTATAGCCTGGAATTCTCTCTTCCTGGGGCAAAAGATAATAACAATGTCTGCATTTTACAGAATTCCTACTGTCTTAGTTCATTTAAGCTGCTATAACAAAGAGCCATAGACTGGGTGACTTATAAACAACAGGAATTTATCTCACATTTCGAAGTTGAATGAAAGTCTGAGCTCAGGGTACCAGCATGGTCAGTTTGGCATGGTCAGTTTGGGAGAGGAGCCCCTTTCAGTTGGTGAATGGCAGACTTCTTATAACTTCACATGGCAGAAAGAGAGTGAGGGAGCTCTCTGGGTTCTCACAAACTGACCACCTCTCAAAGGACTCACCTCCTAGTATCACCTTGGGGATTAGATTTCAACTTGTTAAATTTGGGGGTACACAAACCTTCAGACTACAGCACCTACTGTGTGTATATTCTTTTTTTTTTTTGGGGGGGGGTGCTAGGGATTGAACCCAGGGCCTTGTGCTTGCAAGGCAGGCACTCTACCAACTGAGCTATATCCCCTGGCCTGTGTGTGCATATTCTATTGGTACTTTCTCTCACAAGGGCCTTTGGGGTAATTACTTTCCTCATGCATACCTGGAATTCGGAGACAGAAATGGAAAGTTATATGCAGCTGGAAGGGTCAAGTTTTGAACCCACTTCTGTTTAGCACCAAACCTCTCATTTTCCCATGAGTAGAATGGCTTCTTACCAAATAAGTGGGTTTTTTTGTTTTTTGTTTTTGTTTTTGTTTTCCAAGCTGAATTTATTCGATAAGCATGAGCACTTTGGCAGAAGGAGAAAGTACAACTGGAAAAAAAAGGGTGAGTGAGATTGAGTTGGATAAATGGAGTAGGGAGAAAGGGATGGTGTTGTGAATGAGTGGAATATTGCCCAGTGAAGGACAGAGGTGGAGTGGAGCAAGGGAAATGAGGATCCAAAAGAAGTTTGAAGGGAATCGAGCATGGCTTGCTGCTAGGAAGGGAATGGCAAGAGGTAAGACCTCACAGACTGGGTTGGGGAGTTCAAACTTCATAACAGGACAGTATGGAGTCATGGAGGGGCTTTACATTGGGAGAGATTTCACATTTTGGAAAAAGATTACTTGTATCAGGTAGCATGGATTATGAGAGATCAAGACAGAGGGAAGAGACTGCTAAAATTATCAGAAAAATGGATTGCACTTGACTCCAGCGAAGCAGTAACAATGATGGTAGGGTGATGTTAGCAGGGCAATGCTAGCTGCTGTAACAACTAAACCCCAGCATTTCAGTGTCTTTATAAAGTTGAAGTTTTTATCTAGTTCATAGATCAGTTCAATGTGGTATCCCTGGTCTTCATGGGGGCTTTTCTTCCCTTGATAATTCAGGGTCCAGGTTTGTTTCTTGTAGTGACTTTCTTGTAGTGTACAGAGCTGGGATAAAAGAGCAAGGCAGAGGATATGCCTTTTCCTAAAAGGCCCAGCTGGCAGAGTCACATGCCACTTCTGCTTCACATTGCTTTACTGATAATCATGCCTGGATGCAAGGGACTCTGTGACATGTGGATCTGGTGGGACAGCTGCTCTTCTCCTCACTATGAAGGGAATAATGAATAAATGAATAATATTATTCAGTGCTTGATATATAAGAACCTTCTGTGGATTTTTCCTAAACAATGCTCTGAAGGAGGTGGGTGCTTTTATTCATCCCTTTGCAGTTGTGAAGATGATAGGTGTGGAGAAGTGAGTTGTCCAAGGTCAAGGAGCCCACAGAGAGCCTGGGTGGTAGGTGCAGGCTGCCAAAGACAGAGGCCTCGGGAGCAACCAAACCTGTTGACATCTTTTTATTTTTTTTTTAAGTGTAAAAATATTTATTATGGAACCATATCAGCCATTAACTAATAAAAATTCAATATTCTCTTGTGACTTTTGGTGGCATTGATTAACTTTAAAATTTGAATCTGTCATGATTTTCTCATTCTGCATGAATATTTACTTTTATACCTATTTTGTATTTGCAATTTTTAATACTTTTCCTCAAATAAGGTTCTCAAGGTCTATAAGTTGAGGCCCCACAAAAGTTAGATGGTTGGTTTTTACCCTTCCTAACCTTGTTGTCAGGTCACAGCAAAGACAAGTGTCAGATTAAACTCTTCTGAAATTCTGCCTCATATAACAAACACATATCATTAAGCAGGCAGAAGGGCAATTGCAAAATCTGCTATGAAATCTATCTTGATGTCAGAATTCCAGCTTCCAGAAATAAAATTCTGGAATTTAAATTTAAATATCTCTTGTTTAAGCCACCCAGTATGTGGTTTTTTTATTATAGTACCCCTAGAAAATTCATACAATGATTTTGAGATTGGGAAATTATCCCAGATTATCCAAGTGGGCCAAACATAAGGTCTCAATATAAGGGCCTCATAGAAAATCCAATGAAGGGTTTTTAATCAGAGGAGGCAGGAGGGTCAGAGCAGGAGAGATGATGAGAGGAGAGGCCAGGTTGGTGAGGTTGTTGGCCTTGAGATGGGAGGGGCTGCCAACTGAGAGATGCTCACAGCCCCTGAGGCTGGAAGCACTGAGGAGCAGGCCTGCCCGGTGCTCTGGACCCAAAGCAGCCCTGACTGCACTTTGCTTTGAGTCCTAGGAGATCCATTTTGGACTTCTGACCTCTAAAACTGTTAGATAGGAAATTCGTGTGGTTTTAAATTAATAAATTTATGTCGAACTTTTTATAGGCACACTGGGAAGCTGGCAGAGTGTCCCCTAGGTCTTCAGATATGTGGGAATAGTTTGGGAAGCCACCATCACACAGACAAGAATCGAAGCCAATGTCACAGAAGAAGTCATTCAGAGAAGTGTGTAGAATGAGGCAGAGATGGGGGCCCAGGGAAGAAACTTCAGGGAGATTCTTATTCCAGGGAAAGGCAAAACAGTGCTGCTGTTTCTTTGAGGACTGAGTTTCAGGACAAGAGTGTAACTAGGTGGGGGAAGTGTGGAGAGCCATTGAGACCCCTCTGAGAATATTCTTCAAATGTGGCAGCTCTGCCATGCAGTGAAGGCTATGACGGACAGGTGTCAGAGGAGGCTGTGAAAAGCACAACCTGGAAGTACAGTAGCGAGTGCAACCAGAGGGGGCTTTGCTTTTTATGGGCAGCAACCCCCAATAACCCACAGGTGGCTCCATTTCCTCTCGCCCTAGGGTCCTCCCTGCCAGCCCTGGTATGAAAACCCAGCAGGCATCTATTCCAGAAAACCAGAGAGGCAGGTTCTGGTGGGACTGGCTTGGATGCTATCCTCTGAGCATCCCTGCTTCCTCTGTCCCTATCTATAGCATACAAACAACTTCCTTGCCTCTCTCCTCTGGGGACTCGCCTGATTGCTTTCTGAGGTCAGAGTTCATGTGTCAGAGCTCATGTCCGCTGCACTGCATCCCCTGCTCTGATGCCTGGCGCGTGGCAGGTGCTCGGGAGATAGTAATGTCAGGCTGATGGCTACCTGCTTCCCAAGGGATGGATCCAGACACCAGGTATGAGGACAAAGGGGGAGTCCAGGGCCTGGGGAGTGAGCTACACTGCTGCTGCCACAGCAGAATCATGCTGCCCTCCTCCTTTCGGTCTCCTAGGTGGCTCCACAGGAGAAAGACGAACAATTCATTTAGACAGTTTTTCCTTTATTGAAGGTGAGCCCAACTTAGTCTATGTGATTATTTGAGGGACTTCTAAAAACTGTTCCCTTTCCTCCTCTTTACAGTCATCTGGAGATTTTGCCAGGGGACCCTGCAGGGCAGTGGGAGATGGTCTCATTCTTGGGGTGACCTTTAGTGAACCTTCCTTCTCCTTGGGGTAGGAGACCTGGACAGGGAAGTGGCCTGGAATTCTTTCTACCTGCACCTGCAGGCCACGGGAGAAGTGAGCATGGTCCCTCAAGAACTGAGGTTCCCCACTGGAGATTGCCTGAGCTGACTGCACAGTGCCAGGTTCTGGCTGGGCTAGTGGAGACTCTGGACCCCTGTGTGAGTCTGCACAGGAGGAAGCCTCAGTCAGGAGCTGGCCATTCTCACAGGTGCTGAGAACACAGGCCAGGACTCTGGGGTGGAGGATGAAGGCAGGACCTAGATGAGCAATGTTCTACCTTGGTTTGTGTTGGGATCTTCTCTCTAGGATCTGGGACATTGACAGGGTGTCCCTAGAGCAGCTGCCTTCCTCTTCTGGATCATTGATTCAATCTGGAAGATTCTCCATGTCACTTTCTTGGTTCCAATGCTGGGCTTTGGGGGATGAAAAGAGTTAGGGGCTGTTCTTTTACACCATCGACATCTCAGAGTAGGGCCATCAGATTCTAAGAGGTGTCCAAGGAACTGTGTATGAAACCCACACTGTCCCTTTTCTTCCAGGAGTCATTCCGTGGGGAAGGACATACAGCCATGTAGAGGCAGCATTTTAGAGGGGAGATTTAGTGGACATAGTTTTGGAGTTCCTGATGAAACAGAATGAAAACACAGCGGACACTGTTAAATAGAATACAATTCAATATGACATTGATTCCTTTAGGCTTCAGATTAGACCAAAATCTCTAAAACAGAACAGCTATGGGTAGGAGGGGCCGTAATACAAACTAGTGAACTGAAAACTAAAACAGATACTGTTCCCATCCTTCCAGCCACGGGCATGAAAGTGGTCACTGCAGGGGAAGCTTTGCTGTAGAAACAGGACATCTGCTGGCTGCACTCAGGTCCATCCACACCTCAGGTGTCCACGGGGAAATGATCTTTGACAAAAGCCTCTAAGAGGTCCTGTCTCAGGGTGTCCTTACATTCCTTGGCTCACACTCATGTGGTGGAATCCTAGTGGATGCTTGGGATTTTTTCTCATAGCCCTTTCTCATTTTTCTCTGCTAAAAATTTAGCTTGAGCAGCAGGAAATTGGGACAGATACTTCTGAAAACATGGTTGTACCCAAACTTCCTTCCACTTAGACATACAGGACCGGAACCTCGACAAAGGTCCTCCTCCCACTGCTGTGCCCAGACTATAAGCTCTGGGGATGATGGAAAGAGGCGTGGGGAGTGTGGATTTCAGTGAGCCAGCTGTGAGCCCATCTGTGTACTCCCACTTAGGAGAGCTTGGAGAATGCAGGAGCCGTATTACGGACTGATCTAACATCTGGGTTGATATTAGAAGAAGGAGAAATGGTTTGCAAGCCCTGTCACTTGAGGCACTGGAACTTCAATTTGTGACACAGAACTTGCAACAACTCCAGGATTAGACCTAACCCACCTGTGTGCAGGGGATTTGTGGGCCGGAATACTTGGCCACACTGACATGGGTCAGGACATGAGTATCCAGGGTGAGCCTGAAAGGCTATTGGCTCCCTAGCCTCTTAGGTAGGAGGCTGGGCGTGTCCCCATGAGTGAAGTATCGCCTCCATGGAATTTTCCACAATGCAGCAGGATCAGGATGGATTGGGACTCTGCATAGGAACGTCTGTGAAGGATGGAGATACCTGGAGGCCTACTGGAGAGAGGTTGCCATGGAAATTCAAGAGGCTGGAAGACTGAAGAGTGAAGGGAGTCGGCCAAACCAAGGGTGATTCTAGTGCAGCCATCCTCCCACTTCAGTATCCAATGCTCTCCTCTGGGCCTCTGGCCTGGCCTAGGGCAGCTGCCTCACAGGAGCTTCTGGTCTTTCACCTAAGGGCCTCTTGGTTGCTACAGGAAGTTTCAGGAGCATTTGTCTTATGGGAACTCTCTGCTTGGTGGCCCTCTGGAGACCTCGGTCCAGCCTCTGTAACTCCAGGAGGTTTGCAGTGTGCCCTCAGGAGAAGCTACACCTAAGGCACTTGGGAAAGCAGGTGGGAGCAGGCCCAGAGAGGGGATGAAACCGAACATCTGGGAGGTTAGGGAAGTGGCATGCAGATTCCTAATTTTATCATGCTCCCTTTCCTCCCCAAGTTTCTGTATACGAGGCAGTTCCTGCCCCCTGGAATACTTCTTCTTTCCCCCTTTACTTTTTCCCCTTGCCCTTTTGTCCTCAGCTTGGATGACCCCACCTCCAGGAATCTCTCTGTTCTCTCTTAAGTTTAGGATAGGAACATCTCCCATGTTCTCACAACCACCCCAAGAACTCAGCAGAGGGTATTCTAATTGCCAGTTGGCTTGACTGTATCTCTCACTTTGGGAAGCAGGATGAGAGCAGGGATTGTGCCTGGCTTGCTCCCAACCCAGGGCTTGGCCCACAACAGGACACTTGATAAACATTTTCTTATTTGGTGGCAGAGACTGGGGTAACAGGAGGTGGGGTTTTCTAGAGTGAACCTCCTCTCTAGAAACCTACAGACCATTCAGATATGGCAAATGATTGATTCCATTTTCATCTTAATAAAAATGAAGGGAGAATCATCTTAGAGAATCCCTCTGCAGTTTTCTGCACTGTTCTAGAAGTGGGGTAGAGGTGGGGTCCGGGGAGAGGGAACGAGAAATTTGGGACAACATGCATTTGTCCTTGTCTAACTGTTAAGGTGAAAGCAGAGAGTGAGAAGGGAGTAAGTCAAGGGGAACTTTGACACTCTAGCCTAGTCTAGCCTAGCCCATTGTCTGCGGTGCAAATTCTCTATTATGGAGAATGAAATGTCCTCAGCTGGCTAGCTCTCAGAGCCATGTCCACAGGGATGTGCCTCCCTGGACAGTGTATTTCCCCAACCCCGCTCCATTGTTCAGTTTTTGGAATGTTTGATACTTATGACTTGTTTGGTCTTTTGAAACCCAAATTGGTGTCTCCTCTGCTAAAGGGAGTTGGAGCTTCTAAGCCCAGCAGGCCAAAATTCAGTCTCCCCTCCTCTGTAAAGGACTTCTTTTGGTCAGTTTTGGTTCCAGAAAGATGCAAATATGGAATCTAGCTCAGGCACTCAGATATGTAAACATGAGTTTCTCCTTGGGGCATAGCCCATCCCCAAGGAATTTCCCAGCATGCACTGCCCTTGGCAGAGAAAGTCTGAGGACTATGTCTGGGTGCCAGAGAAGGGCAGGAGAGCAAAGAAAGGATCTGAAAAAAGCATCAGCAATAATGGAGACTCAGCCAGCAGCGCTCCCAGGCTGCACACGGGTGGAGCCCCGAGCTGTCTTTCCAGTGGGGCCAAGAACAGGGTTTGCTTCCATCAGTGTTCTGGCTTCCCATGGAGGAAACAGGGGTGTTGAAAGTGGTCATGGGATCTCCTCTTGGTAAAGCCACCATCAGCGATTCAGGAGGAAGAACTTGAGGCTTTGGAAGAAACTTGACTTCTGTCTCTGCTTCTGTTTCTTTTTGATGATGGGGACCCACACCAGCCCACACACCAGCGTCATGAGTCCCAAGGACAGGAAGGCAGGCCCTATCATCTTCAGGACTGCAATGGTTTTCTTATCCAGTTTCAAGACGTAGGCCAAGCAGGTGATGGCCACCCCGAAGAGCAGGGTGGCAGTGCCCACCGACATGATGATGATGGGCTTGTGGTAGATTTCCCAGTTACTCCTGGGAGTGGTGGTCCAGACAGACTCACTTCTGGAGCTGATGCACAGGGAGCTGGCCGTCTGGCTGGGCAGCAGATCCTTGGATTCCGGAGACTTCTCGTCCACCTCCAGGGCCTTAGGAAGAGTCTCCATTGTCATGGCTGCTCAGGACTGGCACCTAGTACTGGCAAGTTAGAAACAAGGATGAGGCCAAAGGAATCCTTGTCAAATGCCCTTCCTGTACCCAGCACCCCTCTTCAGTCTGGCTCTCAATGGAGAGACCTTTTCTTGCAGAAGCCAAAAGGAAAACCAGATGAAATCCAAGTAAATAAGAAACTGCCCATGCTGGCATTTTTTTTTTTTTTTTTGGTGAGAGATAAATATTATGTCATTCAAATCAACTGCTTTTAATATTTAAACAGGAAACAATGGTGCCATTTTAAAAACAGTCAAAGAAAAAAAAAGCTGCCGTTTATTGAGTGGTATCTTATTTTCAGACCTAACCACTTGCCAGCTGTGTGATCTTGAGTCACTTAACCTCTCTGTCGCCTCACCTTGTTTTCTCATCTATAAAAAGAGGGTAATACCACTGCTTCTCTCACAGAGCATTTGAAAGGGGTTAAGGAGTCAGGACCTGTAATGCATTGGATCGATGCCTCGCGTGTTGCGAGTACTCCATAAATGGTATCATCTGCCAATTCGAAGAGTGATACTTTCTGCGTGAATGTTTGTATGTGTGTGGTTGTGCCCCATCACCACACCTTCCTTCCTTAAATTATGAAGTTTCAACCTGAACTGTGCATTATGCTTTAGTCCTGTTTTTCATATCAAAAGTTCAGGAGGTGAAGGGACTTGTTTAAGAGTCCAGGATAAGGAAGTGCTAGAGCTCAGATTTTTTTCTTGCATTTGAAATGCTAGGGTATGCACAGTCTGGGGAGCGTTGCTTAGTGCAGTCTGGGATTCCATGTGCCTTGTCAACCCAGCACAGTGGTGTTTCAGGCTCAGAGTGTGATCTTCCAGTATTTAAATGCCACGCTTCCCCACCTTCTGTGTTGATAACACCAAGGAAGATTTCCACCTTCCCATTTGCTTGATTTTGAATCTGGTTTGGGTGTGTCTCTCAAGGGTTCATATGTTGGAATTGAATACCCACCGTGAGGCATTGAGAAGGTGGAAACTTAGTCAGGCTATGGCGTTTAGAAGTGGGACCACGGAGGTGATTAGGATTAGATAAGATCACTGGGGGAGGGAGACCCTGTTATTGAATCCTAATAGCTTTATAGAAGAGGGAGAGAGATCAGAAGACATGTGAGCACACTCCGTCTCCCACCATGTGATGTCCTGCACTACTTCAGAACTCTGCCAGCAAGAACACCATTGCTAGATGCAGTCCTTGAGCCTTCTGAACTGTGCTAAATAAACCAATTTTCTCTTTAAAGTAGCCTGCCTCAGGTATTTCATTATCGTAACAGAAAACAGACAAATATACCATTCTCAGACCTGTAAAAGTGTGAATTCTAGCAAGCTCAGCTACCTTTTCCAGCTTCTCACTAGAGTCAATTGCATTCCTCTTACTGGGGTTCCTCATCTTCTGGTCCCCACTCAGGGGACGTGGATGGACATCTGTGTGGACTAAGCACCAATCACCTGCCAAAAACTCCACCAGAGCAGTGTTTTATCAAATTCCATTAACGTGGGATCAATGCATCTCATTGAATGTGAGTTCAAGTGCAAATGCCTATATATTTACGCTAAGGTGATTAAGATATGAAAGACCAATGTTAGATACTTAACTTCAGACAGGTTTTATTTTGGAAGGAAGGTGAGGCTGGGAGGGTTCAGATTCCCTGCTTGGAGATTTTCACCAAGTCACCACCTCATTTCATTTTTCAGCTGTCTCCAAAGTGTCTAGCATAGGGCTTTCTACACAAGAGATCCTGCATATCTTCAATTGAACAAGCAAGTGAATGCACCACTTCCCTCCCCTCTTCTTCCTACCTCTGGCCACTTATGACAAACTCAGGGCCTGTTCCACCTATGCAAGCCAAGTCTCTCTAGCAGAAGCCCATTGCCTCCCCTGAGATATACTCAGGCCCCTCTTACATCAGCGTTTGCAAATATCCCTATTTGGGAGTGGGGTTTTCCTGGGGAAGGGAGGCTATTCACCAAGGTCACGATGAATCCCACCCTGACTCCATTGCAAATAAGGTGCTAGCTAGATGGCTAGAGCCAAACCCAAATATGGAGTGGGGTGAGTGGGTTGTATTTTGGTAACGTTATCAACCCCAGAGCAAAAGACAGCTTGAGATAAAGGAAATGATGTCAGGAGCTGGTGGCTCTGGACCCCTGATGCTCTGGAACCTGCTTTTTCCTCTTGCCCAAGGCACTTCCCCTTTATTGAACTTTTTTCATTTTCAGCACTTCCTACAATGTTAGTTTCAATTTAATCCCTTCAATTTCTTGGGGTACTTCCCTCCTCATAGCTCAGGCTTTACCACTGGATTATTTTCCCACCATCTCCAAAGCATAATGCACCCACTTTCTAGAATAAGCATCTATACAGGAGAAAATAGGAATTGTAAAATTGCCAGTGCCTGCCTTGAGAATTTAGATATTCACATTCAAACACACTCATGTGGAGGAAGCATATTTGGGTTTCTGCTTCCAAAAACTTTGAAAAATGCCACAATGTGCTTTTGTCACCATAGGCACACAGATGTTAACTTCCTTTTGGATCCTGTGGCATATTTGCATAAGCTAAGTTGTCATTCAAAAGGCGATATCCTGTGGGGTGGGGGTTAGAGAAGCCAGCATAAAGTGTGTTGGGTAATCCTGTGTTGCTTTTTGCAACTTGGAGTCATGTGAGAATGCTTGATCATCTTCAGTAGGATCTTCTCCTCACTGCATAATGATTTCTAGCAATTTGCAGTGAAGGCTCAGGACACAAGGCTATGATGGAGCAGTCGGAATGCAGAGGTTCTCAGCTGTGCCTGGGAAGAGAGTTGGCCTGGGCAGGGAAGAGCTTGCTCCTGTGAGTTGTGAGGGGACCTTCTGAAGAGGAAATGTACAGCTAGAGGAGGGACCATTGCCAGTGGAGAGGGTATCCTGGATTCTGAGAGCGGGAAGCAGGACTCACTGGGCCTTGTTGGAAGCACCTAACATCTTCTTTTTGGCCTTGCAAAGAAGTTATTAGCTTAGTCTTATTTTGCAAGGGCAGAGGTGAAAGCCTGGGGAAATGTAGGAGCTTGACCCTCCCTTCCCTCCACCCCTGGCCCAACTATGTAGTAGATCAGATTTCAGGCCAACGTCTTTGGACTCCAAGCTCTTTGTGCTGCATCACAGTTGGTCTCAGATGAGCCCTGAGTATCCTTCAAATATAGGAATCTTGACTTTTTCACTTTGGGGCTCCATCCTGTCCTAAAGTGACGTTTCTCTGAGTACATTCTCTAACATTGATCCACTGCACAGGGTGAGGAATAAGAATACCATTGTAAATTTTTCATGTTACATTTATTCAATTTAAAGAACTGTCTTTTATTCTGAATTAGGTACTTCCATCTTTTTTTTGGCATTGGAATATTCTTCATTTTGTGAATGCCCACGATGAAAGAGGGTTATTGGTTTTATTAGTAGCTATACTTAGTAAGAAAAATCTGGCCATTATGCATTCTGTGTAGATGTCTGTCTATCTATCTATCTATCTATCTATCTATCTATCTATCTATCTATCATCTATCTATATCTATCATCTATCTATCTATCTATCTATCTGTCATCTATCAATCAATCAATCAATCATCTAGTATTTATTTATCAAGAATGCAATAGTTCATGAAATCCCACAGAATGGGGACCATTAGTTGTTGACTTAATTGGGAGGAAGGATGAATCCTTGGGAGAGTGAACTGGCAGGAGGGGTGCATTTCTAGGCAGTCACTGAAGGAGAAGTGGTTCTCTTCCCCCAGGCAGGGGTCAGGACCATGCCTTCCCTTCTTGCCCTCCTCCCCTCTCCTCTCTTCTACTGGAAAAGGCTGGAGGCAAGGAGTCACTATAAACCGAAGGGAGCCAGCAGGGTGAGGCCATGGATGGAACACTGTGCTGGGGAGAATTTGGTTCATTTATTCACAGCTCCAGCAAGTCTCTAAACTAACTCACAATGGCTACATGCGCAGGACATGTCCAGGTCTTTGGCGCCAGAGGGACCACAGTTTGACCAATTTTCCACTTACAAGCTGTGGGATCTTGGGCAAGTTACTTAAGCTTCCAGAACTTTGGTAGCCCCATTAAAAAAAAAATAGGGATAAGAGATTAACTACCTTATAGTGTTTTTGTGACTTTCAAATTGCAAAAAGACACTATTATATGTTGTAGATATTCAAGAAATAGCCCTCATTGCTATTTTAATCACTTTCTTTCTGATTCTCTGTTTTCTTATCTGTGAAATGAAGGAGTTGGGTTAGGAGATTTCTAACACTATTTTATTTTATTTTTTTTGGGAACCAGGGATTGAACTCAGGGACACTCAGCCACTGAGCCACATCCCCAGCCCTATTTTGTATTTATTTAGAGACAGGGTCTCACTGAGTTGCTTAGGGCCTCACTAAGTTGCTGAGGCTGGCTTTGAACTTGCGATCCTCCTGACTCTGCCTCCCAAGTCACTTGGATTACAGGCATGCGCCACCACGCCCAGCCTAACAGTATTTTAGATTGGCCTATAGACAGTGAATCAACTTGAATTCTAAGAATTCAGGTTTCCATAAAATCACCAATTCAAGGGGCTGTGTGAATTTACATTTTATTAAAGTCTAAATAAGATGCCGGGTTCTTTCCTCCACTCTACAGCAGCCTTTCTCAACAATGGCACTGTTGTCATTTTGGATAAGATAATTCATTGCCATGAGGGACTGTAGCTTGCAGAATGCTTAACAACATCCCTGGCCTCTACTCATCAGATGCCTGTGTCACCCACAAACCCACCCTCAGAGAATGTCTCCAGTCATAGTCAAATATCCCTGGGGGCAAAGTCACCTGTGTTGAACCCCTGCCCCAGGCCAGCCCTTCCTCCTCCTCACAGTTTGCAGACAGCTTCAGGGTAAAGGCTAAATTTTCTTAACTTCCACCCCCACTGCACCTGGTATGCAGCTGGCATTTAGCAGGTGCTTTGAGAACTTGGTCCTGATGCTGCAGCTCTGTGGGGGCATGAGGTGTCACCTGGGAAGTGTTCCAGTGAGAAGAACCACCCTTCCACATTTCAGTTAAGATATTGGGGTTTGGTTTGGGTGTCTCAGGGGATCCCTCATTCTTTGTAGTGTTGAATTGTACTCCCCCAAAGATATGACTACTCAGAACGTCGGATTGTGACCTTATTTAGATTGCAGCTAGTGTTAAGGATCTTAAGATAAGATCACCCTAGATTAAGGTGAGCCCTAAATCCAATGATTATAAGAGAAAGAAAAAGGAAATTTGACACAGAGAGTTTAGGACTATGTGAAGAGGGAGCAGAGATTGAATTAATGCTTCTATAAGCCAAGGAGCATCAAGGGTTACCAGCAGCCCCCAGAAGCTGGGACAGAGGCATGGAATGGATTCTCCCTCCAAGTCTCTGGAAGGAAGCAACACTGAAGACACCTTGAATTTTGACTTTAGGCCTGTAGAAATGGCAGATAATAAACTTCTGTTGTTTGTGGTTATTATTTTATGGCAACCTTTAAAAACTGAATACACTTTTAAGGTTCCTGACAACTCAGAGGGGGGCCAGGGATGAGGAACCCAGAGGCTGGGCCTGCAGGAGGCCAGTGGGCACTTCTAACTAACCACAGATTTGAGTGTCTGTTGGCCTTCAGGGCAGCAGGTTGAGAAGGGAGGATGGGATCTTCTCACCTGGAGGCCAAGTTTGAAGTATCAGGGAGCTGGTTTGGTATACAGCCAGGGATAAGCAAGCTGCACGCTGGGCCATGAACAGGTGCTGGTCATGAACCATAGAACAGTAAGAAGGAAGCGCCACACAGGAATCTCACCAGCAGGAGATGCCAGACACAAAAGATTATGTGTGGTGTGACTCCACATACGTAAAATTCAAAACCCTGTAAAACAATCTGTGCTGGGAGAAAGTAGGATAGTGCTCCCTCGGGTGGGCACAGTAGCTGGAAGGGGTGCAAGATGGGAACTTCCGGGTACTGGCAAAATTCTTGTTCTGATCTGGCGGCTGGTTCCTTGGGTGTGTACTCTTGGAGCAGTCCATTTGTGGTAGCACCTCTTTCTGTGTGTACAGTCTACATCCATAAAATGTTTAAGCCAAGACAATTAAAAGCAATTGCTAAATGCAATATGTTCCTTTCTTTGGATTCGAATGAAAACAAACTGATTGCACAAAGACATTTGGGGCAATTAGGAAAGTTTTTTTTTTTTTTTTTTTTTTACTTTTTTTCAATAATGGAGATTGAACCCAGGACTTAGTGTGCGTTTGGCAAGCGCAATCCTACTAACTGCATCCCCAGCCACAATCAGGGAAGTTTGAATAAGGACTGGCTGAGTCTTAGCCTGCATATGAACCACCATCCCTTTCCCACAAAAAGATCCATTTCTGGAGATTGCCCATCCTCCAACCAGCGTGGTTTAACCTACATGATTCCTGGTCTTCAAGGTCAAATCAACTGCCTGCACCCTCTCTGCTGAGGGGATGAGGGACCTGTTCTGGAATACACCAAAAGAAGCTTCTACCTTCTGTTTTAGTAGATTTGTCTATTGTGTTACAATTTTAGTTCACACATTTAACTGGGAACATTTATTTGCCTTGATTGACCCTAATAGTTATGCACATTTATGGCTTACAATGTAGTGTTTGGACCTACATATAACCAGAGCTCTGTCTGCAGATTCAACCAACTTTGGGTCAGAAATAGTTTTAAAAAATAGTTTTAAAAAATTGCATTGAACATATACAGACTTTTTCTTGTCATTATTTCCTAAAACAATATGTTATAACAACTATTTACATAGCATTTGTTGTTTCAGTTATATAATCTACAGATATCATTATGTGTATCCATAAGGCACTAAACCAAAAACTAAAAGTAAAGATCAGTCAAGGAAAGGGAATGGGGGAGGGGGGAGGAAAGGGAGAGGGGAAGTACTGGGGACTGAATTAGAGTAAATTACATTCCATGCTTTTATGATTATGTCTAAATGAATCCTAATGTTATATATAGTTAATAAGAACCATTATAAATGAAAAAAGTATCCTGGAGAGCATGTGTAGGTTATATATAACTACTACATCATGGTACATAAAGAATTTGAAGATCCTTAGATTTTGGTACCCATAGGTGGTCCTGGAACCAATCCCCCAAGGATACCAAATCAAATCAGGGTAATTAGCATATCCATCACCTGAAACATTTATGATTTTTTATGATCAGGACATTTAAAAACCTTCATTTTTAGCTATTTGACAACTGAAAATATTTATTCAAGCCTTTTATGTGCCAAGCACAGAGCTAGGCATTGGATCCACCCAGGAGAACAGGACATACCAGAAGATGTCTGGAGCCTAAAAGCTTACAGACTGGGGGAGGGGGGAAACAGGCATTTTCTATATTAATGACGCCTCCTGCCAATAAGGTCAAGGATAAAGTGCTATAGAGGCACACTTGAAGCCATGAATCCAGTCTTGGGACCTTTAGGAAAGCTCCCCAAAGAATGACTTATTGGAGGGAAGTGAAGGGACTAGCAGGAGCTGGGCAAAGCTTGGTGAGGGGAGAAACTTCTAGACTGAGGACTCAAGGAACGTGTGAGAGGGTGACTTGTTAGGGACTCTAAGGAATGTGACTTTGCTGTAGGCTGGTTGAGTGTTGAGGGAGGGAATGCTGAAAGACCAGACTGGAAATAGAGGCAGGATCCAGATCAGATTGACGAGGGCTTGGCCAGCGATAGTCCACCCTGTTTCTGTACAGCCTGCAAGCCAAGAATGGTTTTTAAAATTGATTGAAGAAAGCAAAAGAAGAATATTTTGCAATAAACTAAAATTACATAAAATTTAAAATTTTACATTTTAAATAAGTATTTTTGGGGGGATGTAGCTAAGCTCATTTGCTTATGCATTGTGACTTTTGCATTATCATTTCAGTAGGTTCAACAGACTGCACGGCTTGCAAAACCTTAAAATAGTCACAATTGGGTCCTTTATAGGAAAAGTTTGCCAGCATCTGATAGAAGGTACTGGGGTAAAGAGTGGCAATGGGACGTGATAGATGGTTTAGGTAAGAAGATTGATGTGCTCTCATTTTCATAGTAGGTAAATCACTCCAGCTGCAGGATGGAGAGTAAATAAAGGAAGCCAAGACTGAGAAGTGCAAAGAGCAATTTAGAGGCTACTGTAGAAGTTCAGGTGAGGGACAAGGGTGGTGTGTTTAAGTTGCGGCAATGGAGACAGAAGGATGTGCACAGATTGGAAGTTTACTAAACAAGGAGGTAAGGATGGCAGGATGTGCCTAGAAGGAGACTGTGAACCCAAGTACAAAGTCCTTAAAAACAATTATGTTTTAAGCTGAGAGCAGTGGCACTCACCTATCATTTCAGCCACTTGGGAGGTTGAGGCAGGAGGATTACAAGTATAAAGCCAGCCTCAGCAAATGAGCAAGACCCTAAGCAACATAGTGAGACCCTGTCTCAAAATAAAAATAAAAATAACAAATAAATAAATAAATAAAAAGGGCTGGGGATATGGCTCAGTGGCTCAGCACTTTTGGGTTCAACCTCTAGTGTGCCGCCCCCACACACATTAAAAAAAGAAGAAAGAGAAAAGAAATTATGGTTTAGAGATAAATGGAATAGGGATCACGTTGTCAGATAAAATAAAGGACACCTTGTTACTGTAAACTTGAGATAAACAATGAATAATTTTTCTTTTTAGGGTAAGTATATCCTCAGTGTTGCATGAAGCATTTATAAACTAAAACGTCCTTTATTTCTCCCCCTGAAACTCAAATTTAAATGTGTGGCCTCTATGTTTATTTGCTAAATCTGGTAACTCTATATAGGGACCCATAGATTTCTCAAAGAAATGGAGATCTTTGTGTGACAGTGGAGAAGCAGGGCATGGAAGTGCAGATGGGAGTTAGGAGGATGCTGCCCAGGGTTTGTGAGTGGCACTTTTCTGGGGAGGCTTGTGAGAAGGAGGCATGCATGGTAGAGAGTTGTATTGTTAGAAGAGACCCACGTTTAATTCAAGTCAGAGGAAGAAATAAGTGATGGAAAGGCTGAGGATGTGGGGGGAATTTGCTTGTGAAGGACTTTGTGGTTCAGAAAGCCTGGAGGAAAGGAATTAGGAGGGAGGAGGATCAATGGTACAGGAGCATCTTGGGGAAAATCCCTAGAGTCTCTGACATCACTGTAAGAGGATTCTTCCCTTTGCCTTGGAAGCAGATATGGTTGGTAGAACACTGTTCTTAAAGAAGATCCCATAAGGAACTGTGGGCTCATTCCTTAGAGCACTCACCATTGCAACACAAATAAGAGCGACACGAATTTTAATAAGAATTACGTCTGGTCCAGATATTGGTTGCTTTTGCCAGTGTCTGTTAGACAAGGAGTTAACAGGATTGCCATTGGCATTTAAACCAAATTTTAGTTTCTTCCCTATGGAAATCAACAAAAGGAGTCATCCCAAGTTCCCTGCCCAGGTGTAGAATGGCAAAGGTGTGGCTGCAGGTGGCAGTTGCCTCCCATCTGTTCTGGGACTCCGACTCTTTTGAATAAGTAAATCGTCTCACCCCAAGGCAGAGGGTGGAAGCCCTGCATTTTGCCAGGAATAAAGGGGCAGTCGTACCCTTTTTGCTAGTCTCTGACTTTGGGAGTCCTAATGTTTCACTCTTAAAGGAAATTCCAGGCTGAAGAGGAGCAACATACCTAAATTTAGCCTGATTCTGGCAAGAGAGCATGCAGAATGATGAGGTTACATGTGTGATCTGAGAAAATACACAGCTGGAGGTGTTCATATCCTGGGCATTGTACTAGGATGTTAAATGGTGAGGAAAGGTAGGGAATATTGGTTTCTGAAGGAAGAAGTCTAGAAATCCACTGGTAGACTGGGGATCTCTCAAGCCCTGAACCAGGACCTGAACCTCCCTCAGCCTTACCTGGAGTGAACCCTCAAGGGACCGGTCCCACTGGGAGCCAGGAGCAGGGACTGGGTAATGGGGCTTGTAGCTCCCCTGGCCTTGGCCTGAATGTGAGAGGGTCTGGGGTTTCATTTGAGATGCCCACTTGAACCCCATGTCCTGGTTTGAAAGAAGAGTTTATCCCTGGCTTAAGTGAATATGTGAGCAGGAAAGAGACACCCCACAAGGAAAGGGAAGGGAGAAGAGTGGAAAAAAACATGGAGGATAACTGATTTTCAACAAATTCACCAAAGGAATTCAATGGCAGAAAGAAAAGGTATTTCAACAAATGCTGGAATAACTGGATATTCATATGGAGGAAAAATGAAACTTTTCTTACCTAACTTACACCAACAAAAATCATTTGGAGATGAATTTTATGAACCAAATATTAAAGCTAGAACTACACAGCTTTTGGAGAAAACAGGAGAATATCTTTGTGACCTGGAGTCAAGCAAATAGTCCAGAGGGGGGAAAAAAACCAAAAGCAAACAAACAAAAAACCCAATAAATTAGATTCCATTAAAATTTAAAATGCCTGTTCATTTAAAGATATTGTTAGGAAAATAAATAGGCAAGCTCTGGACTGGGAGAAATATTTATAAAATAAGTATCTGTCACTGCTACAGCTTATTAATAAAACAATTCAATTAAAAATTGGCAAAATATTTAAAGAAACCCATTATGAGATAACAAACGAGGGAGAAACACATGAAAAAGCGCTTGACAATGATATATAACAGAACAATGAAATTGTTCTGTTTAACAGAAATTAAACTCATGATGAGATATCACCACACATTTGCTCAATGGCTAAAATTTGAAAAAATTTCACACTCCTGCATGTTGGTGAGAATGTGGACCAACCAGGGCTCTAATACGCTGCTTGTGGGCTTGTAAAATTGATAGTTTCTTATAAAGTTAAACACATATCTATCCTGTGACCTAGCAATTCTGCTCATAAATAAACTTGTTTATGAGCAATGAAAACATGCCCACAAAAAGACCTAGACACATATTGTATGTTTCCATTTAAGTGACATTCTAGAGTGAACGGAGGTGACGAGGCTCAGAAGAGATGCCTCAAGAGGAGAGAGGACTGGCTGGGAAAATTTTGCTGCTTCTCACCTATTCATATATTCATGCCCCAACCTGTGGTTTGGTGCTGAGGTGAGTAATGCTGAGGTGAGTAGAGCTGAGGTGAGCAAACTGGTGAGTAACAATGAGTGTTCAAGATAATAAAGAATTCTATTCCCTTCAGTGGATTCCTCAGTGTCTGAAATGTACTACTTAATGGGACAGTGGTTGGAAGTGAAGAAAGATGACCAGATATGTGCCTGTTCCTATAGTTCTGGGAATTCTTTCTTCCCTTCCAGAGTTCTTCAGGGGGCTGGAACTGAGTCTCCCTCCACTTCCTGTGCCCTCCAGCACAGTTGCTGAGGCTAGGGACTTGGCACTTTTTGGTTTTGGTAGTCTTGGGGATTGAACCTAGGGACTCTCTACCATGGAGGGACATTCCTGTCCGTATTGATTTTATTTTAAGACAAGGTCTTGCTAAGTTGGCTTTGAACTTGCCTACCTCCTGCTTCAGTCTCCTGAGTAGCTGGGATTACGGGCCTGTGCTACCGTGCCTGGCAAACATTGTTAGATGGCTACCTAGAGGTGTCATGGTGGGTGGAGTAAGGAGATGCTTTGCAGGTGGTTTGCAAAGGAGTTTCCTCTGGATTTGCCTCCTTTTCCAGTTTCTGGTTGGGGCCATAGAACCTAGCCCTGGCCCAGGCCTGCTCCTTCTCACCTGATTGTTATAAACAATTAGGATCAACAATCTGATCAACTCCTCCTCCCCTGCCCTTCCTTGGCCGCTGAGTCTCTGTTCACATCGCCAAGGCAGGTTACCTTCTGCTGGCCAAAGTTCTGACAGTCTTCTAGGAGCCTGAGCTGCTGCTTCTCCACAGTAGAAGCAATTCCATACAATAATGATGACCACTGTCCATCTAGCTTCCATCGTGTGCTGGGAGCCATGCCGAGAGCTGGGTCTGTATCCCCTCGTTGAATCCCCCTGACACGTTGCTGAGGAAGGTAGGATTGTTACCCCATTTTGCAAATGGAGAATCTAAGTTTCAGAGAGGTTTAAGTGACTTTTCCAGAAGTTACACACAGGTGAGTAGAGAGTCAAGATTGGAACGTAAGATTCTGGAACTGATCTGACTCCAGAGTCCCGGTTGAAATCTATTCTCCATCTCTTTGGGGGCAGATTTTGATTTTCTTTTCAAATGGAGAGAAGAGTGGAGAGGATACTGAAACTGGGACAGAGGCAGTGAATAGCATTGTGATGGCAGCTGCTTCGGGAGAGGGGTTTGGCAGGCTGGGACTGTGGGGCAGAACTTCTGAGGATGTGGGGGCTCCGTGGGGGGAGCTCCAAGCTGGACCAGTAGGGCAACAGGAGGTTTGGGGCAGAGCAGCCACAAATGTACCACTGTTATTCCACCAGTGGAACCTAAATGACCTGGTGGGTGCTGCTTTCCTCACCTGGAGCATCCTTTTAAATCCTCATAGCACCTTGAGGGTGGTGCTATTAGTACCTTTCCCATTTTACAGAGCAGTAAACCCAAGTTCACAAATACCTGTCCCCAAATCCTGTACCATGTGTTCTCAGGGATGGAGCCCTGTCCCCTCCTCTTTTCTTCCTCCCTATTTTCCTTCCTAGGAACCACTTCCTTCTACCACCTGTATAGTTGTTCATCTTTGTCTTAAAACTCATTTTCCCGTTCTTCCCTAGAACTGCCCTATTTAAATGTGCTAAGGTCAACATTAACAGGGTTGACATATTTAGCAAGCAGAATTTCAAAGTGTCTAGCTGAATTTGAGTTTCAAATCGACAATAGACACTTTTGTTTTTGCCATAAGAATGTTCTAACATTGCACGGGACATACAGATACCAAAAATGCATTATTAGAAGTTCAAATTGAATTGGACATCCTGTAATAGATCTGTAATCCTATTATAAAGGGCCTCACTGTACTGCTGCTCCTGGGCCTGCAGTTATCAGACTCTTCCCCTTTGTCCTCCCCAGACCCCTCCACCTAGCCAGTTCTGATAGGAGCTGGGCTATTCTGGGAACTGCAAGGACCTAACAGAGAGGAGAGGGCATGCATGACCTAACAGCAAGGAGGCTGGCCAGGGAACAGTGATGGGAGAAGAGAGGAGGCAGGCCATCAGCTTGGTTTATTATTCCCAAGGAGGATCGAGTGTGGGTGAGAAGCGAAGGGTCTTCCCCTCTCCCCTCCAGCCTCTCCACTCCTGCCACGCCCAGCAGCAGCTTGTCAAGGCCCATCCACAGGGTCTTTTTCTTCTCTTGCTGTGCTGCCCTCTGCTTAACAGGACATCCAGTTGGTGACAGTCCACTCCTCTGATAAGGTGAGTGGGGCCCTGTGCCTGTGCTGATAAAGCAGAGGCCAGGGAGTTTCAGAATATGCTGCCGCCACCACCATGGCCACAGCTACCCATCTGTTTCCAGCGCACAGGCCTTCTAAGAAGGGAGCTTTCCCTAAAGTCACAGTCAATCCGGAGAGTGCCGCCCCTCACTTTCCTCTTCAGGCCTCACAATCAGTGCCTGGGATCTGGGGAGAAACAGCTGGGGCCATAATGTGTGTAATCACATCTAGCTTCACTCTAAGGCGGGGGCCCCATGCACGTCCGCCAGACCAAGCCGCGTCTTTGTCCACGTTCTCATATGCCTGCCTTGTTTCCCCCTTTCCTGAGATGAAGAGTGCACTCCACCTTGTTTTCCTGGCACCTGCCCTGGGCACCCGCCACACCTGCAGGAAGGAGGGACTGATTGGCAGCCTCTGAGGTCTGATACAGGATACCCAGGAGGACAGGCTGGGTCTGAGGTCTGGCCCACACACTCTGGGGTCTGTGGGTGACCTTGAACTTTGCTGTCTGGACTTTTTGCTCCTGTTCCACATAGGTTTGGGTGGATGAGTCCTGCCCTCCCTTTCCCTCCAATGGCTTCCAAGGGTGGAAACCCGGTGATATACATGCAGGGCTGGAGAAGCCCTTGGCACACAAATTCTTTTCTCCCGGGTGCACAGCAAGAGACACTTCCCTCTACCCACGGTGTACCAGGATTTTCATGGGCAGTCCCCTCCAACCTGCTGGCAGCTGTCACTCACATTTGCCTCCAACTCCAGTTCAAACACTCGACACACTCTAAAGCCATGTTAACCCAGCTCCTTCCTCCAGGGAGGTGGAAGAAAGGGCAGAGGGGAACCTTCCCTTGCTTACTTACTGTCCTCGATGTTCCAAGGGAGGATGGGGGACCTGGGACTCACTCGGTGCTTGCTCAGGGAGGAAGACGACAATAAGTTCCTGCTCAGAGTCCTTCATCCCAGCCAGAGAAAGCCACCCTGGCCACATCCAGAAGTCGGTGTGCTGTGAATCCCAGCAACTGAGCAGGCTCCAGCGGGGATGAGCTCACCAGGATGTGGCCTAATGGGTTAACTCTTTGCAAGCTGCTGGCACAGACACTGAGGATGTGGCTTTCTCAGCTCTGCTCAGCCACTATTAGATGAATCTTGTGAAAAATTCATGAAGCCTCTTTGCAGTCCGGTGGAGGCATGCATTTGGTTGATGGTACCTGGGAAGGGCGGCTCCTCCAGACTCAAGCTCAGCAATCAGATGTGGGCTGGGGGAGGTGTGCAGTGGTGATAGTTGATTATACTTATTGATTGATTCAGAGACTGTCAATTACTGCTCAGTGCAGGAATTGACAGATCTTGGAACTCCAATTGTTTTGGAGAGGACACATGCAGATGGCAGGAATACTTTTGGGAACTTTCCAGCACCTATGGTGGACACTCTGTGTTACAAAATGCCCACAGAAAAAACACCCCTGCCCCAGGCCCAGACATCTCTGAGCTGGGGCAAAGCAGCTTGTTCACCCTTGCTTCTCTCAGTTATATCCCTATTGCTTTTCTACTGTGACAGATGAGAAGGATGGCAATCACTGCTAGGGAAGAGGAAGGTCCCCATTCTACAATCCTGTCCACACTGTGCTTGTTGAGGCTGGGTGTTAACTGTTAGATTGACAGTTTTCAAGATGCCAATGGATATGCTGAGGTCAACAATACTGTCTGTGGTTCAGATTGGTCCCTGCCCTTCTCTACACTAACTCAAGAATGTGAGGAGCCATTAGGATGGTGGGGAGGACAAGGGGCCTTACTACTGGTGTTTCTAATTTGGATGCACCTTTGTGGTCTGTAAAGAAGGCTCTCCCAGAAGTGACGTAGAGAAGATGAAGTCAAGGCAGGTGGGATTCTCCCACCTTGGGCATCTTAAATTTCCTTACTTATGTGATGAACAGGAGATTCACAGGCTGGGAAGGCTTTCAGAGGCTGCTGTGCAATCAGTGGCTACAGAAGCAGAGAGCTTCAAGGGTGAGACTGTCCCCTGGGCTGGGGGGGGATCCAGCTGAGCAGGATCCTCTGCTCAGGGAACTTGGGAAGAAAAGGCACCCCTGACCTTGGGGTCCTGGATTTCTTGACTTTGAAGGCTTTTGAGGATGTTACTTGCTCTGTTGTAGATGCCTCTAACTTTAAGGCTCAAACCTGTTTATTAAAGAAATGATCTTGGGTGCAAAGCCACCCTAAGGTGAATTATTTTGCAATGCAAATTATCAGATTATATTTTACAAATTTCAGCTTTTTATGCTTTCCCCCATCCTCACCGTGTGGCACTGTGGCATAGTGCTAGCTACTTATCAGAGCCAATTCCGTATCAATCACTTCCTCCACTCAAGCACCATTCTCAGCACTTTAAGTCATAATTCACTTATTTCCTGCACAATCCTTAGAGGGAGATATGTGGAATATATTGCTATCTTTGTGTTTGGCCTTGGACAAATTATTGAGTCTTAATTTCCTCCTTTGTGCATTGACTGTGTTCATTGCTACATCATGAGAGGTTTTGTGAGAATTGAATGAGAAAATGTTTCCAACAAGTACTCAATGAATATATATGTATATGTACACATAGCATATATATAGATACACACACACACACACATATATGCATACACATATAAAAATTGGGGGTCAGAGTAGAGAATGTTGAATGTCCAGCTGTGCTGTCTGGTGGTACAGAGGAGGAAGCATGAGAAGCCAGCTTGTTCCCTTCAAATGTCCTGGGATGAAGGGGCTGCTGCTGAAGTTTGGTGTCCAAGGGGCACAAAACAGGTATGGGTGTTACCTGGGGATCCTGCTTGGCTTCTTATGTATAATTCTCAATCTCGTGGTTCACACCTGCTCTGGCTCAGCTCTGCTCCCCCTTACTTGGCCAGTGCAATGCTCCATGTAACAATGGGAAGACTGGGAGACCAACTATCCAGGTTTGCTCCAGACTGATGGGTTTCTCGAGATGCTGAACTTTCAGGGCTAAGACCAGGAAAGTTCTAAACAAATCAGAATTAATTGGTTTCCTTAGTAAAAACTTTTGGGCAGTGGCATGCCATTTGGAGTCTCTGTGCTTGTGCATGCAGGCTTGCTCCTTCTGGAATGTTCTTTCTGCTCATCTTCATTTAGTTAACCCAATCAGTCTGGCCTTCCCTGCTCTGTAACCTCCCTCCTACCGGCCTTCCCAGTTACTCTTTTGGTTTATTATACTTCATGATTGTCCATCTACTCCCATCTCCCTGAAAGTCTCCAAAACTCCTTGGATACTTTTATTCAATAAAAAATTTTAAACATACAGAAAAATAGAAAAGGTTATTTATTGAACCCCCATATGTATCTCCAATCCAGTTGCAACAATGATCAATATTCATTCTTTTTCATTTGTCATCTTCTTATGCATTTTTTTAGTATGTTAAAGCAAATCCTAGACAAGTATACCCTTGTAAGTTGAGATGTATATCTAACAGACAGGATCCTTTCATTTTCTTTCTTTCTTTTACTTTTTTCTTTCTTGCTCTTTCTTTTAATAACCAGCTGGGTGTGGTGGTGCATCCTTGTAATCCCAGTGACTGGGGAGGCTGAGGCAGGAGGATCACAAATCCTTGCTGAGGCCAGCCTGGGCAAATTAGTGAGACCCTGTCTCAAAAGAAATAAAACAAAATAAAGAAGCCTGGAGATGTAGCTCAGTGGTTAGAGTGCCCGTGGGTTTGATCACCAGAACCTCTCATGAAATGTATATATACTTAAAAAGCCAAAACAAAACAAAATGAAATTAAGATATTCCTTAATGTTAATACTCATATTTCCCTAATTGTCTAAAAACTACCTTTTAATAGATTTCTTCAAAGCAGAATCCAAAGCAGAATCTTGGTACCTGTGTCTCCTAAGCTGCCTCTCAGTTGTGGGAGTCACTTTCTTCTTTGCTCATATCAATTATTTATGGAACACATCAGGCCTTTTGCAACAAAGGGAACTTTGCACATTTGGATTTTTAAAAAATTATTTTTAAATCGACAAATATAAATTATATCTATATTTATTGTGTACAGGTTTTCAAACATGCATGCCATGGAATGCCTAAACTGAGCTGATTAACACATCTAACTTCATGTACTTACTATTCTTTCCACATTCTGGATTTGACTACTTACTTTCTCATGTGTCACTTGACAATTTTCTCTACACTGCCAGGGCTCTATCTCAATTTACACCATGACCTCAGGTGCTAGGACACAAAATGATCTTGAGCCAATGTACAGAGGACTCTGGCTCATGTGTCCCGGGCTTTACAGTAGTCCTGTGACATAGGCAGGGCTGCATTTTATATCTGATTCTCCCTTGTGACACTGAGACAGGTGACCAAGACCAAAGACTCCAATGCAGTGATCATTTCCACCACCTCCTTCCTGATTGCCATGCCACGGCACAGGGGTTAACAAACAGGGACTCCGATTAACTGCAGATCTGAGTCCTCTTAGAGGAGGGGATTACCCTGCACAAGAATTTCCACAAGGCTTGGTGTCTCTTACCAACGCCAGTCCAGAGAGGAGAGTTAGGTTCTAACCTGGAGTGGGAGCCTGGTGTTGTGTGGCAGCAAGGGAGGGGACTATGGGGCAAACAATCCTAATAAAGAGGTGCTGATGTTGACATCCCTGTTTCCCACATTGCTCTTTTTATCTTAATCTAAGATAGCAGCTCATTATCCTTAAGAAAAAAAAAAAAAAAAAAGAGCAAGGGGAAACAGAAACCAAACCAAACCAAATCTACCAATTCTTTTGGAAAACATCCCCAGAGGGAGTCCCAGTTCCCATCCCATCCTTTTTGAAACTCTTTTTTCCACTCCCTGTCTGTCCCTCTTCCTCCTGGTCTGCTTTTGTTGCACACCCCTGACAATTCTCAGTATGTCCTAATTTCCTAGGGGGATCCACCAGGGGAATGGAGCCCCTTCTCATTCTCAGTACCTACTAACTGAGCAGATGGTGTGAGACCACAGCCAGCCAGGCCCTGCCTGGGGAAAAGGAGCGCTGGGTAGGCAATGGGAATTCTATAATGAGGAGGTAGGAAAAGGAGAGGCTAGGCACAGGGAGAATGGAAAGGCTGATGGAGGTTACAAAAAGGGCGGAGGGAGAAACAGCTTTGTTGCAGAGGGGCGGGATAGTTCTCAGGGGAAGGATAGTTCTCAGGACAATCATTATCTGCCAGGACCTGCCCTCCTTCCTAGGTGGTGCAGGAGACCTTGGAAACCGCCCAGTACTGGGTGGGGCGCTGGGTCCAAGGGCGGGGTGTGGCCAGAGGACGGAGGTGTCCTGCTCCCGGGGTGCGGCTGCCATCTAGTGGTGAATTTTAGGTAGGGTTGCTACCTGTAGTATTACAAGTATTCCTTGGTCACTGCTTGAGGGATCTGTCTATGGCCTGGTAATTCACACTGGGCTTGCAATTAGAAAATCCAGTTTCAGTGTTTGTTGATAGAATTTCACGAAAATATTCCCCAAAATTTCAAGATTTATTTTTCTTTTGGTACTGGGGACTAGACCCAGTACCAAAGTACTAGACCCAGTGGTACGCTCCTATCAAGCATACCACACCCCACACACTGCCTTTCTTTGTTTTGTTTTATTTTGAGAATGGATCTCATGAAGTTGCCCAGGCTGGCCTCGAACTGCCACCCTCCTGCCTCAGCCTCCTTAGTTGCTGCGGGATCACACCTCACATGGCCAATGTCAAGATTTCAAAGCATAAAGTGTTCTGATATTTTGAGTCATTGAAAGGATTTATGTGTTCATCTCCTTATCAAATATTGATTACGGATCTGTTAAATGCCGGGCATTGTTTTAGAATAGGCACTTCCAGGAAGCTTCCATTGCACAGTAAACCAGAGCTCTCCCTGAGCATTCAGACTAGTGAGAAAGTTAGGCACTAAATAGGCTATTATACCAGTAATTAATTGTGATGAAGACTAGAAAGAAGTAGAGGAGTTATAAGACAATATTATAGGAGTACCTGAATTAGTTTGGGGGTCAAGAAGGATTCTCAGGAATGGAAACACTTTAATAGAGACCCACAAGCTAGGAAGATGCCATATTCCAAGACCCAGAGACTAGGAGAGCCTGACTTAATTGAGGGGTAGTAAGCAGCGGGCAGAACACCAGCCAAGACCGGCTTGGGATGAAGCTGGAGTTTTACCCAGGGACTAAACCTTGGTGGACCTTGTAGGCTGTGCTAACTCATGAAAGAGTCTTAATAAATGCTAACTTCTGAGTATGGATGAATGAAATATCAGAAAGATGTCCTTCCTTCAGGAGACTTCCATGGGACTCAGGAGAAGGGTACACTGGTGACAATGTTCTAGTGAGGGTGAGGTAGTTCAGGAGGACAAGGGATGGGCAAGGGCTCACTGGATTCTTCCTGATGGGTCAGGGGTATCCCGGGGTGGAGAGAGTCTGAGTTGGACTTCACTGTTTGGTGCATGTGGGGTGATAATGAGGTAGGTACAGGTCTGCAATCCACAAGCTCCAGTCCCCAAATCCCTAACTTTCTGGAGATATTGACTTCAATATCAGGGTTCCAATCTAGTGGAAACCCACAAAGTTGGCAAAGGGGACTCAAAGTCTGGTGCCATTGAGTCACCCCACAGTATTTTGACACATCTGTTTCAGATGGCATGAAAGAGTTCAAGGGACTAACATTGCTGCTCTGGTCCCCCGAGGGCTCACGTGGTGTGAGCTTGGTCCCTGGTGTGCAGGTGTTAAGAGGTGAGGCACAGTGGGAGTCAGCAGGTCTTTGGAATTAAGGCCTTTCTTGGGGAACCCTGGCTAGTTCTCATAAGAGAGTTATTATAAAGGAGTAGGCTGACCCCTTCCTGTTCTCTCTGGCTTCCTGTCTCTCATATATGCTCTGCCATGATGCCATCCACCATGTAACCAAGGGACTCCCACCAGAAGCTAAATTGATGGAGTCATCCAGTTTTGAACTTTTGGCCTCTAAAACTGTGAACTAAACAACCTCTTTTCTCTATACACTACCCAACCTCAGGAGTTTTATTATAGCAGTGAAGAGATGAATACAGTTGCTCTCCCTCCTTCCAGTGAAAAGTTCCCCATAGAGGTGGTGGTAGTTTAGGGACACTGTGCAGAGGAGGTCATGCTGAAGAGGAGGTCATTCCTCTCTATTTTGGAATGCACACAGACCTCCTTCTGCATACCAGCCAGTAAATGCTGTGCTTACTCATCCACTGGTGAATTGTTCACTATTTCTGTGACAAAAATTTCTGGGTCTACTCACTAACCCCTTTCCCTTTGTAACAACTCTAATTTTGTCTGGGCAGAAATATTTCTAGATTTGATAAAACAGTCTAATCTGAAATAAGAAAAAAGGATTCCAACATTTCAGTGATTCAACATTATTTCATGCCCTCATAGTAGCCTTTGGCAAGGGTTCCATTTGTCAAGGCCTCTCTTCTCTATTACTCAGAGACCTGGGCTCCTTCTATCTTGAGGCTCTACCCTCTCCTAGGTTGCTGTAATGATTGTCGACATTGAGCTGACAGAGAAAAGCCAGGTTGAAAGGGAGAAAAGTTTGGGGGGTGGGTGGCATATGTAGATCCTTTTGGCCAACATTTTAGGTGGTATATATTACCTACTTTCACTTTCCATTGGACAGAGGTTAGTCACATACTCACAGCTAACCTCAGAAAGGATGGGAAGTCTAGTCTAGCTATGTTCAAAAAAGTGTCAATGGATTTGGGTAGAAAATTATCAGTCCCTGTTACAGGGTTGACCCAAACCAATAATTCATAGTCTCCCTCCATATGAGTTACCTATTGCTGTGTAAAAAAAGAAGTCTCCAAATCGCATATCAGCATAATTAAAATTCCTCACCTCAATAGTGTCTTGAGAGTTAAGAATTTGACAATAGTTCAGAAAGAAGTTTCTGGGTCAGGGTTACTCATGAATTTTGTCCAGGGCTGCAAATCCTTTGAAGTGTCACTTGAGGCTGAAAATGTGCTCCAAGGCAGCTCATTCTAGCTTCAATGGGCCAAGTGGGTTGATCTGGCTGTTGACAGGCGGCCTCTGTTCCTCCACACATGAACCTCTCCAAAGAGCTACTTGCGTTTGCTTATAACATGGCAGCTTGCTTCCTCCAGAAAGAGTGATCCCAGAGAGAATTTATGATGTCATTTGTCATTGAGTCTGAGAAGTCATATACACCATCATTTCTGCCAAATCTTATTTATTAGAAACAGGTCACTAAGTGCAGTGCACACTCAATGGGAGAAAAATTAGGCTTCACTTCTCAGAAGGAGGTTTATCCAAGAACTCAGGGGCACATTTTAAAATGATCATCATGCTTTTAAAGAAAGATATGGTCATAAGACAAAGTTCAGGCTAATGAAATACAGGGGAAGACCTAAGAGGGGCTTCTGGAAACTATCCTTACATGCTTGGCTCGTTGCTGTCTTAGTCGATTCTTTGCTGCTACAATTGAACACTAAAGACTGGGTAGTTTATAAATAAAAGATTTATTTGACTCATGATGCTGGAGACTGGGAAGCCTAAGAGCATGGGGCTGATGTCTGACAGGGGCTTCCGTACCACATCATAACATGGCTGAGGGACAAGTGAGCACATGCCAGTCAGAGAGAGAGAGAGTTGGCCGAACTTTCCTCCTTTTGTCTGGAGCCCACTCACTGGATAAAACTTTAGTACATCCATGAGGACCAACTATGACTGAATTACCTCTTAAGGGTCCCCCCTCTTGATGCTGTTAAAATGGCAATTAAACTTCAGCATGAGCTTTTCAGGGGATGTTCAAATCACAGCATTCGCCCTCTCCACCTTCCTCTCTCTTACTGCCTGGGCTATGAATGTGACTATTATTGCTGCAATGGCCATCTGAAGGCAATGACAGAATCCTAAGGATGGATCTAATCAGTAAAGAAAGTGAAACAGAAAATGAACAGAGCCTGAAACACTGATGATATTGCAGCGTTGTTACAACAGCCCTGGACGACCTGCTTCTGGACTTGATGATGGTGGGGATCATTATCTGATTTAAACCAGTGTAATTATTTTGGGGGAGGTGTCTCTAACTTAGAACCAAATAGAGTTCTTCACTGATACCATGTTCCAATTAGTCCTAGACACTAGGAAACAAATTTGAATGAAAAAGGGTTGTTGTCCTCAAGTGCAGTCTGGGAAAATACTGGGTAGCATACGACAGAGATGGAAGAGGGATGTTTGCTCACACCAAACAAACAACACTCACAAGAAACTCACCCAATGGAATATAAGCCCCATGGAGCAGGGATTCTTTTTTTTCTGTTACCTTTACTGCTTTATCTCTTGAGCTTAGAACAGAAACGAAGGTTTTCAAATAACATGTATTGGATGAACAAAATGGAAATAGAGCATGTCTTTCAGGGAAAAGAGAAAGTCTTCCATGAGGAGAAGATGATGACAAAAGACTTCTTGGATTTCTAGTCATGGTGGAGGACACAGTCAGCTGGGTGGGGCACTGAGGAACTGGCTGGCATAGGGAGCCTTGGCAGACAGAGGCAAGCTGGGTGGTGTAGCCCATGCAGTTATCTTCACAGTTGTTTTCAAAGCATACGGGGCGTACGGTGGCATCGATTACTGGAAGCTCTGGGCGTTCAATTTGGCTCAAAAATGCCTCTCCCGAAAGTCAGAATAGCAATTAAGGGCAGCTTGGTGAGAGTACTAACCCGTTTCATTAATGAGGTCATTTGTTTTGCTGAGAATCTCATCAAGGCCTTTGAGGAGGGCTTGCTGCCATGGATTGCAACCCCAAAGGATGGGCACTCTCTGCTCAGCCCATAAAGTCCCCATCCCATTCTGCAAAGCCATTCGCCAGTTTTAATTGACATTCGCTTGTCCTTTCACATTAATTTCTCTGTGGACCTGTTTGACTTAATCTGTCCTCCCTGGTGAGGTTCTCAAAATGGATTAGACAGTTTCAGCCAGCACTGATAGTGTCTGGGACCCCTGTCCTAAGAATAACAATGAAATTAAACAGCAACCATGTCCTTTTATTTTTCCCCTTAAATTTACAGAGGAAACAACACTGGAGCCTGACTCTGGCATCTGCTGAGCTGCTCGTTTTCATGTGCTCTATTTCTACCTGGTCCAGAAAGGTGGCACTGTGATAGAAATCTGAGCCCAGAGCTTTTGTAATGCCGGGGCTCTTCAAGCTTCACTAGGGTCTGCAAAAATAATTGAGAAGCTCGGAAAGAAAATATTTGTTAAATCTTTTCTGAGGTAACATGAAGTCATGAATCTACTTAAATACAACTCAGTTCTTACATTGCTGCATATCCACTATTATTCAATATGGGCACATTTTCGTATGTTTAATAGGGCAGGATATTGGGAGTCTCCAAACTTAATGATGATATCTTTGAAAGTCTTAAAATGGCCTTGGGCCTACTTGCTTCTTGAAATCTAGGTAAGGTGTTTTGAGATCCCTGTGGAAGCCCTCCTGTACTTTTTACAGTTCGGTGTGTTTCTGCCTGGTGTGGTTTATTATCTTGTGGTATCCTCTGGCTGCAGGGAGTACTTTAACTGAATTAGTAGTCCCCTGATTTTTCTCTAGGTGCTCTCTCTGATCTTCCCTGCACTGCTTCAGGTTTGAAACTCAGTTCTGCCTTCAGTTTTCACAGATCCGCACCCTAAGAATATCTTTGGAGAGGGAGAGGAGAGATTTCACAGAACAACAATGATGCAATGACATCACATAGACTCCATCAATGCCAAAGGCCTCATGAAGACCTTGACAGTGCTGATGACTTCAGATGATTCTTAGAAGTTCTTCAGGGGCTATGATGCTGTCTATAATTACTATCGGATTCTTCTGAATGAATGCTGCAATGGAGATAGGTGTATAGATTAATTACTCTGGAAACAGGGTAGACTGATTCTTGATGTTAGGCACATACTCTGAGGTGCTGCCCGTCACCAACAACCAATTATCCAGTTCTCCAGACACCCACTGAGTGTTTGAATTCAATTAAATTTGGTCATAACTACCTGGAACTAGTGTCAGATTCCACAGGTACAAGGCCCATCCCATAAGACTGTCCCTACTCCACATGCCATTTTCAAGTCCCAGGCCACCTGTACTTCTGACTCACCAGTTGTAAGGTTAGAAGTTCCCACTACTCCTGATAATTTTCTGAAATGGCTCAAAGAGCTCACGATTGATATTAGAGAGCATTTCAACTCAGGAATAGTCAGATGGGAGACACACAAGGGCAAGACATGGAGGAAGGACCACCTGCCCTCAGCTCCTCCACATGCTCACAAGCCTGGAAGTCCTCTTGTTATGGGGTGCAACTTAACAGACCATTCATCACTGAGAAGTCCAAATTTGAGAGTCTTTATTAAGTCGGCCGGCTGACTGTCTCACACAATGCCCCCAAAATGGCTATTGGGCGAACAGCCCCAACCATAGGGGTTGCAGGGGGTCTTATGCCAAAAATCGTATCAATCACAAGTGTCTGTTGCTATGATTCGAAATTACAAACTTACATCATGAAATCATGAGCAGAGGGGGAAGTGGGTCAAAATGATCCTTACCTAGGTACAAACTAAAGAATGGTTACTAATGGTTACTAACATAGGAATCAAAAGAGAACAATTTTTCATCATATAAGAATTGCCATTTTGAATTGTTCAACATGTCATGCTAAGTGACTGATGATGGGTACAGAGGCGGGGTGTTCCCATGGGAGAAGCTCATTTCCTATATAACATGGAGTCTCAGAGCAAAATGGAGTCTGTGTAGTCATTGCCCATATAGACTGGCCTGTAACATTTCTATGGAGCCAAATCTGTCAGTCCATCATACTCTGAACCCCATAGCTTAGGGGATGGATTTCATTACATTGGCAAGATGGATTAAATCACTGGTCATTGGTGATTTAACTCCATGTCCACTCCCTCTCCTTCTCCCCTCCTCCAGGGTCAGGGATGGGGCTGAAAGTTCTAACCCTTTTATCTTTCTTGGTTTTTCTAGATACCTGTGCCCATCCTGATGGTACCCATGGGCCCTCAGCCACTAGTTATCTCATTAGTATACAAAAGATGCTCCTCACTCCTGAGATCGCCAGGGCTTTAGGAGCCCTGTGCCTGGAACCAGGGACAAAGACCAAATACACATCCCTTGCTACCTCACACACCCCAATCAGGAATCCACACTCCAGGGATTCTAGGGAAGGTGTTTCAAACATCGCTGTGCAAATCTGCACCAAAAGATTAATTCAGCATAAAGGAACAGTTTATATATGTAATATTTAATTCTCCTTGCATGTGCGCATGTGAAATGGAGTTAAAGAAAAGTGTTGCTATTAAAACTACTGGTTCTACTTCCCTTGAATGAACAGGTGTAGGAGCCTGTGGAGCCCCCTCTCTCACTGGGAGTGGCTCCCTCCCATTCTTCTTACGGTTGGGGTAGGTGGGGGTCCCTGCTCTGTGATCCATACTTGAAGGCACGGCTCAAAAAATCTTTTGGTAACTATTTTAGGCTTTGTGGGATATAGTCTCTGCCTCAACTACAGTGGTCTGTCTGTTTGGGACAGTTGTTTATGTGCAACTACATAAGGGACTTGGGCATCTTAGGATTTTGGAATCTGCTGGGGGCCTTGGGACAAATTCCCCACAGACATGAAGGAACCATTGTGCTCAGTTCTTTTAGTGCAGTGTGAAAGTAGCCGTAGGTAATTTGTAAACCCATGGGTGTGGTTGTGTGCCAATCAAACTTTATTTTAAAAACAGGCTATGGCGGCTTCAGCCACTGTACTGTAGTTTGCTGATTCTTGCCCTAGATCAGGTGGTGCCAGATCTACTTATGAATTTTGCCAATAATGTAAACTAACAAATTCCTTTTTTTTTTTTTTCCAATCTTAAAGTCCTTACTAATAACACAACAGTAAAGGAGGGGAAGAAGCCAAGCCTGGCTTTAGAGCAGTGATTCTCAGACTCTGGTGTGCTTGGGAATCCTGTGGAGAGGAAGTTCAGACAGGAAGAGGCTGGCCTGGCTCTCCATCAATTCTCCATCAGCCTGTCTGGGTCCAGAATTTGCATTTCTAACAAGTTCTCAGGAGCTGTTGATGCTGCTGGCCCTTGGACCACACGTGAAGACAAGAGCCTTTCTGGAACAGTGGTTCTTAAACCTTGGTGAGCATCAGAATCTCTGGAGGTCTTGTTAAACACAGTACTGGTGCTCATTCTCAGAGTTTCTGAGGTGGGAACCTAAATTTTCATTTAGTTTTGCCACCGGGAATTAAACCCAGGGGTAACCTACCAATGAGCTACATCCCCTGCTCTTTTTATCTTTTGAGCCAGGGTCTCACTAAGTTATTCAGACTGGCCTTGAATTTATGGTCCTTCTGTCAGAGTCTCCTAAATCACTGGGATTACAGATGTACCATCACAGCTTGCTACATTTACATTTCTAACAAGCTTCCTAGGAATGCTGATACTTTGAGTATTCTTTAGAGGAAATCTCCTTTGATTCTTTTCCAGTTATGTCTCTCTTCACAGGGGTGTCTATGGGGTCAAGGACCCATTGTCTTCCTTCCTAGTCTATATCCTAGTTAGGATCCCTGGAGAAGCAGCCTTGAGCCTTTTTGCAGGGCTTGTGTGAACACCATTCATGGAATAGTGATAGAGGACAGACAGATGTGAGTGGTGGGGACACCATGAAGTTAAGGGAATAATTCTATTAAATGGGCCCATTCTGCTGACACCCACATGCTTTTACTTTTTTTTTTTCTTACTGGAGATTGAACCCAGGAGAATTTAACCACTGAGCCACATCCCCAGTTCTTTTTATTTTTCATTTTGAGACAGGGTCTGGTAAGTTGCTTAGGGTCTTGCTAAGTTACTGAGGCTGGTCTCGAACTTGAAATTCTCTTGCCTCAGACTCCCAAGTTGCTGGGATTACAGGTGTGCACTGCTGTGCTCAGCTTGCATTTGCTTTACAAAAGCAATTTATCTGTAACCCTGCCTGGTTTTGGTTGATGGGATGTTACATTCCTCAGCAAACTACCAGTTATCTGCAGGGGATATGCAGGCCCCCAAATGCCAATAAGAATACAAGTTACCCCAAAGGTGGGAGCTTTGGTGAACTTTACACAGACCAGATCCCAGAACTCAGGGAGGTAAGGATAACTCTCCCTAACCATTAAATCTGTAAGAACAGATTTCAATTAGAACCAGTCAGCATGGGCCAAAGTGACTTACAGTTGTCCTGGCAGTGGGGACTTGAAAGTCTGATGTCATTCTGCTGTCAGTCAAAAGTCAAGAAGTGGGCCTAGGTGGGACTCTCTGCAAATTGCTCTGGGACCCCTAATAAAAGTGGAGAACAGGAGGAACACAGTCCCTCTCCTCTGGGAGGACCCACTCTTCCCCTTTTCCCCTTTCCCATCCTTCCAATAAACTCATGCTTGTTACTCTGAGCAACGTGTCTGAAATCTTTCTGACCTGATTGCAAGAATCAAGGTTTGAAGGGGTGATCTCTGTGCTGCCTCAGTTTCCCAGTGCCCCTCAGCCCTGTAATGGCAGGAGTAGAGGGGATGGGGTTGGACCTATAGCCTGGGATGTTCACACACCGTGAGGCCCTTGCAGTTCAGAATAGAACTGAAGTTGGAAAGAACCTGGGGTAGGACCAAGGCCCACACCCTCCTGAGCAGATGTAACTGTTTTCCCCATTTAGGGCTATTCTGATCAGAGACAAAAGGCATGGCCTTTAGGAGCCTGACCTTTGGAGTCAGGTGGACTTCAGTTCCACCCTTGATTCTGACATTTCTTTACTGAATGGCCTCAAGCACGTTACTATACCTCTCTGAACCTAGTCTCACCTGTAATGTCAGAATACTATAATCACAAACACCTAGCTCATCAGTGTTTTGGCAAGAGCAAATACAGTAAGGTATTAAAGTGTTTAGCATAAGACAGGAAATACAATAAAAGTTTAATAGTATTGCACTTATTGTTGTTAGTATCTGTAATTAAGTCCTTGGGGTGGGGGCACACGTCATTCCCGACTGTCCTCTCTTTGCATCATACCAGAGAAAGTCAGGCACGTTCTGAGCAGTATTTTCACTGCTGCAGTTCTTCTGTTGTCTACTCATTCCTCCTGCTCAGCTCTGAGTCCTAGTCTTACAGAACACGAGGAAAAGAGATTAAAGTCCAGAAGATGACATGCCCTTTTAGAAATGCAATTTTATAGGAAAATAGTATTGTACTCATTTTCTTTTTTGCTCTGCTGTAATTACAATGTTCATCAAGCTGTTTGTGGCCACAATTAGATTCATAGAAAACAGTGCACCCATAATTAGTTGACCCTTGCTCCTATTTTTCAAGGGTTTAATTTATGCTTTCATTACTTTCACATCTACATTAGATTCAGGATAATATACAAGGGCTCAGGCAGCCCTGCACTGATGAGTGTGGGTGTGTGGGTGTGAGGCTGTACTTCTTGTGTGTGAGAATGCCAACCTCCAGCAACAGTAATAATACCACAACTTGTATTTGTCCTAAGCTTTATTCTTGAAAACAGAATGTCTGTTAATTTTCTACAGTGATGGAAAGGTGTTCTTTCTGTGCTATCCAATACATAGCCACGAGGCCTATGTGGTTGTGAACACTTGCAAAGAGGTTAAGTTGAGTGAAGAACTGCATTTTAAATTTTGTTTAATTTTAGCTAATTTAATATTTTTTTAGTACTGGGGATGGAATCTAGGGCCTCATAGATGCTAGGGATGTGCTCTACAACTAAGCTACATCCCAAGTCCCGCCCTTTTTATTTTTTAAATTTTGAGACAGGGTGTCTCTAAGTTGGCCAGGCTGACCTTGAACTTGTGATCCTCCTGCCTCAGCCTCTTCTATAGCTGGAATTACAGACCTGCACCACCACCCCTGGCTTAATTTAAATTTGGATAGCCACTTAGTATTATTGGCTGCTATATTGGACAGTACAGGCTAAAAACATACTTGCTTATTTGATCCTGGCTCATCATCTGAGAGAAATGCATCATTTTATTGACAATGAAACTTCATTAAGGAAAGGTGGCAAGATCACAGGGCAGCAACGCTGCACAAATGCACACCTGGGTGCCAGGCAAGCGTGCGTTCACCCTCATCATGTACTTTAAAATGCGTATGTTGCTGAGGGCCCTCTTCATATTTCTTCAAAATAATTTGCAATTGGGCCACTACAGACATTGTAATTTTCAGTAACTTGAATGAAGACAGTGATTAGATTTTTTTCCTTTTAGAGGGCACTGTTCTTTCACTCCATTCCCAAACAGCCTAGAGTTCTATAGCACAAAGTCTAAATGTATACAATAACATTATTTAGAAAAACCTGCATGCTTGCTTTGGGAAGGAAAAGCAAACTTTTGACTAAGGCAAAATTTAAATAGAAGGTCGAGCACTGAAACAAGGGAAGCATTTTAAATAAACATGATAAGCAAAGAGTTAAAAGAAGTGGAAAAATTTTGATGCATTCTTGGAGAGTGGATAGCACACGTGAAACCCTGTTCTAGTTGTGTCTTATTTTAGTTCACTATGTATTAGGCCAGTGGGTCTCAATTAAGGGTGATTTTTGCTCCCTAGAAGACATTTGGCAATTTCTGGAGGTATTTTTGTCATTGCAATTTGAGAGAGAGACAGTACTGGCATCTAGTGGGCAGAACCCAGAGATGCTGCTAAACATCCTACAACACACAGGGCAGATCCTTTCAATAAAGAATTATCTGGTTCAAAATATCAATCAATCCCAGCCGGGGCTGGGGAGGCTCACTGTAATCACTGGCTACTCAGAGTGTGGTCTGTGAACCAACATACTGGGCATTGCCTGGGAACTTCTTAGATTCATAAGATATTAGGCCCCACCTCAGACCTATTACATCAGAGCCTGCATTTTAATAAGATACTGCCATGATTTGTACGTTCTTCATAACTTGAGAAGCCCTGGTATCCTAGTCCATTCTGTGATGCTATAACAAAATACCCAAGGCTGAGTAACTTGGGAAGTAGGAGGTTTATTTGGCTCATGATTCTGGTGGTTGGAAGATCTAAACATCATGGTACTGGCATCCTGGTGAGACCCACCCCACCATGGGCTATGTCATAATGTGGCAGAGAAGCAGAAATGACCATATGCAGAAGGGAGTGGACTTACTTTATAACAACTCCCTCTTGCAAGAACAAATCCTGTGATAGGAGAACTGACCCACTCCCATAAGATAGCATGGATCTATTCATAAGGGATCAGGAGCCCCCAGTGACCTAGTTACCTCCTTCTAGGCCCCACCTCTTAAAGGGACCACCACCTCTTAGCACCATCACATTGGGGACCACACTTCCAGTACACGAATCTTTGTGAGATCACATATTCAAACATAGCAGTTGATGTCTGTCTATATCATAAACTCTATACTCTGGTCACTGGCAATTGCTTTGGAGAAGCCCGTGGGCAAGCTGAATAGCAATTCAATATTGGATCTAAAGTTCTCAACGAGGACTAGTGGTTAAAGAAAACAACTAGCATCTCTTTTTCAGAGTCTGGTCACCAAACAAAGAGAAAACCTTAGTAGTTGATAGTAGGAGGATGGAAATAAGACGTGGCTATGGGAAAGCCAGAGGTGTGCGCAGCAAATTCCTGAAGCAGAGAACTGTGGTTTCAGAGGGTACCTGCCTAATAACAGTGGTGATGGCAAAACTGAGACTCCTGGAACCCACAGTTGAGGGAAGGGCATTTATTTGGGTCTTTGGAGTTACCTTGAATTTAGACATCTGTCACTTTCTTTCTTTTTTTTTTTTCTCTATATGATCCAGTTCTTTGTTTATTTCTGTGTTCATTTTCTTTTACCCCAACACCAGAGGTAACCTGCTTCTTTAGAGCTGGGAAAAATCTTTTTAACACCTGAACCAATAAGAAAAAGACAAACACTCCAATAGAAAAAAAAAAGGAAGAGGTTAAAAAAAGCAACATTCAGAAATGCACAAGTAGATGGGGGTGGTGGCACACACTTGTAATCCCAGTGACTTGAGAGTCTGAAGGAGGATGATTGCAAATTTGAGGCCAGCCTCAGCAACTTAGCAAGGCCCAAAGAAACTTAGTGAGATCCTGTCTCAAAATAAAACATCAAAAAGGCTGGGGGTGAGAGTCAGTAGTTAAATATCTCTGGATTCCATCCTTAGTACAAGAACAACAACAACAAAACTATTCTTATATATCCAGAGTAAACAACTGGAAAATGTATGCTTTCTATATGAAGAAAAGCTATGAAACCATTCTGAAGAACACAAAGACATGATTTTACAGAGACCTACTGTGTGCCTAATTGGAAGACCCAATAGGTCAATTCTATCAAATTATGATATAAATATGAAGTGAGTCTAATAAGAACCCTTGGGATTTTCCTGGAATTTTTCAAACTAAGGAAAAAAAATGCATCCAGAGTAGAAAATGTACAAGAATAGTTAAGACACTTAAAAATAAAAATTGGGGATTTAGAAGGGAGGGAAAATACCTAACAAATTTGTAATAACTGAAACAATATAGGCTTGATGTATGAGTAGCTGGAGGGACAAATGGAACAGAAGAGGGAGTCCAGGACAAATCCGGGTATGTATGGGAAGTAGTATGTGATGGCAGCAGCCTATCAGCCCATGTGCTACGTACATACACATACGTGCGTGCTCACATACGCTACAGACATAAATGAACATGTCTATCCTGACTCACCTTCTTTTTTTTTCTCTCTACCAGGGATTGAACCCAGGGGCACTTAACCACTGAGTCACATCCCCAACCCCTGCCCCCTTTTATATTTTATTTAGAGATAAGTTCTCACTAAGTTGCTTAGGGCCTTGCTAAGCTGAAGCTGGCTTTAAATTCTCCATCCTCCTGCCTCGGCCTCCTGAGCCACTGGGGTTGCAGGCTTGTGCCACTGTGCCCAGCTCCTCTTTGTTTTAAAACCAGCCTTGACTCAGGTACTGGAATACAATCAGAAGCTTCAGCCTCTCCTGGGTGAGGCTGGCGGGAAGCCACACTTTCTGGGCTTCAGTGGTCCAGCCTTGATGGCTGGGTTCCCATGGGGCTCCTGAGTCACCTTTCACATGGACCACGTTCCTAATGGTGTGGCTTCCCAGAGAAGCCTGGAACGTCCATTTTCTCTGGGTCACAACTCTTCCTCACGGCCTCCCTTGTTTCCTCCTCTACTGTGCCAGTTCCTTACCCCTTGGGTCTAACACTCACAGATCAGAGAAGTATCACATCTGATAGATTTTACAGTCACTCTAGAGAAAATGGAATAACTCTTCTAGAAAGCAAGAATTTTCAAAAAACTCAAAGGCGTCAAAGGGAAGAAATGTTTCTTCCAGAAGCATCCTAGTCCACATCCCTGACTCAAGTGGGGAATCCAGAAAATCCCCCCAATCTAAGCACATCAGTCCCCTTTTTTATTCTCCCCAAGAATTTCCAAACTTGTGAATGAAGGATGTGCCATGTTCAACACTGTGCTGGGCACACCCAGGCTTACACTCAGAGCCAGGCCCTATCCTGGGCGATTCTACCCGCCACTGCCCCATTCTAGTGTATCCAGATCATCACAGCGTACTGGGGAACAGCACTACTTCCCCTGCGCACCCTGAAGCTCTTTCCTGCCTCAGAGCTTCAGGAAAATGAAGCTACGGACACAAGGAGGAATGGAGCCGAATATTCTAGAACAAATTCCTTAAATTGCTCCTGAAGAATCCCCCAGCTTGGTAGCTGAGGGAGCAAGGAATAAGTGGCAGTAAAGGAGCTAAATCACCACCCACTGCTTTGCCCATATAATTGAGTTAATAATTAAAACGTAACTAACGAGGACCTCACCCACAAGGAGTCATTATGTGTTTCTTTTCTAGACCTTTGTCACAAAATATGAAAACCATATCGTATGATGTGTTTGTTCTCAGAACTGCTTAGCAACCTCAGCTTTAATTGCCACCCAGTTTAGCTGAACACACGATTAATTATGATGTCTCATACCTAGAATATTAGGTATGCGAAAAAGTCACAGAGATGGTTCCTCCCTGTTGTGAAACTGAGTCAGATGGAGCTCCCACTGTGGAGTTCACCCTGGGAGAATATTTCACAATTTTTCTGCTTCTTCCTTGAACCAGCTTTGTTAAGATGCATATAATTCCATAGTTAAAAAAAAAATTCTATGGAGTATTTTCCATGGAGGAAAATACCTCTCCCTAACCGTATGGCCATTGTATAATGGTACAATTACTGAACAAGCCCAGGTTTAGTACGCTCATTAGTGACAGGTATTTGGCTTCTCATAACAGTTCTATGGAAAATTTGTGGGTGATGACGTAGAATCAAACATTGGGTTTGGGAATAAAGAAACTTGAGTTCTATTGTCAATTTTTCTGCACTGGTTATGGGCCTTTCTTCAAGAGCTATCTCATTAAACCTCAGTTTCTTCATCTGTTAAATAGGTAGGACTGTGATAATTTGAGCTGGTGTGCCTTGGGCTGCTGTCCAGACCTAGTAACCATTAAGAACAAAGAGGGACAGCCATCACAGATATGAGAACATAGAAATACAGTCAGCCCTTCTGCATTCATGAATTCAACAACCATAAATCAAAAATATTTAGAAAAAATTGCACCTACACTGAGCATACACAGACTTTTTCCCGCCAGTATTCTGTGAACAATAGAGCAACTATTTACATAACATTCACACTGTATTAGGCATTAGATGTCATCTAGAGATGATTTAAAATCTATGAGAGTATATGAGAGGACATAGGTGATATGCAAATACTACACCATTTTATAGAAGGGATTTCAACACTTATGCATTTGGGCATCCATGGAGAATCCTGGAGCCATGGGTTAATTGCTGGGAAGAAAGGCATGAAAATATCTTTAGTAAAGGAGTCTCCAGGCTGGTGGATAAATAGGCTAACACAAAATGTGGATACCAAGAGATGATGCACTTCTGTATTGGTCGGCCAATGCCCCAAAATAAAAGCTCCTATGCCCCTTTTCGCCTACCCAGTGCCTGCGACAGCTCTGGACCTTCCCTGCCCTGGACCTTCCCCTCAGTATCTGCTAAAGTTTAACATCTGGTCTCGCAGGGGGCCTCCTGTCATAGCATCATAAGCCCATTTACCAGGGTCCTATATTGAGTCACGAGGACCTTGGCCTTGCCCAGGGCTAAATATTTTAAGCATTATCTTTGATGATAGCTACACACTCAATGAAGAGTGTCGCTGACATTATGAATTAATGGTACTTTATGCTTACAACAAACAAAAGGAAGGCAATTAAAAAAAAAAACATTTCCCATCTCTGTTTCGTTTTTAGTAGGCTGGGGTCAAGCATGGATTTCCAGCTCTGAGTATCCATCCATACGTGCCATTGTACACGTACTTCACAAATAGAGGAAAAACCCATTAATGGCAGAGTCTTGGATAATTCAGGCAAGAATTATACTGAAGATGAACTTGGCTTTGGAGATAATGAGATTTGATTATGCAAATATGATTGGACTATGAAAAGCACATAAATAAAATTGTTCTCAAGTACCCAAGTCCCTGTCTAGGTGATGGCCACTGAAGCAGTTGTGATCATAGCGGGGTTGGTCTGTGGGAACTGTCCCTGGGTTATTCACATAAAGGATAGCAGTGACACTGCATCTCTTTCCAAGGATGTCATCAAATTCCCTGCTCGTTTACTGCAAATTACTGAAGACTTGCTGTGTGTTCTGTATCTCTTCCAGAAGCAATTTTTAATATCTTTGAATGCCTATGGCTTATTTATTCATTCAGTGAACTAACAGCTATTGAAACTTTACTCTGTGCCGGGCATCTGGGTTAATTGCTGGGAAGAAAGGCATGAAAACATCTTTACTAAAGGAGCCTCCAGGCTGGTGGAGAAACAGACCTGCCAACACACAATGTAATACCATAAAGGAGTAGTTTCAATGGACACTTCCCAGCCATCTCCCCTGGGCTCTTGATAGCGTTCCTCAAAGACACCATTTCCATTCTGTCTGAAACATCCACTTAGCATAACTCTTTCTCCTAGTTTCCCCTCCTGTTTCTCAGGCTGTTCCTCTCTCTCTACATTGTGAGCTTCGTTTTCTCTATTGAAACAATTGAAAGTTGGGATTCCACAGGACCTGTCCTCAGATCCTTTCTCTTCTCACGATCTAAACCCTTCCTAGGCTGCCCTTCTCACTTCTCTTGTTTTAATCACCATCTCTGTGCTAATCTCTTAAGAGTAACCCTCTGATTTATATATTCAACTCTCTGCTAGATGTCTCGGCATATCTCACAGCCTGCCTCAAACTCAACACGTCCAAAGTAGAATTCCCAGTCTCTGAACTTTGCCTGTCCTAACCTGTTTCTCTTCCAATGTCCTATATGTTTAAGAATGTTTCTGCCAAACTAGTAGGTCGAGCCACAAACCTAACAAACACTTGTATCTCATGTCTAACACATTATCAAGTTATGTTGGTTCTGTCTCCTCAATCTCTCTGGAGTGTTTCTCCATCCCCAGAGCACCACTGCATCTCGGTTCTCACCTTCTCTTATCCAGATGAGGTAACGTTCTGATCTCTTTAGCTCCACTAGAAGGTCTTCCTCCACACAGTAGATGGGGAGATATGTTTAAATTGTGTAAATGAAAGTCTGTAGTGGTTGCCATTGAAGTCTGCTGAGCCTTTGAGTTAGGGTCCTTCCTATAGACCTGCAGTGTCTCCTGGAAGCCTTGTTTGTATCATGAGATCTTGAGCTTCCTGTGCCTTGCCTATTGCTCCTTGAATTAGAGATAAATTCCCCGATTCAATCTGGCTCCATTGAACTCTTTCTCCTTGAAGTGTGAATTGGTGCTAATACACACTTTTGTGGCTCTCTGTACCGCTAGAACTTTTAATCTAATCAACATATCCATTACCTCTCATGCTTCCCATTTTGTGGGTGTGTAGTAAGAATATTTAAGATCTACTCCCTTAGTATATTTCATGTATTCAATATAGTATTATTAATTATAGTGACCATATTGCACCATAGATCCTCAGAATCTATTCATTCTGCACGATGGAACATTTGTACCTTTTGACTATCATCTCCCCATTCTCTACTCCCTGACTTCCAGCTCCTGCAAGCCACTGTTCTGTTTCTGACTTATATTGTTTTATATTCCACATGCAAGTGAAATCATGCAGCGTTTGTGTTTCTGTACCTGACTTACTCCACCTAGCATGAAGTCCTCCAGGTAGAACCATAACCTACAACCTGAGGGCTGTGCAGTGGCTATTGTCCACCCTGTTTTTGGAGAAGCAGAGAAAATAATGAAGTAGGCACATAAGGCAGTGTAAGCCACAAGTGACAGGAGAATAACTCCTGGCTTTCCAAAGTGTTTCTATATCCTGACTCCAGCCTCTTCCTGGGAACCCGTAAGATTCATCAGATTTCCGTGAATTCTTATAACAAATCCCCTGATTTCACTTAAGCCAACTTGAACTGATTTCTATTCTTGCAGCCACATAATTTTAATTTACACACTGGCATTATCGTGTTAAAAAACAAAACAAAAACAAATCCTGCATCTCTCTTGGTCTTAAGACATAGCACCCAACTCCCTACCCAGACCCAACACCCCTACCAACTTCCTGGGCTTCTTTTGGCTTCTTACCACTTGGCTCTCTGAATTCTAGTCATTCTGATAAACTTCCCCTTTCTGGACATGCCACCCTGCCCCGTCCTGTCCCTGCCATTTTGCTGCCTAGAATGCTCCCTTATGTCCTGTTCCACCTACTTATTTTGTGCCAGTTCCTGGGGAAGCCCCTGCTTTGGCCTTCCAGGAGAGGCCCTGGCCTCTGGAGAGGTGCCCCCACTGCACTCCACATCTGCTCCCTTCACTTACCTTCCTTCCACACCTCAGTTGCCTGGGCGTTGGAGCCAGGCTGGTTCACTCCCAGATGTATACACTCAGCCCTTATTTGTTGAGTCTGGCACACAGACTGCACTCAGTAATGTCTGTGGATGAACTGATGGCTCGGGGAGCCCTGGAGGAGGAACAATGAAGTTTGCATAGAGAGTGTTTTAGTTACTTTTTCATCGCTGTGACCAGAATACACAACCAGAACAATTAGAGAAGGACAAATTTAGTTCGATACACGGTATCAGAGGTTTAGTCCACAGTGGGCTGACTCCATTGCTCTGTACCCAAGGTGAGGCAGAATATCATGTGGGAAGGGTGTGGTGGAGGGAAGTTGCTCCCCTCATGGCAGCCAGGAAGCAAGGGGGGGGAGGAAGAGGCTGCAGGGAAGATGCACCCTTCCAGGGCATATCTAGAATGGCCCAGCTCCTCCAGTCATGGCCCACCTGCCTGTAGTTACCACCCAGTCAGTCCATTCAAATTAGAACAGACTGATTAGTTTACTGTTCTCACAATCCAATCATTTCACCTCTTAACATTTTTGCAATAATGAGGGGCTTTGGGGAACACCTCATATCCAACCATAACAGAGAGCAAGGGCAGATTTCACAGAGTACACAGTGTCTGAGCTGAATCCAAACCATGGACACAGCTCTTGGACTTTCAAGTCAGATGCTCCTACTCACAGTGGGACTTGGGTAAGGTTTTTATCCAGAAGGGCTAGTGTGAGGATCAGAAAGAGTACCTGTCAATGAATGAAAACAATTACTATTTTCTTTGTATCCAAGCATCACACAATGCCATGGGACTTTGCATGTATCATTTCAACTCTTTGAGCCTCATTGTCATGATCCATGCACTTATTTACCCTCTCTACCACATTAAATTGTTGTAAGAATTGCATTTTCTAGTCTGTAAAAAAACACTAAAGTTGTCATTGATAATAGTAATATTAATTGTTATAATCACTGTAACTTGGGACCCACAGTGAAGTGCTCTATCCTTCAAGAACTGGGTCATCATTCTTTTCTTTAGTGAGTTAAACCATGAAATATGCAGTCACCAGAAATATACAGAATGGTTCTCAGGCCAGCATCATTTGAATGTAACTTGGTTTATTATATTAACATATTTAGAAAGAGAATGTCAATCAGATGATGGAAGGACAGAAAAAGTAGCCAGAAAAGCAATTGGGCTCATCTTGGCCTGTGCAGAGAGGAGGGAGGAGGGCATCTGAGCCAACAGAAGTATTGCATTTCTGTTTTCAAAGATAAGGCCATCCCTAGGATGCAGAGATGTGCTGAAGATGCCAACCATTTTTCCCGACTCCCTCATGCCTTCTTAAAGGTCTTGCCCAACCCACAGTCTCAGATGAGGTAGGTCTTTGTAACCCCTTCACCCTGACCATGACTGGTAGAATTAGCAGCAAACATCAGACAGGAAATGGCTTATCAGTTTCACTGTGTATCTAGATCAGGGAGGGGAAGGCTGAATCAGTTGTTGTGGGGAGTTCCAGGCTGGAAGGGTGGAACACCATTGGGCCACCACCATGGGGTGGCCAAGATGAAACCTTGTACAAACAGTGGATTAAGCAAAGAAATGTCTGCAAGAAGGGAGGAATAAATAAAACATGCATGGAAAAGCAGAGAAGAGAGGGACAGGAGGAAGAGAAAGAGGAGGGAGGGGAGACAGAAAGAGAGAGAGAAAGAGAAAGAAAGAGGGGGAGAGAGATTATCTATTAAACTGTTGGTTCTATGTCTTGCTCTGCTTCAAAGTAGTCTTCCTTTTTAACTTGAACTTCAATGAGTAAGGATATATCCCACACACCCAAATCATCCCTAATTAAGATGGTGCTTTATTTGACAGACTTGACTGTTTCAGTTTGTCTTTGGAAAGGTTGTCCTACTGTGAGAGAGATGGGTGGATCAGGCTATGTCGGCCTGGCATGGGTGGTCAAACTGGGATTTGAGCTCAGGTCTGTATCCAAGGGTCACGGCCTGCTGCCATGATACTGAAAGCTAATGCCTTGTTGTGTAATGATCTGGTTTCCTGTTTGACGTACTAGCTTTCTATTGCTACGATAACAAGTGACCATCCATCCATTTAATGGCATAAGACAATGTAGATTCCTCATCTTGCAGTGCTGTGGGTTAGAACTTCGCATTGATCTCACTAGGGTAAAATCAAGGTGGCAGCAGCGGATCAGATTCCTTCTGGCGGCTCTAGAGAAGAATCCATTTCCTTGTCCTTTTCCAGCTTCTGGAGGCTTCCTACCTTCCTTGTCTTGTGGCCCTTTCCTTCACCTTCCAAGTGAGTGACATAATATCTCTCTGACCCTGCTTCCTTTGTCGCATCTCTTCTTCTGACTCTTTTGATTTCTTCTGTACTTTTAAGGCCCTGTGTGATTACATTGGGCCCATTTGGATAAATCAAGATAATTTCCCCCTCTCAAGATCTGCTGGTTAGCAACCTAATTCCATCTGTAACCTGGATTTCTCTTTTCTGTAAAATTTGACAAATCACAGGTCCTAACTGTTAGGGTATGGGCATCTTTGGGGAGACATTATTCTATTTACCACATGTGATTTGACAAAGGAGAAAAAAACAAAGTAGTAACGTAGTATTCTTTAAAAATGCTTTTCTGTTTTGAAAAACTTGGTGCTCAATTAATACTTGTGAATTTTTCTTCTCTGATTGGTACATGAAAATCTTCTGAATCCAATCGTAGTGAAAAAGGTATGGATTTTCCTTCCTCCCTAGGCCTGGATTTGATCCCACCAGCTCTATGACTTGATATGCATATTTCATTTCTCTTTACTTCAGTTTCCTCCTCTATAAAATGCAGATAATAATAGTATTGTTTGGATGATTAAATGAAAGCAAATATGTTTTAGAAAAACTTGATAAATGCCTATTTTCTTCCTTTCCTCTGCCTTTCCCTTCAGATCCTGAGAGCTTCTCAGTGAGGGAGGACTCAGTATGTTTTGGCTGCAGAAATGACCTGGTGCCAGGAATCTGAAACTAGCATTCTTCCCTGTTGACAAGCCCCAATCTTCTGCTTCTTCTGCCCCATATTTTTGGATCCCTTTTTTTAATCTATGGGGGCAGGAAACCCCTACAGCTTCCTTTTGTCTTTCTTTGCTTGTATAAAATGATGAGCATCAAGAACATGATGCTTTGGGGGCTGCTTCACAGGAGCTGCCAGAGCAGTGTTTTGGGGGCTGTTTTTGAGTGATGGAAGGATTCAGAGAAATCTCAATGGATTCTGGGCTGGCCATGGCCTAGAGCAAACTTTGACCCTGCCCTTTTGAGCAACTTATTATTTCTTTAAAGGATTCATTGCCTACAAATGTGGGTGAATTCTCTGCATGGTTATAATCCAAGTCATGAGTGTCTAAGGGAAGCTTTAGTTTTTCTTTTACGATTGAGGGCTCTAGGTAGCCTTTGCCTTAATCATCCTAGAGATCCAGGAGGAATTAAACCAAGGAGCTGCTATGCTCATTTGTAACAGGAAAACTTGGTCTGGCTGGATTTCGGTGATGATAATATAGAAATGCATCATTAGCCTATGTACATGTATGCTTACATGAATGATATGAGTCTACATCATGCACAATCAAAGAAATGAAAAGTTGTACCCCATTTGTGTACAATGAATCAAAATGCAGTCTGTAAAAATTAAAAAAAAAAAAAAAGAAAAAAGGGGGAAAAAAAAGAAATGCAAACACTTTGGATATCAAAGTCTCTGTAGAACATTCTAGAAGGTTATTCCTGTTTCAGCTGAAAAAGCAGTCTGTTAATTGATAAGCATGACTCCCCAACTTTTCTTTAAGTTTTAGACAGAGTAACTCAGGCCTATCGGTAGCTCACAAAGCATCATCACATACATTAGCACTTTTCTTAACTCCTGGGTCTCAGAGGTGTCCGAATCAGAGAGGCCAGCATAGAGATCTCCACTCCCTGAAATGCACAGTAGTGACTCAACCTTTCTGAGTTTCAGTTCTCTCAGTTGTAGAGTGGCAGCATTGAAACTATTTTATAGAGTTGTTGTACTGATTACAAGTCCCTAGAAGAGCACCAGGCTCTTTTTAAACAGTTGGGAGCTAATCCGCATCCCTTCCTTGAGGGAGTCTCTTCATACAACAGTTGTTATGTACCTTCGTTAAAACTGTTCCCCCTTTAAAAAGTCTAGTATTCAAGTATAGGAGAGTCTTCACAAAGAATGCACCTACCTTTACCTCAGTCCTCTTTCCTGGATGCAGTATTCATTTGCTTTAAGATTTGGAAATGGAGGAAGTGAGAGTGCCTACTGGGAGTTAAGCTGTAGGACAGCACGGTGAGTCACATAGAGATGTGCAAGGTCAGCTGGAGGGGAAGGCACCTTTCCCAGGTGGACAGGTCTCCACCATCACCATGTTGAATACCTCACCAGCATGAAAGAAAAAACCGTGCCTATCAGAGGCAGGACTGGTCTGTTACTACTCTGAATGCACAAAGAAATGAGAGTACCAGAAGCAAAGATGAGCAGGGCCCACTCCAAAACATTCTAGGGAAGAAGGAGCCTTAACCAAGGACCAGAAGGGTTCTGGTTGTCGGGAGGCAGGGTAGAACTTATGTATTTCACATGTCTCTGGGCTCACTGGCAAGACCATCCTCCTAGAATGGAAGCATCAGGCAATCTTAATTGGATGCCTTCTGTACGAATAGTGAAATTCCCCTCAATCTCATCCCAGGCTCACCAGAAACTTCTGGATTGTGATTTAGTTCCTGTTAGAGTCTGTCTACAGGGAGAAAACTAGCTAATCTTATGGAATTTGGATTTCTAGGTCTCAATCTCAGTAACTTTTCACTGTGAATGAAGATCTTGGCATTCTGGCTACATGCACCAGCATTACATGTTTGGTTAAAGCGTCTTTCCTGTGAGATGGACCCTCTTCAGATTTTGTAATGTCCAAGCATCAGACCTAAAATCTTTCCTAGGATGGAAACTTCCCCAAAGTGAGAAATACCAGCTTATGAGACACTCTCAGAAGATAGGCAGCTGGCCTTTCCTTTTGGTGATGATCACCTGGCATTTGAGAAGAACATCATTTCAAATTTTGACACTAACCATACGCCCCATTTCAGTGACCTCTGAATTGCTCACAGCAGCGGTGCTGCCTGGTGGAAAGATCCTGGGATTTGAAACCAGACAGACCTGGGCTTGGTTCTCTCTCTTCTGCTTTCTATCCATGTCATGTCGGATCTGTGATCTAACACTTCTAACCACTGGCTTGTTCCTCTGTATAATGGGGCACCTCAGGACTGTGGCAGGGGTGGATGTGGTGAGGCTCCACAAACGTGGCCATGATCACAGCAAGCATTGGAGGGCACTCGCCTGTGTAGAATGGGGATCAAGTCAGGGTCTTCATTCTAATGCATATGTCAAGTCCATTATGTACCATGGTTGCTTAATGAGTTCTCAAAGATGGCAGCCAAATGACCTTTTCTAAGGAGGGCTTGTCCTTAAGGAGTGCTCATGAACTTTTGCATCTAAGTCTTCAGGGATCTTGACGAATCTTCATTTCCTCACAAACTAACCATGTTTGAATATCTCAGTCTAGTTTTACTGTTCCAGGGATTGCTGGAGTTAGGGTGGTCTCCCTTCTCTGGGCAATACTGTGCTCTGATGCTTTGGATCATAATGGGAGAATGTTTTAGCACGTCAAAGGATGGAAGCCGCCAATATCTTTCTCTGGTTAAGTTCTGACTGCATTGCCAAACAATGGCCAGATGGCTTGAACTGCTTTCTCCTTCTGTCCATCCCCTTCCCATGGTCTGAAAAGTCTTGAGCTTCCATGGAATACTTGGTGGTGGGAGTGGATGCAGAGCCTCTGAAAGTCTAAAGAGGTGACTTTGTGCAAAGCAAATTCGTTTATTTAATTGGAGCGTTATAATTATCCATAACATGGATAGTCTGCATGCACATAACATAATTTAAATTTATTTTTAAAGGTATGTACATGCCTTTAAAGTTATGTTAACTTTTTCACCTTAGAATAAGAAATTGTGGCTTCATGGTGCCATTCAATCAGAACTTCAGCAACTAGCTTGTTGAATGAGCTAGACTCAGGCAGAAAACAGTTTTATTCTTTCTCACATATGCCAAATTTTACCTGCCCATGTCCCCGAACAACATCTTGGGTCAATACAATAGTTTTCCTAGTCACTCATAAACATCAGCAACAATAAAGTTATTTGTCTACTTCCAGGTAATAGAAAATCTAATCCAGTCTAATATTTAACCCTGGAATCTCTTTTGATTACCTTGGCATATTTCAGGTTTTGAAGTCAGTAGTCGGGGAAGAGATTGTGATTGCTTCTTTTCTCATTCCCACCTCACCTCTCTTGACCCTCTGGCAGGCATCTAAGGATCCTCCTGTGTTGAAACTGTAGTCCAGGAGGACAGGAAGGATGACAGAAGTCTCCCATATCCAGTCGTAACCTGGGTTTGTGATGGGTGTATCTATTTTTCCGTGGCTATAATGAATACCTTGAGGCTGGGTACTTTATAAAGAAAAAAGGTTTATTGAGCTCATGGTTTGGTTCTGGACGTTCAAAGGCATGACACTGGCATCAGCTCTGTTTTGGTGAGAATCTCATGATGGATGACAGCACAACTGTAAGAGCATGTGCAAGAGGGAGGTCACATGGCAAGACAGGAAGCTAGGGCAAGGGGAGTGGTCAGTGTTGTCTGTTCATAACACCCTCTCTTGAGAACTAATTCAGGATCCCATGAGAGCTACCTTAATCCCTTCCAAGGACAATGACCCCAGTGTCCTCAGGACCCACTTCTTGAAGGTCCTGTAACCTCTCATCATTGCCATACTGAGGACCAAGCTCCCAACACATGAACTCTTGGGGGACACACTCCCACCACATCCAAGTCATAGCAGCATGTGTGCACAAGGGCACTTTTCTCCATGTGGCCCTTATGTGAATTCCTCAGGGAGTCCTCTGACTACAGCTCCCTAAAGCTGAGGCAGCTGCTGCAGTCTGGCTACCCTTCCGCACCCAGTGGTACAGGCTTCAACCCCTGCCAAGGACACTCCCCCTCTGGCAGGAAGCACTTAGGAGGCTGCTTTTCTTCCTCTGCGTTAAAAAAAAAAAATTAGCTTGTATAAAGGCAACACACACGACATCAGACTACTTCTAAAATTAATGAAGTAGAATAGTCATCAAATTCCTGCCGACTACAACTCAAAAGCTCAAATGCCCATCAACGGATAAATGAAGAAACAAACAGTGGTACTGTCACACCATGGAGTACCACTCAGCAATGAAAAGGAGTGAGCCACCAACACACCCAACACCAAGGATGCATCTAAAAATAATCATGCCGAGTGAAAGATGGCAGGAAAAAAAGATTGCTTGCTGTATGACTCCACCCATATAAAATACTCAAAAGTAAAAACAAGTTTATAGTGAAAGAAAGAAGATCAATGATCACCTCTTAATAGGGAGAAAAGAGGGGTGGGAGGGATGAATTCTCAATGAACAGGAGGAAATTGGTGGGGTGATGGATATGCTCATTATTTTGATTGTGGAGATGGCTGTCAGTATCAAATTGCACCTTTATATATGAGCCATTTACTGTATGTCAGTGACACCTCAGGAAACCTATTTGAAATCCCTACCATAGGACATATTCAGACAGGTTTCTGTGTGAACCACTGTTCATGGGCTCCTGGCTCCACTCCTAGTGGAAGTGCAGTTCCCTCCTAAGGCAGGACTCGGCCTCAGCCTCTAGCCTGCAGACTCTAGATCTGAGACTCTGAGCTGGACTCCGGGCAGCCTTCCGGAGCCCACACCCTACACCTCCTATAGTTCTCCAGAAGCCCTCATTCTTTGTCTGCATCGAGGTGAAGGCTACAGAGTACTTTCTCCCACATGTCCTCCATGTCCAGCGTGCACCCCACACAGAGTCACCACTACCTCCCTCCAAAGCCCTTGCCACTTCTGGTCCCCTGCACCTCCTGTGAGTCTTGGCTTTTTCCAGCATAGCCTGGAGATGGTCTAATGAAAGCAGAGGTAGTTTTTGGCAATGCCCTTGGCCAGCCCTGCACCTAGGGTTCAGCACCTCAGTGGGGGGTAGGTGGCATCCATTGTTCTCAGCTCTGAAGCCTCAGCTGAAATACTGAAATGGGAAAAGTCTAATTTTAATAATCTGTTCCACTTCCTTTCACTTCATTGAGATACAAAGAGATGAATTTCTCCCCAATCTATTTTTGGAGGCATATTTGTCAAAAGAATAGTCAAACAGACTCTCTGAGCATTGTGGCTCTGAGCAGTGACTTGCAGGTAATGCTCATGTGCGTGTGTGTGTGTGTGTGTGTGTCTCTCTGGAAACTATGCAGTGCACTTTTTGGTCCCTTTCCTCCATGAACAGCAGGCAGTGGTCACAGATAAGAAGTCAACCTCTCTCCTGTTCCTGGGAAGGGAAAATGCTACAAGTGCCTTGAGTTTTTGTGGCAGCCCCACATAGACCAGCTATGTTACCTAGGGTGAATGCTGCAGGGGTGACCAAGATGTCTTCTGCCCCTGTGGAGGCCACAGTCTAGAGGACCAGATGGTAGGATGGCCAGCTGGAGAACAGAGTGTGGCCTGAACAGTGGGCAAGGGGACACACAGTCTGCCTTCAGAGACATCTTTTAAGAAGGAGTCGGGGGTGGGTGGTGTGAGGCTGAACAGCTTCCACAGAAGTCAGACTCACCACTCATCCTCCCCCCACAGACGCCATCAGCATGAGAATGACTCAGACATAGTCTCTTTCTGTTCATCAAACCATGCTCAGGGTCAGACGTGACAATATGTGAGGAATCTTCCTCCTGTCCTTGCTGCCAGGCCACACAGGATGATGGGGAAAATTCAAGGGGAGAAGAAAGAAGGGAGAAGAGTGGGCACTCTCCTTAGAAACTCAAGTTCCAAGTGCCCTAACTGGGTAGCTGGAGCAGCTGAATTACAGATTTATGTGAGAGTGAAGTTTTAAAGAGGCTGGACCAAGCTTTAATAGTGGAAAGTGTCTACAAGTCTACAAAACTGGATCCAGGTCTCCTGAAGAGTCCAGAGAGTTTCCGCAGATCACAGTGGGTAATAGAAATATGGAAGATGTACACATGACAGAAACTAAGTGTGTATTCTGTGAACTCGTTCCATCCTCACCATTACCCCAAGACGTAGATATTGTTATTAGCATCCTCCTTGTCATGGATGAGACTAAGAAAGCAGGTTAAGCAACTCAACCACGATCATCCAGCTTGAACTCTGATTCCAGAAAATTCCATGACCTCATGGAGTTTCCTGTTCACCCATTCAAGACCAGGAGCTCCCCAAGGAGAGGTCTCCTTACTGGTGAGAGGTCCAGAAGCCCCGTTGAGAGGCAGCTGTCTCTGCCATGTAGGACCATGGTAAGGACCTTGATTGTGTTCTGAGTTAAGGAAACCCACAGGTGTCTCCATGAATTGGTGTCACTTCTGCACTGTCCTAGCCAGCACACCAGCTCTCTCCGAATTTAGCACTTGAGGGCTGACTGTTTACAAATCTACCTCTCCTTCAGGACTGGAAAAGTCTTACAGCGGCCCGCATCTGAGCCGTTTTTAGATCTTCTGCATGCTGTCCCAGTTACATGGCTCAGAGATGGCATACATTAAACATTTAGTACCTGTTTATTGAATGAAATTAAAGGGAAAATGGATTCTTAATTATCTTCAAAAATCTCATTTTCCCATATCCCAATTAATTTCAAAGAGACTCAGGTATTTCTACAGTAGCATGGAGGTAATGATTAATATTAATAATCGCAGTTACGGTGCACTGAGTGCCAGGGCCTGGGAAAAGATAGATAGATAGAGATAGATAGGGATAGAGATAGATTAGAGAGAGAGAGAGAGAGAGAGACTGTCAATCACCAGAGGTGAACGAGAATATGGTTTCTCAGGAATGGCCACTAGGTGGTAGTGTGACACCACATCACCTCTGGTACCTTGCTGTGAGATGGTGAGCATCTTGGGGGATTCTGAAGGGCTGGTTGGGTGAGTGGGGGGCCTCTTGGTGGGTGACCAAAATAGTCAAGATGGGGGCCCATGCGCCAAACCTTGTGGTTGGAGCTGAGGACTTTCCAGTGTATGCCTGTGAGGTGTCCCATTGAGAGGCCTTCCCTAAACGAGCATGCATTTTCTCCTTGTCAAAATCTGAAAACCCCTCCATTTTAATTTAGTACCATAAGGCATTATTAAGTCTCAACTCTCACCAACACCCCCTCTGCCTTTACACCCTCTATTTTAGGCTTGATTGGGGCGGGGGGACACAAAGGCCTTAAGTCCTAGTTCTCAATTTCCAAAGGACATGCTTAGGCATTTAATGTTGCATCCAAATAAAGCTGCACATAGGACTATTCTAATTCTCCCAACATTAAAAAAGTTTGTTCAGTCTTTAAAAAATATTTAAATTATACCACTATTTTTGTGCTACCTCTTACCATATCTTCGTTTTTATTATATCAGTATCTTTGTAAATTGGAAATATCCAGGACTTCTCTTTCAATTTTCTTAAAGAAAAGAAAAGAAAAGAAAAATCTATCTGGAACTGGTTAACTGAAATGCTTGTAGTTTCCCCAAAGTGATAATTAGCCAGGTTACCTTCATCTGATGGCTTTGGTACTTGCTAATGTCCACTTCTAGAATGTCCTCCATCCTAGGTTGACTGATGTCTGCCTGTTCTTCACATCTCAGACATCAGCTCCTTTGCGAAGCCAGACCTTGTTGGGTGCTCCTAAAGCACCTAGATCTATTCCAATGCAGTGCTTAATGTACGATGCTATCATTTCTGTTTCCTTCTCTGCATCCTCTGTTAGACCACGGGTTCTTAGCTTGGCATATATAGAACTTTAGCTTATCCATCATGCCCTTAAAATTTTATATTATTTATCTACTGCCACAATTTATTGGATAACGGCAACCACAAAAACTCAGTGGCTTCCCATAATGAGTGAATATATTTATGGGTCTGGAGTCAGCTGGGGCTCAGCCAGGGCTTCTGCTAAACTTGAGTGTGTATGTTCACCTTTCTTGAGTTGGTTGGCTAATGGCTGATCTAGAATAGCCTTTGCTATTCAGAGCAACAGCCACAAGGCTGTTCCTTGTGGTTCTCCTCTCTCTTCTGCACCAGAAGACTAAGTTGGTCTTCTTCATGGTGCAAATGCTCAAGCCCCAACATGCAAGTCTATTTCACAAGCTTCTGCTTGGGCCATTCTCATTAATATCCCCTGAACAAAGCAAGTTACATGGACGAGCTCCAAGTCAGTTGTGGGGCAGGTCACCTCACTCACAGAGGGAAGGTCCAGCCAAGGACATGGTCAAGTGTATGATACAGAGAAGAACAAACTAGAGGGCCATTGTAGGTGTTTGCCTTGTAGTTTGTGCTAAAATACTGTGCATCTTCTGAAAAGATGATCTAAAGCCAATATAGACTTATCCTTGAGTTCAGGGACTATGTCTTTAGGTGTGCATCCTCACAGACTAGAACATCGTAATTAGAACACAGCAGATGTTTGATAAATGTGTGTTGAGTGAATCAATACTTTCTGCATGCAGGCCCTGTACTAGGCTCTGGGAGATGGGTAACTGAGCCAAACAAGGCCTTTACCCTCAAGGAGTCTTTACTGTATGGAGCTTTCTGAGAACTGATGCTCAAAGGTTGGAGTCAGGAGGCAACTGGACATCCTGCAGCATCAGCCAGAATAAAGGTTGTATCATTATGATATCTTAGGGGTGAAAGTCAAGAGAGGACAAGCTTTAGAGGAAATGCAATAAAAGCGGAAACTCGACTTCCATGATTCCCAGTGTGCGTTATCCTGTAGAGGCCATCCGCTGCACAAATAAACAGATAGGCTGGCTTAAAAAATGCAAGCGGAGACCTCGTAGTTATTGGTGTCACAAAGTGAATAATGAATTTTCTTAGCAGCTAGTTTCAGGATACCTCTCTGAAAAGGAAATTGCCTCTGTCCAGGAAAATATCTTGATAAGATGTTTAGGGCGGAAGGTGAGACCCTGAAGGTGTGGGTGTCCAATGAAGCAAATGGATTTCTCCTCACAAGGACAGAATGAGAAAGGAGACGGAAGAGGGTGGAGTGAGGGAGGGCATGAGACCTGGGTATTAACCCATCTGAGATCCACAGTGGGGGAAAGAGCAAGATGCTCCTGTGGGAAAGCCACTAAGAAATCTCCCGGCCCTTCAAGAAGCTAAGAGGTGATTTTCAGTGGATTGCTGGGAGGCCTTCCGTGGGACCTGCCTTGTGATCCCAAAGTTTACCATGGAGTAAATGCAGCTTGCATTCTCTTTGTTCGTGATTTATCATTTGTTTTTTAAATGCCTTCATGAAAAATGAGAAAAACTCTGAGCTATTCATGAGGATCAATGTGGTCTAAACAGATATGGAAGATTTAGTAGCAGGAGGATGAGGGCAAAGATTTCTAGGCTGAAGCACCCAAAGTTTCAGGAAACCAAAGAAGGCTTTGAATGTTCAGGGCAGTGGAACCTGGGAATGTCATGGGGGTCACACCTGACACCTGCTCCATGACATTATCTCCCTGGGGAGCTGTTCAGCTGGTTTCCTACAGTCTCTCTGTCTCTGTTTTCTCACCTTTAAGACAAGGATAACAGCAGTATCGCCTTCATGGGATCCTGGGGAGAGTCCTGTGAATTGATATAAATGAAACACAAACATGGTGCCTGGCATCTTCACTCGTGCTGGTCAGTTCTCATAGTTTTAGTTGTCATTGTTAGTGTTCTTGTTAGTATTCATAGCTGACATCTGGGTAGCATTGACCAAATAGACTGGGAGTAACACCGAGCTGAGAATCAGATCTTAGATCCTCCTCTGAGCTGCTCCATGACCTTGAAGAAGTCACTTTGCCTTCAAGGCCATAGGCTTCCCTTCTCTACTTCTGGAAGGAATTTGGCAAAGCTTTCTCCAATGGTTGCTCTGCAGGAGATACAACAGCCCCACAGTTCTTGGCTCCACAAAGCCTGGTTTGATGTTGGAGGAAGCCACCCTGGGTTGCAGGCCACAGCCCACTCAGAAATCCATTTTCCCCACTCAGCATAACACGGAATTGAGACTGACTTGGTGTGTTTGTTTATACCCCTTGGGAAGTTATCTCCCTTTTCACTTAATTATCTGATTCTCAGACATTGCTGTGCAAAGTCTGCCTCAAATTCATTCTGTAAATTCATCTAGACTCGCTCATTTGGTGCTTTGATTAAAATGTGCAATCTTCCCCAGGCTTCAGCACCTTGTTAAATAATTGCACCTCCAGTGAGCAAGTAAACAGCACACACTGGGGCACAGAGCACATGATAAATGTGGTGTACTTCCAGCAGGTATTTCACTCCAGCTCCAGGCAAACATGCAACCTCTGGGTTAAGTGCTGAACCAGTACTGGCTTTAGGCTGCTTCCTTTTGACAACCTTGTTCAGGAGGAATGTGACCCAGAAACAGCAGAATCCCCCCGTCCACCCTGGCATGGCTTCATTTCTGTCTAACTTGGTCTGAGTTATGGGGAAACTGGCCAAAGGTTGGTTGCCCACTGAGAACTTGGCTCATCCCATGACAGTATCAGAAAGTTAAATTAAAAAGCATTAATTGCTTTGCACTCAATGTGGAAAGGATGGGGACTATTCACAGGGCACATCTTAAAGAAGGTTGCAGTGCTATTGAGAGGTTGGCAACTTGATTCAAGTCCCACCTTTCTCACTGCTTACTGATGTTGACCTTGAGTTTTTCACTTTACCTTTTTTGACCTCTATTTGTCCCCCGGCTTCTTCTATAAAATGAGTAAGTTTGACATTGCAGGATTAAGCGCACCTGTGCCACTTGCTTGCGCTGTGACTTTGAGCAGGTAACTTAACCTTATAGATATTCAGTTTTCTCATCTGGAAAAGTGGCTAAGAGCTGATAGGAAGATTAAATCATGGAGATAACATAACGTTTGATGAATCAGGCACAGCTCTGGGCTTCGAGATGGTGATTATTGGTCAAATAGGGTGGTGGTCTGGAATAAGTAAGGGTTGATCAGCTTTGAGTGTGAATCTTGGTTCTATCAATTTTTAGCTGTGACCTTGGGCAAGTTACCTAACTTTTTTTGAGTGTCTGTGCTAATCTGTAAACAAAGATAGTAAATACCTGTTTTATGAAATGTGAAGAGGCAAGATTAAATGAGATTATCTAACAAGCGTATCAACCTGTCTGGCAGACAAGGGTCCCCTAAACTCTTATTCATCAAGGCAAGGATAATGATGGGTGGTGTAATGAGCCTCTTTGGAGTCCATAATGGTACAGGAAAAGCCTGAATGCTGCAGATTGGCAGGGATGTTGGTGGAAATGTCTTTGTCCTAGTATTCAACTCCAAGATCTCAGAACAGAGAATTTGATCATCAGACTGACATAGATTCTTCTAGAATTTTCCTTCTGGTTCCACAAGTATGGAAGGGAATCTGGGGACCAGCTGATTTTCTGACATATTCCTAGTTTTCCATCCATCCATTCTACCATCCATCCTTCCATCCGTCCATCCATCTCATCAACCATCTTCCATCCTACAAGACGAAGCTCTGTGTTTGATCTCATAAAGCATGTCCTATATAAGGTGCCATTTAAGAGACATTTTTGTAAGGTGATGGGTGAGATAGACTGAAAAGGATTGGGTTTAACAGGAGAAGAGAGAGAAGAAAATGGAGATAATTCTGCAGGTAAAGCAGAGAAATGGAGTGGGGTTGGAAGGGACAAATGGGCCAGAGAAGTGTTGGTCCTTGGTATCTGATGGGAAAGGTCAATAAGAGAAGGAAAATTTGATGATGCAGCAAAGAGAGAGATTGATCAATTACCTTGGTATTGAAAAAATGAATGTGAATCCAGAGTTCAAGAAGATGACTGGCCGAAGAGAGGAGAATTTCAGTTCATGTGTGGATTGGGTGGGAAGGCAGAGCATAGGGAACACATGCCCTGAGGTTGGGAGATATGTTGATGAGAGACTATGGAATTTTCTTCTGGGGGCTACTATTTTCTTAGCTGAGAGCAAACAGGGTGAAAAATAAGAAGATATGCAATGACAATTTAGTTCGTTGATTGGACACCCCTTTGGATTACACCAGGCAGAAAATTGGAAGAATGAATGATTTGGAAAATGTAATAGAATTGGAAGAGAGCATCTGTGCCCGCTTGAGGTAGGTCATAATGAATTTGAAGTAAAGCCAGTCAGATACTTGTGTGTTTTTCTCCCACCAAATTCAGCTGCTGTGATGAAAGTTTGGAATAGTGATATTTAATAAGTTTTTATTTCCCTTCCAGGTGAGTCTTAGGAAGAGATGAGGAAAGGAATTTCAGTAGATGCTGGGTAGTGACGATACTAATACATACCTGAAGGTAAACATGAAAGAAAAAGAATGAGGCTAGACAGAGTTGAGGGTCAGATAAAAGATGGTGCAATAATGAAATTAGGTGATGGAGTGTCAATGGTTTTTAGAATTGGTAAACTGAAGATGAGGTAGTTGGGAAATAGCATGCTTAGAATTAGATTACAAACGGGTGAAATAACTTGTATAGAAAAATCTATTTGACTAAACTTATCCCATTTCTTGATTTATACCCAAAGGACTTAAAATCAGCACACTACAGTGATGCAGCCACATCAATGTTTATAGCAGATCAATTCACAATACCTAAACTATGGAACCAACCTAGATGCCCTTACACAGATGAATGGATGAAAAATGTGGCATATATATACATATACAGATATAATTTATATATGTATATATATATGATGGAACATTACTCACCTTTATAAAAGAATGAAATTATGAATTATGGCATTTGCTGATAAATGGATGGAGCTGGAAAATATGCTAAGAGAAATAAGCCAAACCCATAAAATCAAAGCTGAATGTTTTCTCTGATATGTGGATGCTAATTCACAATGGGCAGTGGGCTATGGAAGAATAGAGTTACTTTAGATTAGGTAGAAGGGATTGAAGGGAGGGGAGGGGAGGGGATATGGGGATAGGAAGGACAGTAGAATGAATCAGATATTATTACCCTATGTACATATATAGCTATATGATAGGTAAGATTCTACATCATGCATAAGCAGAAGAATGAAAAATTATACTCCATTATATATGATGTATCAAAGTGAATTCTACTATCATATATAGCTAATTAAAACAAAATTAAAAATTAATAAAAAGGTCTAGGATATGGCTCTGTGGTGGAGTGGCTGAGTTAGGATGGAGGAGAAAACATCAGTGGAAGAAAAGAGGTCATGGTATTGAGAGTGCAGAGCTTAGCAGGGATTTCTCTAGGAAAGAGAAAGGATTGTGAATTATAATGAGGCAGTAATTGGAGAGGATGGCGATGATTTGGGGGCTAGGATTCTGTAGTGATGAGGGAATGATCTTGGGGGGGTCTTTGACTATCACAAAGAAAGATGGTAGGTCGTTTGGTTGGGTAGTATGATTGGCAAAGCCAGGAGTGTTGAGGGCCACCCATATGGAAGCCCACAATGGTCAAGCAGGAGCCATACCTCATCCCCAGGGCCAGTGAGCTAGGGGCATGGGAATGAAGAGAACAGCTCCCTTTTGAGAGGATGATAGGGGAAGCAGTGTCTTTAGGGGACTTTTGAGATTTTCTTAGGGACTGGTCCTAGAAACATGTGGACCCCTCAAAGACTTCCTCTCGGAGTTGTCTTCTCCGTCACCATGGATCATTCTACACTGCAATATATCACAGTGGCTGCACACATGGGATTTGAAGTCCAACTGTCTGGATTCAATCCTGTGTTCCTGATCCACCACTTTTTAACTCTGTAATCTTGGGCTAATCAACTTTTCTATATTTTGTTTTTCTCATCAGAAAATGGGATGGTAAGGGCCAGGGTTATAGCTCAGTAGCAGAGTGTGTGCCCCAGGCCCTGGGGGGTTTAACCCTTAGCACCAAAAGAAAAACAAAACAAGGAAACGATATGGTAATCTCCTTATGTAGATTAAGGAAATTAATACAGGTGTTGTGGTATTTGAAACAGGCCTTGAATATTAGTGTGGTTATAAGTATTTGCTATTATTTTTATTTTATATTTGCTATTATTTTTAAATTAAGATTTCATTCTTAATGGGTTTCTTTTTGTGTTAGGGCAGAAAAGTAAAGGAGATATTTCAAAATGCAATTGAAGATACAGGAGTATTACAGGTAGTGGACCACAAGTGATGGAGGACCCAGTGGGAGGGTTTGGGAAGTTAGGGGTAGGCAGAGTAGAGGATGTTCAGAGATATAAGGCATGAGAAGCAAGGTAATGAGGAATGAGTTTAGGGAGTCCTGCTGCCAGAAGGGCAACACTGGATGAAGGCCTATGCAGAGCTCAGGGGCTGACTCTTCCTTTCTGTTGAAGGACATAATTCGTGTGGTTCAGTGGTATAGCCCCAGCTTGGTACGGGAAAGTCCCCACTATATCCTTGCTGAATAAACAAAAGATGATTTAGGAGATGAGCTTTCCTGTTAGCCTGGCCTCTTCTAACCCCTCACCCTTTTGGAAATGTAGTGAATCTCTTGGTCAGATTCCCTATGAATTGTATCAAGCATCTAGATGCACCTCTGTACCTGTGATTGAAAACAGTTGCATTCGTAGCTCACCTTACCCAGAGTTGAGATAAAGGTGTTATATCATGTTCTCAAAGCTGTGCTTCCTTTTGTCTGAGCAGATGCTCCATCTACAGCAATAACCAAAAATGTTAAAATTGAGACCATACAGATTTAGCAGTATTGTTGTCTTCTTACAGGAACGATAGTTCCTTACTTCTTTGGCTGGATGCTCAAGACTTCATCAGTCATGGGGCCCCTGTGGCTGCCCATCATCACCTGCTCAGGGCTCTCTGCTCTTAGGTCATGGGCTGTACTGTTCAGCTGCCTGATGATCTCATTGAAGACCTGTCCTAAAATCTGTTGCAGATAGTGATATGATGGTCAGGCTGGATAGAAAATTACCCAGAGATATATGCTGTTTAATTCACATAGTATTTTCCAAATTGGGAAATTTAATGCACATTTCCAGATTAGTTGACGTTTTTTGTTTTTAATCAGAAGACCCAACTATATAGAGTCTGGGATGCTGATGGCTATCATTGACTAGAATTCAATAATGGCACCAACTGCAGACAGGGTCCATGCTCTGAGTCACTGCGGACACTGAGTATGCTCATTGGGACCCTATCTTGTATATTATGGGTCTGCTCCTCATGGGCATTGAAATTTGTAACTTGACCCCCTCAACTGAGATAGAGGAAAATTTGAGGGCATGTGTAGAATGTGATGTGAACAATTAATGACCACATGGACTATTGATATGCAGGTCACTGAGTAGCACCCAAGCTCTTTCTGGCTATTTTTTTTTAAGAGTAAACAACTTACATAATCTTTGGGGGGAATAAAGGAAGAACCTAACTGACACATTCTGCTCTTCTTGGAAATTTTAAACTTAAATCAGAAACATGGAAAACAATTGCTTAAATCCTTACCTTCTGCTTGAGAATACCATGAAAATGTCTGATTTTTCCCCAGGAGAGTAGAGAATTTTACAGTTCCCTTTCTTTTTTTCTTTTGTGCTGTAGCAACACTAATTATCACCTGCTGGACTCTGTGTGTGTGTGTGTGTGTGTGTGTGTGTGTGTGTGTGTGTGTGTTTCATCACCCAAAGCTCAAAGCTTTTGGAAAAGATACGTGAAGTATTACATTACTTTTGCCATAGCAATTGTAAAAAACCTGAACAGTTACATGACAGAGGATATTTTTTCTCAAGAACAATTCAACTTCTGACTAGCTGTGACCACAAATGAGTTATTTAACCTCTCTGAGCCTCAGTGTTCACCTATATAAATCTGAGGAGTAACAGTTTTATCTCACAATGTTTTTTGTGAGGATTCAATCAGACCCTTATGTGGAAATGCCTGGCACAGGCCCTCCCTTCGAGAAGGTGCCTGGTGAGTCTTTCTGTTCAGGGAATTCCTAAGAACCCCTGAGCACAGAGGGAGCTTCCTGAGGCGGTCCACACAATCAACCTCAAGATCCCAGACTCTGACAATAGTCTTGGGCATGGGGAAACTGAGGTTCTGCCTTCTGTCATTGGTACCACCAGACCCTCAAGAAAGAATGGCTGCTCATTTTCTGATTTGACTGCTCTAGGAGATTTCACTCTCTCTCCAAGTGTCAGGCTCATAACATTGCTTCCCAAAGCTATAATTTCCCCTGGGGGAAAAAGTGAAGAAAAATTTTTTGGCTACAATTCTCTAACTGATGTCTATTTGCTTGGGGCCATTTCCCTGAGGGAGATGAACTGAACAGCTCAGATTTTCTAAAATAGTCCACATCAAAGTTTCTCCTTCCCATGAGTCATTAACCCTATTGAGGTAGCAGGCATTTATGGAGCACCTTCTACCTGCCAGGCACTGCAGTGGACTGTGGGGATACAATGATGGCCAAGACATGCCTCTGGTCCTCATGCAGCTGATGGCTCAGGGGAGGGAATGTGGAAGTAATCAGACAATTAGATACAGCAAGGACTTCAGATGCCATGGGAGCTCATGGGAAGGGCAATGAAACCATTTGGGGGAAATTTGGGAAAGTTTTCTGGAAGAGTGCTATGATCTATATGTTTGTGCACTCTTCAAATCCATATGTTGAAGTCTTAATCCTCAATATCTTAAGAGGCAGGGCCTTTAGGAGAGGATTAGGTCATAAGGGTGGGGCCCTCATGAACAGGATCAGTGTCGTTAAGAAACAGGTCATGTAGTAGGAGTGAAGGTGACCCCTTACCCCTGTCATGAGAGGACAGATCCAGATGGCATGTCCATGAGCCAGGAAGAGGGCTCTTGCCAGACACTGAATCTGCCGGTGCCTTGACATTGATTTCCCTGTTCCCAGAACTTCAAGAAGTAAGTGTCTGTAGTTCATGAGCTACCCAGTGTCTGCCATATTGTTAGAACAGCCCAAACTGAATAAGACAAAAGGGTTAAGTCCCCACTGAAAGATAAACAGAGGTGTAGCAAGGCTGATAAGCAAGGGACAGGCAGAATCACCTTCGGCAATTCAGGCAGAGTGCAATTCAGGCCTGTGCCAGACTGGGTACACAGCTCAGTGGTAGGCGGCTTGTCTGGCATACATGTGGCCCTGGGTTTGAGTCCCAGCACAAAACCAAAACCAAAACCAAAACCAACAAACAGACAAAACAAAAAAAGGCTCAGGGCAAGAGAACAGGGCATGGCAAGAAGCTTGCCAGTGATCATCAGGTCCTGAGTGCTATTAAGATGGAAGTCTCTAGGGGCTGGTCAGGGAAGCAAGGTCTTGTCTTCAAGAACTCTGTCACTCATACCAAGGAATCTGGATTTAATCCATGAATTATCCCTTATGTCCGAACATTTCGCTATCTATTCTATGTCTCTAAGACAACCTCTTCCCTTTTGAAATGCATGTTCATCATATTTGTTGCCTGTTGATATGGAAAGAAGATGTCCTAGGCACACATCCTTCACATTATTGGGGCGGTGCCTTGCCTCTGTTCCACAGTCAAAATGATGTATATCAAATTTCGATTTGGAAAAACTGGTATTTATAAAAGCAGCATGAAATAATCCTGCTGCTTCTGCGGCTACTGCAGACGTGCCTAACTTCCATCTCCAAACTTTCAGGAATTTAAAATATGGCAAGTGTCCAATTCATAGACCTTAAACTCAAGTTCTCAAAATAAAGGATGATTCTATAGTATTTCCATAACAGAATTTGATTTCTCTCTTCAGCATTGTGCCACTGAACGGATAGTGGAAACCTAATCTTAGCCATTTCAAGGCAAACACAACCAAGTCAGTGTCTCCCTTTTCTTTTTATTCCATGATTGCACCCAATTTCCAGGACACTTGGGCATTGGCCAGCCATCAGGAGTGGCATCTTGTTCTTGGCTATCATGTCTTCTCTTCTGTATCTACCACTACGGCTTCACTCCCACTGGTTGCATTTGCTCATTCTTCTTGCCCTCCTTGGGGATGTCCGAGACTTCATCTTTTGCCTAGTGGTTGTGATAAAGGTTACTCTGAACCTCCACAAGGAGATGGGGGAATATCAAGGCTCATCAGTCCTAAAGATTAAATGGGAAACATTTGGCTCCTTACCTTGCCAGCAGGGAATGAGAGACCAGCCCATTGATCTGGATCCTTCAAGCCAATTTCTCTATACTGTGGCTCCAGAGGGGGTGGAGGTGGAGAACTCTAAGACCTTGCTCACTTTTCTAAGCCTGGCTCAGCATTCCCTCAACTTTTGGATTTATGGCTCTCCTATCCCCATGAGCCTGACCCCAGAGGATCAGAACACAGAAGACCCTCACAGAACCACTCGTAATTTCCCCTTTCATGCACCTTTTGGAGATTTTAATCTAATATGAATAGTAGTAAAAACTGACTCTAACTGATCATGGAATTATTTTTGCCTACTTTTTTGAAATATACTTTATCCATGGAGTCTCTCTGGCTCTGCTTTGGAACTGCAATCTCCCAAAATTTTGCCTCTGCTATGGGTTCAAATGTTGAAGAAAGCTGTGCATGGACATCCCTCTCTTCTCTCTGTACTTGTCACAACTTTCCCCAAGGACAATTGGAATAGAATGATCTCACCATTGATGCATGGGCGGTAGGAGTAAAGGAATAATTGGGCAAAGCCCTCATGGTTCAGCTCTGTGATGGAGTGTACCTTCACAAGGGAGTTGCCTATTGGGAATTATAAAACAGGAGGCACTGACAAATCTTAGAGTGGGCTGCAGCTTGGAGAGGACAAATTGAGTGTTGTCTGTGGTCTGAAATACTAGGTATAAAGAACCATTTACTTTCTTCCCTACTCAAAATGCATATCAGTGACAAAATGCAAGTGACAGAAATGCTTCTTTAAAAAAATCTACTCCGTCATCCCTTTCTCTGTTTCTGTCTCTCCACCTTTAGTTCTAGTCTTATTAAGCGTGTGTGCCGAGAAGAATGTGATAACTTTCATTTACTCTCCCTCCCTAGTACAAAAGGATGGAGATGTCAGTTCTGTCCCGAGAACTCACTGCAAACAGACCAAAGCTTACCAGCAACTTCCTGATTGCTATCTCAGCCTGCTGTTTGGAGGTGGGAAGTTTTAAATTATAGATAGAAATATGCTAAGTGCTCAGACCCTGAAAATTCCAAGGAAAAGACCTACTTTTGACTGGGGGAAACTTCTGAATATTTGGGACCTTAGACCATGCCAGAGAATTCATGCTAATAATGATTTATGGTGAATGCCATAAATGTTGGGGACCCCCCACACAACCACTTTTGTTTCCCTGAGATCCTTGAGGATGTTGTTTCAGCCTGACTTCTGGAGGGACTGGAGACTGAGTAGGTAAGGTCAGTCATGTGGGAGCTCTCTGCTGAGCTCCAATAGTATTATGGTTTAGATATTAGGTGTCCCCCAACCATGACTGAGTCAGACAAAGAAAGAATGGTCAGAGGTTCAATGACTAGGTTTAAGAGTTGTGTCCTAATCAGTGGATTAATCTGATATGGATTAACTGGGTGGTATCTGAAGGCAGGGAGGGTATGGTTGGAGGAATTGTGTTAGTGGGGGCATGAATTATTTGGGGTTTATATTTTGTCCCTGGTGGGTGGAGCTCTCTCTCTGCTTCCTAGTTGCCAAGTTCTAAACTGCTTCCCTCTGCCACACCCTTCTGAGGGTATCTCAGAATATCTGAGGCAGATAATCTGCCTCACTTTGAGCCTAAAGCTATGAAGTTGGCTGAGCATGGACTGAACCTCTGAAACCATGAGTCATAAACTTTTCCTCCTTTAAGTTGTTCTTGTCGGTCATTTGGTCATGAGTTAATTCAGTGAGAGAGAACAACTGGAAGCTTATGTCTGGTTTCTCCTAGAGTCTATCCTATGCAGATTTGAATCTGCATCTTTTCAATTAATAGCATATAATCATGAGCACAATAATTTTTCTGAGTTTTGTGAATCCTCCCAGTGAATCACCAAAGCTGAGGTGCTCTTGGAACTCCATAGCTCTGCAAAGCTAGAGATGCCACTTCTTGCTAAGTTTCAGAGTCTCCGTGGCCCTTAAACATTTCTTTTCCAGTTGACCTCAGGCTGATTCTTCTTCATATGATCCATTCCAGGAAGTCAAATTTTCTTTGTGCTCCAAAGGCCCTGACTTCTGGCTCTCTAGCCCAATTCAGCATTTTTGTTGATGAACCATTCCCTTGACCAGCAAGATTGCTCTGATTTCCTCAGTTTCAATGACTCAACTTTCCTTCTCTTTACTGGTCCACTCCCTCTGCCACCTCCCATACCTTAATCATCATTTGGGATAACTCAACATACAAAACCATATACTTAGAAATAGAGCTCTGCAACCCTGTTGAATTAGACATTCCTGAACCTCCAGGGAGTCAGAGAAGTCCATAGTCATTTAAATTCTCTGAACTGTACTTACTCCTCTGTCAAGTGAGGGAGGAGTAAATGAGATCAGACATGGAAGAATTTTGGCTTAATGCTTGGTGCCCACACACCAAAGTTACGGTAGGAGCTTGATAATAGACTGTGGTGGTTAATTTTATGTGTCAACTTGACAGGCCAAGGGATGCCCAAGTATCAATTTAAACATTATTTCTGGGTGTGTCTGTATGTTTCTGGAAAAGATAGACATTTGAATTGGATTGAGTAATGCAGATTGCCCTTTCCAATGTGGTTAGGCAGCATCCACCCTGTGGTAGGCCTGAGAGGAACAGATAGGTGGGAGGTTTGGGAGGTTAAATTCTCTGGCTGGCTCTTTCTGTCTGATTCCTTGAGTTGAACATTCAAATTCTACTGCTCTTGAACTGGGACTCACCCCATCAGTGCTCCGGGCACTTGGACTGGAGTTTATAACCAGTGGTTTTCCTCCATCCCTAGTTTAAAAACAGCAGCTTGTGAGATTTCTCACCCTCCATAACTGTGAGAGGTAATTTTTTATAATAAATCATACCTCCATATGCCCTATGAATTCTGTTCCCCTGGAGGACTCTGCTTGATACAAAGGCTATACTTAAATGTGTTCTCTGATGTAATTGGAACCTGATTTTGACCTTGCCCTTCCTCCTTCTTAGGCTAGATTTCATCAGCCATCCCTCCAAGGGCACCCTCCTGCCTGTCCTTATCCTCCTCATTTCCTAGTTCTCCTTCTACAAAGTGCCTTCCTTCCATCCCAATGCTGTGTCAATTCAGGTGCTTGTTTTCACCACCCTCTGCCCTGGAGCTGCGGGACCATGCTGGAGAGAAATCACACAACCATGCTGAATGGGTTCCATTAACAATTTATAAGCTTCCCAGCCTCAGCTGGACCAACAGCACTGCTCAGTCATCTTTTAATTATCCCTGGTTGCCTTTCACTTTCTCTTCAGTGGCTGCCCTGACCTATACTTGCTCCACTCAACCCAACTCTTCATTCCAGCACCTGTCCAGCTGAGGAGAAAAGAGAGACCATCAGAGGTGATTTCTCCATGTGTGCCCCTGCTAGTTACTTCTAAATTGGTCTATATTTTTACCTAACTGTACTTCCTTCATGATTATATCTGGAGAAGTTATTACTCATCAGCAGAGTGAAACTTCTGATGGCTGAGGACTACTGACTCTCTTTCCTGTTTTCTTCTCTAGAAAATTTTAATTTATTCTCTCACATCTTTACTGTTTCCCACTTTCTCCAGACAGTCTTCATATTTATAATTATTCTCTCATTTCTTCTTCCACATACAGGAACGCCTTGTTTTACTGTGCTTTGTTATTGCACTCCACACATTCATGCTATATACAAATTGAAAGTCTGTGATCGTCCCTTATGTGACCATTTTTCCATATGATGATTATTAACATTTTTTAGCAACAATGTATTTGTAATTAAGGCATGTGCATTGTTTTTGAAGAGATAAGGTATTTTTCATTAAGTAGACTGCAGCATATTATCAATGTACCCTTTATAGGTACTGGGAAACCAAAAGTCGTGTGACTGGCTTTGATATCAGAGTCACTTTACTGCAGTGATCTGGAACCAAATTTGTAATATCTCCAATGTATGCCTTTACTATCTCTCTCTACTTTGCTTCCCTTTCAATATCTGCTCTGTACATCCCTCTCCTTATTATTGCCCAAGTAGTTTCTATCTGCTCTTGCCCAGGGGTCCTTGACCTATACTATCCAGTGCAATCATATGATGGAGATTTTAAAAATCCCCATGCTTATTCCTTATTCCAGAACAATTAAGCCAGAATCTGTGAGTTTAGGACTCAGGTATTGGCATCTCCAGAAGTTTCCCAAGAGATTCTAAGGAATAGTCACGACTAGGAGTCACTGTTCTGATTCCTCACCTCTGTTTGAAATCGCAGCATACAATTGTCCAACCTTCTCTTTCTACCTCTCTTCTGAAACTGAACTTCCTGTGGTTACCAAAGGCTTCTTTGTTCTCCAGTTCCGTCACGATCCTCAAACCTCTATCTATTCAACTTTATGGACCATGTGACTCTTAATGCACATTTTTTTCTGGGCTTCCACAGCCCTGTTCTCTCCTACCCTTCTCCCACTTAGATTTCTCTCCTGTGGCCCCCTCTTTGACTTCTTTTCGTCTCTTGGTATTCCCATATCTCTGCTCTTACTGCTGTATACATTAGTCAGCAGAAATACCCATTCCATCTCTTCTCTTGCCTTCTCTGTTGCTTTTCTATCAATATACTCAACACTAAATTGGGCAAGCTACAACTTGGAGGCATTATTGATGTAGCTCCCTCCCTCATACTTTCAACTAATTGGCCAGTAATGCTATCAATCAGTCTTACTCCTGCTCAAAACCCTCTTCTAAGTCTCATTTTGCAAAAAAATAAATCCAAATCCTTTAACCTGCACAAGAAGAGGCTTCAGCACCACAGTGGGCCTTTAGGTCCTGTTTTCAGCCACTACTTGCCCCTCAGTTCCTTTACACTGAAGCATGCTGTTCCCTCCAAGCTTCCATGGATAATCTTTCTTGTATTCCCTCCTTCTCTCTACATAGTGACCTACCACTCATGCTTAAGGTCCAAAGAAAATGTCAGGTCTCCCTGACACTCATTATTCATTTATATTCAAGTAGAACTTAATAGCTAACTTTAATTATGCACTAACCAAAGTGTTGAATGCTTACTGATTTATTTTCTGTCTCTTCTGCTTCATGATGAATTCCTTGAGGGCAAAATCCATGAATCAGCCATCAATTTCTCTGTGATTTCCAACACCAATTCTGGAATGCTGGAGGCCAGTAAGTGGAATGGCTGATAAAGATGATGTGGATGTGGTCCAGACAGAAAGGGAGAGCAGGACACTGACCCCCCAGTGGAACTTTGTGTGTGGAGAGTAATGTGGCATCCCTGTCACATGGAACAAGTACTGGAGTTGCTCCCAAATATCCCTTGCTCCTGGTATCAGGAACAGGATGCTGAGCTGGAGAGCTGCATCTGACATAATATGTTATATATATTATGGTTTTATGCCTGTGTGCTGGGAAGGAGCAGAATTGGATTATTTCCCTGCCCCAAGAAATAGCCATGTAATAAGCAATAATGGGATCAACATGTACTGATGGAGATTTTCTACATTTCCCCAGGGCAGAGATCAATGGGAAGAACTCTCTTAGAGAGATGAGCGGTCTCATCCTTGGGGATAAAGAGAGACTTGTTAAATCAGGTGAGTGTTTGGGGAGCTTTCCAGGCAGAAGGCAGTGCAGAGGTCTCTGATTGGACCACTTTCCCACATGTCTTTATGAACCAATTATCCTAAATGAGATTCTCTCCTTGTACAAGGACATTATCAGCCTTTCTTGAGGGCACAGTTCTTTGCAAAGCTTCTTTCCTTTATTCTTCTGACTTCTTCCACTTACTGGTATTTCTGTGTCCTGGATCCTTTGCCCACATTAACATTATATCTACTTTCAACCATATAGTGTAGTAGATCCTTAGCACTGGGGAGTTGTACTTTATGCATCACATCCCAATGACCCCTGGTATTTAGCAAGTTGTCATCTTGCTTAAGTACAAGGTGAATTGCTTTGTGATAGCAGGGCTGGAGTTAGCAAGTCAGTGAGCAAAAGATCATATGCCCAGCCTTTGTTTTTCATTATGGCTTTTTTCATTCACTTGTTCAACAAATACTTTTTGAGTACCTACTATGTGCAAGCCCTTATTCTAGGCCTCCAGGTTGGTGATACCGAGATGAATAAAAAGGTGTTTTGTTACATGAACTGTCAGTATTTTGGGGAGGAGTTTGAGGAGTGAAGACAAATAAGCATGATTTAATTTCATGTGGCAGTATTTCCCATGAAGGAAATGAATCGGAGTGGTGTGATGGAAAGTGGGAGGGAGGTCAGTAAGAGAAGGGAGACCTGCATCATGGTAGCTTATTCACAATAGCCAAAAGGTGGAAACAATTGAAGTGTCCATCAACAGCTGACTGAATAAAGGAAATGCACTATGTCCTTACAACTGCATCTTACAGACATCAAAAGGAACTTTTGACAGGTGCTACAACATGGATGAACCTTGAAAGCATCATGCTAAGTGAAAAATCTGAGGCCAAAGGACAAATACAGTAAGATTCTGCCTATATGAAATATCTAGAATAGGCAATTCATAGAAATAGAAAGTAGATTAGAGATTATCAAGGGCTGGAGGGACAGGGGAATGGAGATTTATTGCTTTATGGGTATGGAGTTCCTACGTGGGGCAATGAAAAAGTTTTGGAAAGAGCTGGTGGTGAGGGATGCTCAACATTGTCAATGTACTCAATGCCACTGAATGGTGCACTTAAAAATGGGAAACATTGCAAGTTTTCTGTTATGTCAATTTTACCAAATCAAGAAGGAAGACTTGTGATGACAAGAAGGAGCTGGCCTATTGAAGCAAACAGCTGATACCCATAGCCTAAGGCATGGTTTTCTGTTGCTCTCAAGCTTCCATGAAATGTTAAAAGATGTTCGTTCCTTTGTTCAAAAAAGACTTCAGAAAGAAAGTTGACTGTCAGTGTTAGTAGGGGGAGTTCAGGGGCCTGAAAGTGCTGGTGAGTCTGAGGATTTTAGGGGATCTTGGTACCCATTACTCAGGAAGGCCCAGGGTTTTCTGCATTTGCAGTTAGCTGTCTGGTCTCCCACAGCGTGCATCTTGACACCACTGGAGACCGTACCGCTTTAATGTTGGGTTTCTAAAGCGGGGGAAATGGATTCCCACCTAGATGCACCGTTAACTAGTTGTGTGCTTACAGATACAAGGCTCAGTCTAACTGGACCTCAATTTCCTCCTTCATAAAATGTAGGATTTGGATGAGATTAAAGAAAAATAAATATATGGTATTGGCATGCTCTCTCAGATGCCTGGCAGTGGGCCAGATGGTGACAAGTGAGCACCCTTGGCCTAATTGACTCTCATCCAAACCAATATTCTTTACACACTTGTTCAATATTTATTTAGCTGGAGAAGGAAGGAGAGGTTAAAAGCAAACAATTTTATTTATTAATAAGCATTGCATTTGTTAATTTACTTCCAAGGGATAAAGCAGAATTGCAGAAAATTTTTCTAAACTATTCCCTTTTCTGTGTGTTCTTGTTTTCTCCTCATGTTTCCCACAGCCGTCACATAGGAAACTTAGATGTGAGGTGGCCCGGAGAAGATGTGCTACCAGCAAATATGCTAGTCCCCCATACCGGTGGGGACTACATTCCAGGCTCCCTGTGGATGCCTGAGACCATGGACAATATCCAACCCTATAGGAATTGTGTTCTTTCTTATGCATTCATCTATGACACAGTTTGATTTATAAATTAGAAATGGTAAGAAATGAACAACAATAATAAAGGAGCACAATTGTAACGGTATGCTATAATAAAAGTTATATGAACGTGCTTTCTCTCCCCCCTCTCAACTACCATGAGGAGGGAGTATTGAGAGAGCAGAAAAGCTGGAAAAGGGGATGATTCACATCCCAGGTGGGACAGCATGAGATTTCTTCACATAGCTCAAAACAACCATTAAAACTTCAACTGTTCATTTCTGGAATTTTCCATTAATATTTTTAGACTGCAGTTGGCTGTGGACAATTGAAACTATGGAAAGAAAAACCAAATACGGGGGGGAGTGCTATGTATGCCTGTCTAATTACATGGCCATTTGAAAAAGTGTTGGAGTTAAGTATAAAATCACCCAATAGAACATATGTGGGTTATGTTTTGCCTAAGAACTGGCACTTTGTGAACCTTGCTGTGTATTCTCATAGTTAATGTCATGATAATCTTCTGTGGGTAACCACTGGTGTTTTAAGTGACCTTCTTCTTTCCTCCCAAGTTGGGACAACTTGGACTAGGAATTTTGGGCTGAACAGGAGAGCAGGAGATTAAAAGAAAAGAAGATCAAAGTGTCAGTTGCATTTGCTTCTTATGGATTGGAGAAAATGATTTTTCTTTCTTTATTGTACGTAATGGTGGGATTTGTTATATATTTGTACATGCACATATGCAAATTAACCATAATTTGTCCAATAAATTTCTTAGTATTCCCTGGTCCCTTCTCTCCTTCCTGCTCCTGGTCACTTTCCTCTACTGATCTCCCCTCAATTTTCATGAGACCCCTACTTCCCCACCTTTTCTTTTTCCTCTCAAGTTTCTACAAAAGAAAGAAAGCATATGACCCCTTGACCTTCTGAGTTTGGCTTATTTCACTTAACAAAATGTTCTCAAGTTCCATCCATTTTTCTGCAAATGCCATAATTTCATTTTTATTTATGGCTGAATAGAACTCTATTGTGTCTTTATTTATTCATTCATCCATTAATGGACACCTAGGCTGGTTCCATAGATTGGCTATTGTGACTTGTGCTGCTGTAAATATGGCTGTGTATGTATCCTTACAGTATGGTGACTTTAATTCTTCAGGATAAAGACCAAGGAGTGGTATAGCCACTTTGTGGTTCCATGCCTAGTCTTTTTTTGAGGAACCTCCATATTGATTTCAATAGTGGTTGTACTAATTTACAATGCAACCGACAGTTGCATTGTGCATTCCTTTTCTCCACATCCTCTCCAGCATTTATTATTGTTTGTATTCTTGATGACTGCCATTCTGACTGGTGTGAGATGAAATCTCAGTGTAGTTTTCGTTTGCATTTCCCTAATATTTTTTTCACATATTTGTTGGCCATTTATCTTTCTTGAAAGTGGTTTTAGATCAGTGGCCAAAGGGATTTACTAACCCTACCTCCCAATTTGACAAATTCAGGGGCATAGTCTACTTTAGAGGGTTCATTGGGAAGATTAGATAAGAGGATGCAAGTGATCATTATTTAGAAGTCAAGAAAAATATCAACATTAAAGTCTAATTAGAGAATTTACTGCTCTGAAGACTAGCACAGCTTTTATTGCAGGACTTCTTCACTATCCTTGCTAGATTTGGTCTTTTTATTTTTTTCTTGGTAGCTAAGAAAGGTTGTAAGGAAGGAAAAGTCTCAATCTTTATATATGTCTTAAATCATCCACACTGATTCTCATACTCAATTTATGGTTTGGGGGGGTATAAAATTCCAGGTTGGCAGTAAGTTGTCTCTCTGAATTTTAAAAATCTTGCTTCATTATATTCTAGTATCTAACACTGCTCGTAAAAGGCCGTTGTGTTTCTGATTTCTAACTTTTATTATGAGACCTATTAGTTTTTTCCTCTTTGGACACTTTTAGAACTTTTTCCTTATCCTTTGGGTTCTGAAGTTTCAAGATGATATGTCCTGTTGGCTTTTTAGTATGTATCGTGCAGAAAGTTTTATGAGCTCCTTCAATCTAGACAAGTATAACTTTCAGTTTTGAAGAATGTTTTCCTATTTTACCTTTCATGGCTTCTTTTTTTATTTTCTTTCCTGCTTGGAAATCCAATTATTTCTGAAAAAAAATAACTCCTTTCTTTTCTCCACTATTTTCTACTTCTTGATATTTTGGCCCATTTTCAATATGTTTCCTCAACTTGATATTCTATTATTGAAATTTTGTTTTTCAGGTGTTTTAATTTCTAAAAGTTCTTGCGTCTCAGAAAGTTCTTTTGTGGGTATGCTGTTGTTTTTATAATAAGTGTCCAGAGGACAATATACTTTTTACTTCACTAAAGATACAGATAAAAACATGGAGATTTTTGCTGTTGCTTCTTGAATCATCTCTACCATCTGGCTTCCTTATTTATGTTTGTTGCTTTTCCTCTCTGTTTTTCTGCTAGAGGTTCTTTTTAAATGTTTCATTATTCTTCCCTGGCTATTTCTTTTGTGTGATAAAATATACATAATATAAAGATTTCTATTGTAACTACTTCTGAGTATGCAACTTGGTGGCATTAAGTACTTTCACATTGTTGAGCAACCATTACACCATTGTCTCCAGAACTTGGTTGGTCATCATTCTGAGTTTAAACTCTCTCCATTAAACAGTAACTTCCCATTTACCTTCCATTCATTCCCTGGTAACCCCCAGTCTACTTTCTCTATGATTTTTTGACTATTCTAAGTACCTCCTATAAGTGATATTGTATGATATTTAACCTTTTGTTCATGTCTCAGTTCACTTAATACAATGTTTTCAAGGCTGATCCATGCTGTAGCATGTATAAGCATTTCATTCTTTTTTAAGGCTGAATAATATTCCCCTGCATGTCTATACCACATTTTGTTTTCCCATTCACTTCTCAATGGCCATTTGGGTTGCTTTCATCTTTTGGTAATTGTGAATAACATAGCTGAAAACATAGGTGTACAAACATCAGTTCAGGTCCTTGTTTTCTAATTTTTAAATTTATTTTTTAAAGTGAGACAGTATAAAATTATTCAAGGCAATATGTGTTACGTGTGACCCTTGTCAGGGAGTGCAGTGGGTGAATGGGTTTCAGACAAACTGTTTGTTAGAGGATTCCAAGAGTCATCCACTCCAGAGTCATATTTTTCAGGCTCATGCTTTATTCTCTGTATTTAAAAGAGACAGCAAAACATTTACAATATACAGCCCAGCACCTAGGACAGTGCCAGGAATTGCTGAATGAATGGCATGTGGAAGACGTTCTTTCTCAAGTTTCTGAAGTATAATTTTCCCATATTCTGATATTATATTGGTAATTTTAGTTGCAATTTTGGAGTTCAGGAATAGGATGAGGGAAGCAATCAAAGTGAACGTTAGTGCTCAACATGTGTTGAAACTTGGAAACACCTCTGATTTATCTGTTTTCATTAGCCCTCTGAGCAGACACCATATTGTATAAGCACCAACTTCAGATATGACTGTAGGTATATCAGGATCAACCAAATGATGGCTTCCTCTCAGGATGCCGTGGGATGCCTGTAGGACAGGAGGTGGCCATGGGAGACAGGGAACTGAAAGAGAATAGGTCTCCGGGAAGCTGGGATTCCTTCTTGGGGCCTCTACTTCAGTTTTCAGATGTTCTGCATTACCCTTTCATGATGCATGCTACCTACTTCTGTAGGTTTCACGTGAAAAGTTAACTTTTGCATGTTTTATTTAAATGTCTTGTCTTTTTTTTTTTTTTAAAGTAAGGGCAATTTCCATTTAAGCTTTCTCACAGACAGGACTCTGGTACCATTTCAATTCTAGTTTTTGAGCAAAGCCAGGAATGAGGACAGAAGAGAACAGAGTCCTAACAGCTGGTGTTTGCTTCAGCCTCTTCCTGAGCCGCCTCAGAGTCAGCAGAGAATAGGAATAAGCCATTGCCATTCCCTGCACGGCCCCAGTGCAAGCTTGGGCCCTGATGTGCGGATACAGAGGGGCGTTTGCACTGGCTTCTAAATCATGTTCTTCCTTCTAATCTCCCTTCTCTGCTCCCGGGGAATTTAGGTAAAATCAATGCATGTCTACTTAAGTTCTGCTCCTATTGATGTTATTGGTATTCATTTATTTACTTTACAAGTTCCTAGATGGATTATGTAAGATTTGGCAGTTGCTTTCTTGAAGTCTTGCACTTTTATCAGCAGAACACCATCTGCCATCATTAGAGAGTGGTGGTTGTACATGAGGCTCTGGATTTGGTTGATGTCCTGTGCACTAGATTTGCATAAGCCTCTGCAGATTCTTCTAATGAGTGTAAGATGGTTACTAGGGTCTGAGATTATATTAAAGTGCTATTATATTATAATAGAGTGATTATAAAATCTACAGTTCAACTAATCTTATGTTATATAGAATTGAAACCAACTATGCAGACAGGCAGAAAAACTTTTGACTTTGTCTGTGCTCCATTCACAGGTTATCATCAACTGGAAATCTAACACTTCTTTAAGGGCAGTTTTTCTCCTTCATCATATGATTCTTGGAATTTTTTTTTTTTACAAAAATAACACTTACCAAGAATGAATGCTCAGGTCACCTTACACTGTGATGAGTTTTGACAAATGTATTTATGAATGCAACCAGTCAACACCCCTCAAGATGTAGAACTTTCCTTCACTCCAACATGCTCCTTATGCTCCATTCCAATCAATCCCCATGCTTTACAAGTAATCACTGCTCTGATTTCTATCTGTCTAGAGACTTGTGTCGCAGGTTCTAGACCTTCTCGTCAGCCCAACTGTCTGTCGTAATCATGCACGGGGCCCACCTCTGCGCCTGGCTTCTTTTGCTCATCGTGTAAGTGTGTGTATTAGTGGATTGTGCTTGATCGCTGCAGAGTGACAGTGTTTTTTATTCCACATATACATTCACCTATTGATGGACATTTGTTTCTGGTTTGGGGTTCTCATGAATGAAGCTGCTATAAACTTTTTACAAGTCTTTTTCTGAGTATGTTTTCTCTTGGGTAAATACTTGGAGTTTAATAGCTATATCAGGGGGTAGGTGTGCCTTCACAATTCTTGTTACATTTATTTCTAGAGGTTTTAACATCATTTCCATCATAGAGTTCCCCTTTTTCCATTTTCTAAATGTTTATAAGAAGGATAGTCATTTAAAAATTTATTAATTAGAATCTCTGTTATTCACTTTTACTGGTTCTTTTTAATTTTCTTTTATTTTACCCAATTAATATATGAATAGTCTCCCCATAAATAATTCAAACATTAAAAATATAAAAGAAAATAACAATTAAATGCTATACCTTGCCTTCACCCCACCTCCCACTTTCTTCCCCAGAGATAGTGAATACTAGAAAATAAGTGAGCTGTTTTCAGATCTCTTTCTAAGCATTTAAATGTGTGGTTTTGTAGTGTATAAACTGTAGAGGATGCCTCTTCTAGATAGCGTAGGTTCACGTAGTTATCATAACAGGTTTTTAGCAGAAGGCAGTAAAATATCTTGTTCTACCAAAATCAGAATATCATTATAATGTGATGACAGCTAGAAGCCAACTATCTTGAAAAAAGGGCATCTTTTTGTAATTTGCATACAGGTTTCATGTGAGCCTTACATTTAATATACACATATATATCTTTCACAAATATACAGATAAATATTTGAGCTGCATTGTAAGTGGAATCATACACTCTTTGTTGTCCTATGGCTTTTATTTTTCAGTTTTCAATAGACCTTAACTATCATTATACGCCAATACAGTTAGGTTTAGCTCATTTTTCTAAATTGTTGAACATGTTTGTAATATCCATGCACCAAAATTTATTTAGATTATTTTCAAATGTTCATTATTTAAGAGATTCTTTAATGTATATATTTGTACACATATGTATCCATTCAGTGAGAATTCTTTAAGAATTTGTGAATTTGAATGTGTGCATATTTAAGAGTGTTTAGATATTACCACTTATGTCTTCAGGGAGCTTCACAAAAGTGCATTTCCATCAGCAATGTAGGAGGGGGTCCATTTCCATCCATTTAAAAAAATCAGAACATTGCTCATCATCTTTCATTTTTGTAGAATGTTATTTTTTAACTTTTTAAATATTGCATTATTGTTTTAGTTTACATTTTACTAATTAATAGTGAGAGTGAGCACTTATGTTTATTGATCATTATTGATGTTTTTCTTGATAAGGGTCTCTTTCTTATTTTCTGCCTTTTTTAGTTTGATCTCTTTTCCTTTCTTTTTCTCTTTGCTTTCCCCCACTCCCAGCCCCCTGCCACTTCCCCTCCTCCTCTTCCCCTCCTCCCTTCCTCTTCCTCCTCCTCGTATTTTGTGGTGCTATGGACGGAACCCAGGGCCTCTCACACACACCAAGCCAGTGCTCTACTACTGAGCTGCATCTCTACCACTTATCTTTTTAAAATTTATTTATGGGAACTTTTAGATATTGTGGATATTGATATTAAATATGCTGTATGGTAAATATTTTATGTGTATATTGTAAATATACACATAATATATTATGTGTATATTTCTGTGTATTGCTTGGGACATTTCTGTGTGGAAGATTTATTTAAAAGATTTTTGTAGTTAAATTGAAATATTTTGTCAGGCTCAAGACTTATTTTTGGTTTTGTTCAGAGAAGGTCTTTCTAATTCCCAGGTGCTAACAGCTGTGCTCTAGATCATTAGAAGTTCTATCTTCTAGCCAAGTGCTCACCAACGCCCTGCCCCTCATTCCCAGCCTCTGGTTACACTATTCTATTCTCTGCATCTATGAGATTGATTTTGTTGTCTTCCACCTATGAGTGAGAACATGTGGTATTTGTGGAGTGACAATCTTGAAGAGGTTGCACTGGGGGCCAGCTGTCTTCTTGCTAATTGTTGAGTGACAATGCCTCTCACAGCATACTCCCTGCCAAAGACTCTTCATGCAATTATCCTATTTTGCTAATTAAGGGCAGAACAAAGGGAATTATTAAATGATTTCATAGAAGCAGAGCAGGTGAAGACCAAGTACACCTGAATAAAAAGCCACTCCACTGCTACACGCTACACCCCTCCCATTGTTTAGAATGACTTTAACTTCTCTCTTCCTTTTTCTCAGGGTCAATGTATCCATCCAAAAATAAATTTGGGCTGCTTTCAATACATGAATGAATAATTGAGGCTCCAAATTTCCAAGCCATGGAGCATGTAAAATGTTTTCCTCCGAAGGCTCTTAAAAGCAGATACCATCTAATATCTGCATGGGTTATAAAAAGGACATTCCCAAAATGTCCAAATTCAGAGAAATACAAATTCTGTTGTTCTTCTAAAATAAACCATTTGCAAAATGCAATTGTCAAAGGGATGCTCCATAGTTTTTTGAAAAACTTAGCGCCTTGGCAAAATGCATCAAAAGGCAACCTTTCCCCATTCTTTTAAAGGCCTGGCAGGAACTAACCAGGTAAGGAAGTGTTATGGTTGGATTTTGAATGTCCCCAAAGGTCATGTGCTCCAGACATGGCTACCAGCCTGTGGTGCTATTGGGAGGTAGTGGAACATTAGGAGGTGGGGCCTAGGGGAAGGAAGTGAGATCACTGGAGGCGTACCCTTGAAGGGGATATTGGGACCTAGGTCACTTCCTCTCTGTCAACTTCATTAGCTGGATCAGTTTCTTTATCTAATTTGAGAGGTTGTCAAAATATGGCCTAGGGGCCAAATATATTTGTAATAAAGTTTTATTGGTACACAGACACATCCATTTGATTATGTATTTTCTGGGACTGCTTCTTCAGGGTGCGGTGGTCACTGCAGAAACTATATATCCAGCAGAGCCTGAAATAATTACTATCCTGCCCTTTTCAAAGAAGTCACTTGCTTCCTGATGTAATTCTTTGCCATGTCCATCAATATGGAGATTCCAGGGTGATGGACACACAGTAGGTATTCAACACACAGTGATTTACACTGATTTAAAGCATTCACTTGTTTTCAGATAGTGAGGGTCCACCTTCCGTCCTCCTTGTTGGGAGACGGGGCATTACCTTAAAGGTGAAAGACTTTTGAGTCATTCATTTATTTATTCATCCTATTCTTTGAGACTGACCTTAAAGCTGAATTGATCTTCCTCTAATGTAATCTTATAGCTAACTAGGCATAACATTCATGAGCCTGTTTTCCAACTTCCTGGTTTTCTCTACTGGACACCTGAAGGGAGGGGTATTTCCTTTGTAGGTCCATTCACATGGCACAGTGCCTAGAACATTGGCAGCCCCTGGTAAACATTTTTTTGAATGAATTAGGCATTTATCAAGTACTATTTTGAAAGAATCATGAAATCCGGAAAAAATGCTGATTTGAGGAGATACTTGCATTCATAAAGATTATATGGAAGTGCTTTGTAATCTAAAAAGAACTATCCAAATAGAAAATTCCTTTATTGTTTAAAACCTCCCTAGGATTAGGGATGTAGTTCAATGGCAGAACACTTTAAAAGTATGTGGAGTTCCTAGATTTGTTCCCCAGCAAAATGAAACAATGAAATGAAACAATGAAAACCAAAAGACCCCAAACTCTTTCTATTGGTGTATATATTGTATGTATAAGTGTTACTGGTCAGAGGCCTGACAGGGGTGAGAAGGCCCCCAAAATTGGATCATTTGCCCCAAACACCAAACAGACAGGTCATGGTAAAAAGCAGGAAAGAAAACTTCAAGGAAACTTGAATCTATGTGGCCACATTGGGAAGGCAATCCAGCATCTAAGCCCTGTGTTGACAGGAACTTTAGATTTAAATAGAGGAGGAACTGGGCAGTGGGGAGAGGTATTCGTAATTCAGTAGTCTTAATCAAAGGGTGGCAGGATTGTGTCTCAGTTCTGGCCAGAGAAGTCTTTACAACTTGAGGGGACTTCACGAGATGCAGGATGTTTGTCTCTTAGGACTTGATCCTGGAAATGGACCCCTCAGTTTCCATGAGGTGATTGCCCTGTTTAGGGGTCAGTTCTCGGAAAGACTGGAGACTTCTAGGTGCCACTCCCAGGGTCTGAAACAGGATGCTGCAAATCTCCCTGCACATCTGGTCTCTGTCTTGAAGGGGGACAAGACAGTTTAGGTAAATTTAGGACTAATAAATCTTGCATTGTTCATTTTTAATGATTAATATTAAGATAATTAAAAATCATTAACATTAATAAAAGCAATTTTTTAAATGATTAACATGCATGTGTACAGAGCTAGCAGGGACCTACAAATATGAAATGAAGGCCTCTTCTAAGCTTTATCCTGCCTTTAGTTACCTGGAGGCCTAAGTAAAGAGTCACTGCTTTTAGCAAAGACATCCTAAGTTATCTAAGCTCTCTCAGGGACTAAAATAAGAACATGGGTGGAGTGTGGACCAGATAGACCTGAGTTCAAATTCGAGCCTTTCTTCATCAGTTTCTAGGAATGAGATTCTTGTTTACACAGCCTTACACTGAGGATCTCTCTCTCTCTTTTTTAGTACTGCGGATTGAACCCAGAGATGCTTAACGACTGAGCCACATCCCCGGGACCCCTTTTCTATTTTTTTATTTTGAGACAGGGTCTCACTAAGTTGCTTAGGGCCTAAGTTGCTGAGGCTGGTTTTGAAGTTGTGATCCTCTTGCCTCAGCCTAGCTGCTGGGATTATAGGTATGATCCCTGTCACCAGGATCACTTTATTTTGGGGTGGGGGGTTGAACTCAGAGTCACTCAACCACTGAGCCACATCCCCAGCTGTTTTTTGTATTTTATTTAGAGACAGAGTCTTACTGAGTTACTTAGTGTCTCACTGTTGCTGAGGCTGGCTTTGAACTCAGCCTCCTGAGCCACTTGGATTGCAGGCATGCGCCACCATGCCCAGCCAGGGACCACATTTTTAATAAAGCATTTGGAAAAGAAAATTTGTATTGAATCCCATGAAAAATGTCTATCCTTATTATATAAATAATCTACATTTTTCATAGAATAATATCCTGAGAAAAGGGGCACTGCTATTAGCCAGTGGAATGCTAATATCTGAGCATCTTTGTAATGCAACAATATAGACATTTTAAGGAGTAGTTTGTCTCATAGACTTCTGTGGTGATATGTGAGGTTGTGTGCATTATCTCATTTGGTCACCAAAATATGCAGTATTATTAAACATATCACTCCATTTAAAAAAATTATAGAGTAATAGAGTTATTTAACAGGTCTCATACTTGGTATGAAATGGTATATTCCTCAAAGTACTAAAAACAGATATTCAAACAATGATGTCCATAAGAGCACCATTTGCAATAGCCAAAAGGTAGAAAGTCAAATGTCTACCAGCCAATGAATGGGAAAACAAAATGTGATATTTACACAGTGGAATATTATTTGGCCATGAAAAGAATGAAGGGTTGATACAGCATGATCATGCTACAGCATGATGAATTCTGAAAATGTGGTGTTGATGTAAATGAAGCCAGATGCAAATGTGGTATGATTACATCCACATGAAAGACCAAATGGGTAAATCCATCAGGGTAGACAGCAGGTTGGTGGCTGTCAGGGATTGGAGGAGAGGAGAATGAGGAGCGACTATCTACTGGGTTTCCATAAACTTTTCTGGAAAGAGTGTTGACTATCATGCAATGTCATGAATGTACCAATGTCATTGAATTATACATGTTAAGATGGTTAAAATGGTGAATTTCGTATTACGGGTATTTTACCACATGAAAATAAAGCATTCCATTTTATACATGAGAAAACCAAGTCTCATATATGTAAAGACCTTCCCAAGTTCACACACAGGAAGAGAGTCAGAGCTGGGGATGGATCAGATCCATTTAGTACAGCACTGATGAAGCCAATTGGGTGCTAAATGTTGAGGATACAGAAGCAAAGGACTCAGTTCTCTCCCTCTCCTCCTCCCCACTAATCCTCCTTTCCTGTGCTATCCTGGTTTCCCTTTCGGTTTGGAAGACCAGCAGGTGTCTGGTGAGCTCTGCAACTCTAAGTCACACCCTTGTCCCCAGTTTTCTGGATGACAAGGTACAGGAACTGGTCAACGTGGTACACAGTGGGCACGTGGTACACAGAGACTCACATTCTTCAGGACTTTGGTCCCAGTTTTCCTGGTGGGACACAGCTCTGCCATGCCCCCTGTGCCAGCATCTCACCTCAGGTGATTGAAATAGTATACTCCTTATTCTCTTGCAAGAACTGAAAGGCTACTTTTGAAATCAGACCACCTGCCATGAAAGAAAACTGGATGGGCATTTGCTCAAGGACAATGCCCATTGCTCAACATGGTCTGTCCCAATTCCTTTTGTGGTTCACTATCCCCTCCTCAGATCTTTTGGAAACTGTTCCTTAATCCTACTGGATTTTTCTCCTAGCAAACTTAATTCCTGAAGCCTTATGAGGTGCTAAATGACTGGGGATCCTTTTCTGGAGAGAGACAAAAAGGTCGATTGCTCAGTTGAAATATCCAAGGTTTTACACTCGAATCTCACCTTCCATTCTATCCCAATGCGTGTCTCTCTAGTTGAGTCTGGATTTTCCAGAGCAGGTAGCACCTCCCTTCCATCTGAACCTCTGGGCCTGTGAAGAAGTCCCCAAGGGCATGAGTAGGGGTGGAGTTGGACTGACAAGCAACCATTCTACATCTGAAGGTCCCGGAGTCTTTCAATGAGATTGAAAAGGCAGGGTCTTGGAGAAGCGTCTTCCTTTGTGCTGTGTTCTTTGCTCCCTCTCACTGATGGAACGGGTTCCCCCACTGTCTCTATGTACACCACTTCCATAATTTCCCCACATACTTCCACTCAGTAGAAGAGGACCCTTCCTGCAACATAGTTCTTACTTTCTAGAAGGAGATGCAGGGGGGAGATGCGTTTATAATTCCAATAATCTAGGTATTGGATCCACGGTAATTATGGGAAAGAATCTGGATATATCCTCATTCAACAAGGTAAACCAAAATGATCTGATCAGACAAGATAATGCACTTCCTTATACAGAGACCAAACCTGAGGGGCTTTATGAGAAAGTGTCCAAGTAAGTCCTAGGCTTTAATTCAGGCTAAAAATATTGGCCCCGGCATTTATTTATTTCTCAAGATATATATTGATTTTACCAATGCTAGGCAGACAGAAGCTGGATCTGCTCAGGAGAACATTTTATGGATCAATTTATTTCTTCCCAGGAAGAGGTCATTTCTGGAGCTGGGTGAGGGATTCTGCCCATCCTCCTTTCTCCATTCTAGAAGGCCAAAGATCAACCAAGTCCTTTCTCAAGGTGACTTCTTTGTTTTTTCTCAAAATGCCCAAGCCACACGGGCTCCTATATGCCTCTCTGGTTTCTAAGTGCGGGTTGAGCTGCCCTGAGTACCTCACACAGCGCATGAAAATTTGATGTGTGCAATAAAGCCTGTCATGCTTAATGCATTCAGCCTTTTGTCCACAGGAGCTAATATCCTTTTGGGAAATGCTGTGATTTAAGCTGAAATGTCGGAGAAGGGGAGGGTGGAGAGGGAATGTGGGACTCTTGCCATATAACCCCCTATCTCCAACCACTTAATAACTTGGCTAAAAGCCACAATCAATACAGAGCCATCAGCCGGGCTCCAGCCCCTCACTGCCTTTCCAATCAATCAACAAGATTTAGTAAGCCACCGGATGGAATCTATGTCACTTAAAAGTGTAGATTCTTAGACCAGTCCAACAGAGACTGATTAATTCCTCCTGGGCACTTTGATTAGCTTCCATTTGGAGAAGAGTAGCCTATTGATAGAGGCCCAGCTGTTAGACCTTCCAAATGTATACCTAGGACAAGCACGCATTTAGCACATGAGCCACTCATCTCCACATTTTTTCACCCAACATAACTCTTCTGTCAATTAATAGTACATTTATTTTTATGGAGTTGTGGTTGAGAGTGAAGAGAGCCATTGGAGTTTCTTCATAATGTGTCAAACTTTTAATATCCATTATTCTGGCATTTAATCATACCTAAGGTACATTATAATTATTTATTTATTGAGTATCTACAATGGTGCTTTACTTTTTGTACGAGGAAACGGAAGCAAAGTGCCTTTTCCCTCAGTTGAAATCAAGGGTGAGCTCTGTGCAGTGGGCCCAACACTTGACCTCTCTAGGACATTACACACATTACCAAGGATCAGGAAGGAGCTTATGGACTCCAGAATAAGAACTAACTTTTACAAACCTCCTCACCTCTGTGGAGTGTCTGAATCCAGAGTGGTCTCAGCTTCTTCTGGAATTCCTGTTCCACCATTAGCAAAATCTTCTATATCCTTAACCTCTTAACTTTTTCTCCTTGCTCACGAGAAAAGCTGGCTGAGAACAGTTCTCCCTACAATTCCAAGTATGGCTATCCTCTCCACCATACCTCTCCCTTGAGTCTCCTGGTTCCTTATTTCTGCCTCCAGGCCTGTCTTCTTCCCACCTTCATTAAAACCCCTATTTTCCTCTTGCTTTCCTTGAGCAACCCCTGAGTTCTCTCCTTTTGTCTTTTGACAGTTTTGTATCCTGAAAGACTATCTCACTCTCTCTCCAACACCATTCCCATCTTAATCCTGGTTATTTCCAAATACCCTTGAGATCTTTTTTTCAATTCTTGAATTCCTCTATTCTTTTGAGCTTGACCATTCACTCTCATGACCTCAGTCTAGACCATGCACCAATAATTGCATGTCTATAATCTCTATCTTCTCTAACTCTTTCTGACTCCTACTTCCTGTTTTCCAACTTCTTACATCTAGCAACCAATCCTAGCAATCCTTCAATATCAAGTGTCTTTCAAGACAGAGTCCAATCTTCCCTGCCCATACCATCTTCATGTGGCTTCCTCCCTCCTCATCCAGTTTATATTCCATGGCTGAACACTGGTTCTACTTCTCTGTATATGCCATCAACTCCCTTTTGCACCTCCCTTTATTTTATTCTTCATGTCTACACTCATGCAGTGGAAGACAGCTGGAGGAAAAAGGAAAGATATAAAGCTAAGCTGTACTCTTTTGATTCATGACTGCAAACTTAATGCCGTATTAACATCATATTTCCCTAGTTCATTTACTTTCCTGTCCCAGATAAGTATTCTCTTTTCTCACCAAAAAATCTTCCAAGTGTGCTCCCCCATCCATACTTAGCTGACTTAGCATCTTACATCACTGCAAAAAGTGAAGCAATTCAAAGAGGGTTTTCTCAAACTCCTGCCACAAAATCTATCACCTTACCCCCTTCTGGCCTGTTCTTCTCTGTGACACCACACCAGCCATTCTCCTGTCTTTTACAGCAGCAATATCTCCCCTCTCCAGTAACATGCTGTTATTTAACTTGATCCACTTTAAAAAAGCAAAACCTTCTGTTGGCCCCGTTTTCCATCAGCAATTGTCAGTTTTTTCTGCTCTTCTCTTTCGGATCTTTTGAATCACCTCGACAAAATCATTTTCAACAACAGAATGGGCAAAAGTCTAGTTGGACCTGGTTTAGGAGAGAAAAGGATAAGAAAAACTGGAGGCAGCGAGTTAAGACTACTCTTTCAATGAGTTTGCTATAAAATTTTAGTGAGTTAAAGTCATAGGAAAAGAACCCTAGAAAAGCAGATTTCCCTTTGTCTGATTCTCATTAGAAGTCAGGCATGTTCGCAGGTCAGGGAGGCAGATGGATGTAGTGAGTTACAGAAATGCATCCCTTCTCTCAAATAGTTCTGGCCGAGTGGGAGAGACAGGTGAACAGAGTGGGTTGATTAAGATGGAGACTTGGTTCCATGACTGCAACCAGACAGGTTTGCTCTACGTTTATCTTCCATAGGTCTTCAACTTGCAAGAACCCACAACTTTACTTTCTCCTATTCCCACACCATTCCCTTTTAAACCTCACCTAGGATGAATGCTAGATTCTCAGGCAGTGTGGGACCCACCTGAGGACAGACTGGGCCCTGTAGTAAGATAGAACAGCCTCCTTCACCCAGCTCTCAGGACCTCAATTTTGGATTCTTATGGCAGGATTGGCTGTGTTTCTTTCCGGGTGGTGTCTTACCAACCAACTCTGCTGCAACTTTGGCTTCTTAGATTCATGGAATAGTCTTGCCTCTAAGGGATGAGACCAGCTGTCTACCCCTGTGGGTCTCAATCCTGTTCCTAGCAAAACATGGATCTATGGTGCAACACCCAAAGCGCATCCTGGCATGCTCTTTCTCTCTCTCTCTCTCCAGAAAGCATATTGCAATGCAAGAGTGGGGCAATTTCAAGGCTAACTTTGGTATTTTGATTTAGTTTTAAAAGTAAATTATTTGCAAATATTGATATTTTAACCACAGTTAGTAACTTATTGCTAGCATCTTGCTCCTCAAGGACTCAGGTTCTCCATCAAGTTGAAACTGCAGTTAATATATGCAAATTAAAGTGAGAGCAGGAATCCAACAAATAACTCAAATGGGCAAAAGAGCTGGATGGGAGCTATGGCGGATTTGAGAACATATGTTTGCCCACAAGGGACGGAAGACCACTTTCCTTCAATGCATTGTGATCACTGACTGCTCACATGTGATCCACCTTAAGCTTTGAAGAGAGCTGGAAATTCAGATTTTAAAGGAAACATTTTGATCTTTAAATATTAACAACTAATTAAACATCTTCAAAAATGCTGTGTATGACAAAAATACAGCAATAAACTGAGTTTGACTGCTGGACAGGTACCCTGCCAGCTCTATTCTCAAACCCAGGGTCTGTGTATCCCCAGGATGGCCTCCTTCCAGTCTCTCCACTCTCTGGGTCTACCTGGGATCTCACCCAGCTTCCCAGATCAGTATGTCAACACCATGCTCTCACATCGAATTTCTCCTTTGCTATCAGGGGTATCTATGACAGAGGAATTCCTGAGAGGAAGAAAAGCGAGAATAAATTTGGTGCTTTTCACAGTTTATACTCATGCCTAATGAAGAACATGGCAGGAGAGTCACAGTGACATTTCCAGAGCCCTGAGAAACAAACTTGTGAGAAACTTGCTCAGTTGATTCTGTGAGCTTTGGGGTTTCTTGGAATTGGGGTGCAGGCTGTATGGCATTGATGGTTTTGTTGGGAAGCTAAATCTCTGGGCTCTAAGCCAAACCTCTCTCTGGTCAGATAATGTTCTTTGTGAAATCACTGAGTTCTGTTCAATGATGGGTGCACAGTAAGGATTTAAAAAATATTGTTGAGTGAACAGAAGAAAGAAAGGAAGAAGGAGGGAAGGAAACATGGAAATGCAAGAGGTAGGGAAGAGGTTAAGAGGACAGGAAGTGTTAATGAAAGGTGACCCTGAATGGGAAGCCTTGTAGATTGTATGGAAAAGTCTATTTCATTTTGATGGTGGTGGGATTTTGAATAGTAGGTTGGGCTTTTTTCAACACAGAGAAAGGAAACTAGTGTGGAGTTATTGTTATTTTTTACTGCTGGAAAATTGAGCAGTTTCCTTTATGTTGCACCTGAAGTTTTCCCTCCTATCTGGAGAGAAATCGTGTTAGTCATGTGACAATTTTGATTTTGAGTCAGAGAAGTGATTTATGAGAAACACGAAATGTTTCTTTAAGAATTACCGTATAATTTAAAGCCCCAAATGACTACATTAGGGGTTTAGTTAATATCATGCCTGCTTTGAAACGGGGAGAAAGAGGCAGAACCGCTGATGTGAGGTCATGCTGAATAGCGAACCAGTGGGTGCTTCTCTTTATCACATTAGAGTTTGGTTCTGAGGGTTGCCACAGCTCTCTGAGGTGGATGTGATTGGGGCCAAATAAATAGAGGGTGTGTATTTCTTTGCTACTAAACTCAAAGTACAGTGCACAGTGGGTCCTTTCTCTACCACATCTCCAGAAGCCTTAACTGAATAAATGCTCATATCAAGTCTATGGCCTCCTCACCATCTAGAGAAGAGACTGCAATGTTCCAGGAAGGCTGGTATTAAAGCTTTCTTCTCTTGCAAATCCCTTAGCAACTTGCTGCTTCTATGAATGTAGCAAACCTTTGGGGGGCATCTTCCATGCGCCCCCAAAAAGGTCCTCTAGACATGCCACAGTGAACATAGTGCTGCTATAAGAAAGGCACTGATTTCCAGCATACTAGAGTGACGCCGTCACATCGATGTTTATGGCACATAGGGAGGTGCATATGTGAAGAATGGAGGAATGTTGGATTGTGTAGAGGGAAATGATGGGAGGGGAGGAGTTGGGAGGAAGGAAAGATGGTGGAATGAGACAAACGTGTAAGATTACATGAATGGTGTGACTCTACATCGTGCACATCCAGAGAAATGAAAGTTGTACTCCATTTGTGTACAATGAATCAAAATCTATTCTGCTATCATATATAGCTAAATAGAACAAAAATTTTTTAAAAAAAGAAGAATGAGATTATGGCATTTGCTGGTAAATGGATGCAACTGGAAAACATCATGTTAGGTGAGTAAGCCAAGCTTAGAAGGTCAAGCTTCAAATATTTGCTCTCACATGCAGAAGTTAGAAAGAAAAAAAGGAATAAAGAATAGAATGTCATGAAAACAGAAGGGAAAGGAGTGGGAGCAGGGGACCAAGGATGAGAGAGGAAGGGAGGAAAAGAAGAAGAAATGGGGAATAAAATTGACCAAATTGTACTATGTGCATATAGGAATATATCACAATGCATTCCAAATGTATTTAAAATTATAATGCTCAAATAAATAAATAAATAAATAAATAAATAAATAAATGGAAAACCAAGACTAGAGGAAAGGAATCAGGGGGAGGGAAGAGGGAAATGAAGGGGATATTAGGGATTGAAATGGAGAAAACTATGTTATATATATTTATGAATATTTCAAAATGAACCCTACTATTACATATAGTTACAATGCCGCAAAATTAAAAAAAAACAGTTTCAGATAAAAAAATGTTTATAGCAGCTCAATTCACAATAGCTACACTATGAAACCAACCCAGATGCCCTTCAACAGATGAATGGATACAGAAAATGTGGTACATAGACACAATGAAAGAGTACTCAGCCTTAAAGAAGAATGAAATTATGGCATTTTCAGGCAATTGGATGGAATTAGAGAATATCATGCTAAGTTAAATAAGTCAATCACAAAAAAACCAAAGCCTGAATGTTTTCTATGTTAAGCAAATGCTGACTCATGAGGGATTAGGGAAGAATGAAGGAACTTTGGATTGGGCAGAAGGGCATGAGGGGAGAGGAGAGGGTGTGGGGATGAGAATGATGGTGGAATGAGATGGACATTATTACCCTATACACACATATGATTACACTATGGTGTGACTCTGCACCATGCACAGCCAGAGGAATGAGAAGTTATGCTCCATTTGCGTACAATGTGTCAAACTGCATTTCCTGTCATGTATAACCAATTAGAACAAATTAAAAAAATTAAAAAAGAAAGAAACCGGTTTCTTCTCATGAAATGAAAGTGTGTACCCTTCTTTCCAACACCACTGCTGTTTCTTCTTCCAGGGGGCAGGTGATTCAATCAACTGCTAAAACTGGAGAAAGGGGCATTGCCCATGTAGCTCAGCCTGCCTCTTGCCCGTCGTTTGGATCCTGATATGCTTTGGATCCTTCGTCCCTAGTGTGTGGGGAGGTGAACTGGGATGGGGACCTAAAACAGAACTGGGAGGTGATTTCAATTGTCTGAATGGGGGTAATTATTATGGAGTAAGGTCTTAGTTTCTTGCTCTTATATAACTTAACACTGATAATGTTGTAGTTCCCATTCCATTTTTGTCTCAGTTGATTTCAATACTAAAAGGGGGAGTGTGTGATCACTGGTGCCCTTAAACTCTAGCTTCTGTGTACAGGGAGCTCCCGGTCTACTTGGCAAGACAAACAAGTGAACTGGTAATAATCTTGTGAGAAGGGTGATAAGTATGAAGTGCTATGGCAGCCAGGACAAGCCACCTTTACCAGAGCAGGTGTGGACTAATAGGAATTAGCCATACGAAGTAAAATTTAGGAAGTCGGTATGATAGGAGTGTATGGTGGGAGCAGAGAGCAGGAGATGATACTGCAAAGATAAGCATGAAGTCCAGGTAACAAAGGGCCTATGGGCCTTTTTGTGGAGGAGTTTGCATTTTATCTTGAGAATAGTAGGAGCCGCTGCAAGGCTTTAAGGAAAGGAGTGAGTGAGAGTCAACTAATCAGTGTTTGAAAGACTGCTCTGATTCTTGATATGGGGAAGAAGTTGGAGGGAGGCTAGTTTGGAAAGAGAGTGTTTAAGGAGACTTTTGAAATTATTCCCACTTGCATGATAGTCTCCAGATCCATCCATTTGCTGGCAAATATCATAAAGTTCAAAGGTCGAATATTCCCTTTGATAGTGGATGCTGACACACAACAAGGGGGGCGGTGGAGAAGTTCAGTGAATTAGACAGATGGGAATGAAGGGAAGGGAGGGAGGATAGGAAAAGGAAAGACAGTGGAATGAATCTGACATAACTCTCCTATATCCATACATGAATACACCATGAGGAATCTCACCATCATGTACACTTACAAGACTGGGATCCTAATTAGAATAAGATATACTCTGTGTTTGTATAAATATGTCAAAATAGACTCTACTGTCATGTATAACTAAAAAGAACAAATTTTAAAAAAAGAACTGATTCCAGGTAAGATCATGGTAGTCTAAACTAGATACTGGCATTGTTAAAAGTAGTTGGGTTTGAGATATTTAGCAGGTAAAATCAAGAGGACTTGGTGGTTATTAATGGGTAAGGGGAGTCAGAGAAATGTGTCCTTGATGACTCCCATGTTTCTGGCTTGGATGTTGGTTAGACCGTGCACCTTTCATGAAAGGAGGGTGTTTTGGAGTGGGAGATAGTAAGTCAACAACAAGTTTTGAGTGGGAGATAGTAAGTCCCACTTTGCGCTAGTGAATATAGATGTCAGTGGGTTATCTGAGTGGGGAAGCTTGCTTTGTAGGGGGTTCATCGTGGGGAGAGTTCTGGTCTGGAGGAAATGGATATGGGAGGGGTCAGTTTCCTGGGACAGGTGAGATCTCTCAAACAGAATATATAGAATGGAAAGAGAAGTGAGTGGAAGACAGAACTCCCAGGGACATGAGAAACACAATAAGGTTCAGGCAGAGAAAAAGAAAGCGTCAGAGTCAGAGAAAATATGGTTGAGGGAATAGAAGGAAAACCAAAAGAGGATGTTCAATTTTGTCTCCAAGGAAAATTGGGGTGCATGGAAGGATTCTTGGTAAGTATTGAGGGACTGTTTGCATTTTGAGGGAGCTGGGGTGGGGATTGTGCACAGGTCTACTTCACTTCAACTAGAAGTCTTAGCATTCTTTACTGACATTCCTTCCCTGATGCTCAACTTTTAGGTCATACCCTTAAAGTAACACTATTTGGTTCTGGGTGGATGGAGACCTTCAGGAAAGGTCTTTTATTAGCTGCAAAATAATCTGATGTCCATAATCCTGCGGTTCAAGGACTGATGGGCTAGGGTTTATGCATGTGGCAAGCGAAGCTTCCTCCTCTGAAGGCACTTTATCTCCCTTTGCACTTTCTCAGAACAGTCACTGCACATCAGGAACACCTAGAGAGTTTAAAACACTGTGGATGCTCTGGGTACCACTCTAGTTCATCTGTATTGGATTGCTGGGGGTGGAGCACAAGCATTGGCATTTTTAAAAAGCTCCCCAGGAGTTTCTAATGGGTGGTCAGATCTGTGAGCTACTGATCTAGGCAGACACAAATCCCATGAGTCATTAACCTTCACCAAGTTAAATAACAAATCTTCTGAAAAGGGAAAGTCCTGCTAATTTGGAGTAGTTGTCAATAGTGTTAAAGAAAGTGATGTTTTCACCCTGGAGTCCTCCAATTGTAGGATAAGTTGAAGCATTCTTTATGGGGATGGACAAACTCAGGGAGGACCAGGACAGTAATGTGTGGGCTTGTCTGCTGGGCTCCCTTCAGCCTCTGGCTACATGGGCAGTATGTCTGCTACGAAAAGAGCAGCACTGCTACCTCAAGAACCAGGGTGGGACTGGGTGTGGTGGTGCTTGCGCATAATTCCAGAGACTGGGGAGACTGAGGAAGGAGGATTGTAAGTTCAAGACCAGCCTCTGCAATTTAGCAAGACCCTATGTGAAAATAAAATTAGAAGGGCTGGAGGTGTGGTCAATGGTAGAGCAGCCCTGGGTCCAGGCACAAGTATTGCAAAAATTTGGAGATTCCAGCACACATCTGGAAGTTAAGTCCAGGGTCAGGTTCTGCCATGTGCATGGGAAGATTCTGTTGAGCCACTATTCCAGGGCCATTTGTGTTCTGGTTTCCACATTTTTCAACTGGACAGGGGTTGAAGGTGATGTGCCGGGAGTTGGAATCTGCTCCAATTGTGGTGAGTAATGTTATAATGGGAGAGGATTTAGGGGCCCAGCACTAACCTGTGCAACCTAACCAATTCTAAACCCCCATGAATCAAAGAATTATCATGCTCTGCTAATGGTCTTGAACCCCCACCTGTGCCCTGCAGTTACTGAAACTCAAGAATCAGACATTTGCCTTTCTTTTTCACTTCTGTTTGCACAGAACATTTTTCACTCTGTCCCGTGGGCACCTGTCCAGGTGTGCACTGGCGCCCACAGGCATTCTTAATGCTTCACAGGACAAGAGGAAAAGCTCACCTTTTTCCTGAGCTACACCAGCTTTTTTCACCCACAGTAGTTGCCAATTTTCTGCTTTGCAACAACCAAATGAGCTTTGCCCTACGCCCAACACGAGTTGTAATTCATCAAATCCACTCATACTCTTTTCCCTAGCCTTTTACCCAGACAAAGAATGCAGCAGAGAGGTTATTAAATCCCTTTCTAGGGGTGAAATACAGAGAAAAGCTGTGTGAGTCAGTAATGCACTCCAAGAATTTAAGTAAATTTGCTATGCTTGATCTCACTGTTATGAAGCCAAATTTGCCACTCTTTACAAGATAATACACAAAAATATATTCAGCATGCACAGCCCCTAATATTCCCTGCTGCTCCCAACAATAGGAGCTGAGCTTCCTGCTTTAGCTCATATTTTTCTGAATAAGAGGAAATGTATGAACAATTTTCTGCCCCTTCCTCCTGTGCCTGGAATTTCAACCACATCCTCAGAAGGTTTTTCAGTGGTTCTCCCCCATAGTTCAGTGTTTCTCCTGGATCATCACATTTTTCTGCTTTGGATGTTACAAGAAGTCTCACTTTTTGATATAGTACATACTTAGAAACCGTGTCTGAAAGTGACTTGCATATAGGTGACATTAACTGCATGCCTGATAATTTTGCCCTTGCTTCATTGTACATCAAAGAAACCATAATGGCTTATACTTATTGAGCATTTTTTATTTGGCACCTTATGTGTTCTTGGCTCTGCACAGGACACTTAACTACATTCATGTAATTCTCGTGATAATCTTGCAAGATAGATATTATCAGAGTTTATAGAAGATAAAACAGGGTCAAGAGAGGTTATGCTTCCTGCTCAAGCTCAGAATTAATGGATTCAATCTCCAACAACACACAAAAAGATCAGAATTAAAATTCAGTGAATCGATCAATTCGTTCATTTGTTTGAAAAGTTCATGTAGAAAACTAAACAGATAAGAATGCCAGGCAAACTCTGAAAAATAAAAGCCTTACAGGCAAAGGGAAGGATGAGCTGGCAGAGCAGGGGACAGTGAAAATACTGTAGATGATACTCTATGGTGGACACCATTTCCCCAATCCCTCAGGATGTAAAACACCAAGAATGTAGTCTGATGAAAACCATGGACTTTGCTTGACAATATTGTGTCCACATGCGTTCATCAGTTGCAGCAAATGTACCTTCCTGTGGAGGATGCTGATAATTGCGGGGGCTGTGCATGTTTGGGGGCAAGTTATACATGGGGTATCTGTGTACTATCTTCTCAATTTTTCTGGAAATCTAGAAATTGCTATAAAATCTGTCTTTAAAACTTAATGAGAAAAAGAAGAGCATGACCAGGTGTCGAAATATATTGTAAAAACTTCATAATTAAAGCAGCACGGTATGCCCTTCAACAGATATCAGCTAAAGCACTAGAAGTGAGATTCAGTAACACAAGAGTGGGTGTGTTGTGGAGGGCACTTTAATAAGTGGTCACATCCGATAGATGTCCTTGTGAATCCTTTTCCACCAGAGCTGGGTATCACTTGTCCTGTGGCCAGGCTGCCAGAGGGACCTGAGGAATTGGGTGCTGTGAGAGACTAAGACTTGAATTAGCCTCCTCATATCATTTTAGATATGAGGAAATTGAGATCCAGAGATGGGAAGGGACTCTCTCCTTTTCTCATTACTAATCTGGTGAGATGACACTTCAAAGCATGAGTCAATATTCCTTTTCTTATATGGCAAGGGAGAGCACCTGATTCTCCCATTCATTGGAGAACAGGGTCAGCCCACCATTGAGAGATAACAACCATACTGTATTATAGGCTCCAGAAGATTTGACAGTAGATGTGTTTTGGTAGAGCTCCTTTTGCACTCTTATGATGTAGGTCTGTCACACCCACAACTCGAGTGTCCTAGGGCAGTGGGGTTGCTACTCTGGTTGCTGTAAAACCAAAGAGAGTGCCCAGAGACAGAGTATGAAACATGATTTATTGGGGAAAGCTTGCAAGAGATCGGTACTGCTCCAGGAAGAGTTCAGTGCGAACAGCCTGAACAGACAGCACCTCTGTCCATCAGTGTGGTTTGCCAAGCGGCACATCCTCTCCCTCACGGCATTTTGTTCAGTGGTGGCCACCTGGATAGTCAACACACATCCTTCCCACAGTGCTCTCAGTTCTGCACCTGTCCCCACTCAGAGAGGAGTTTTATATGTTAGGCTCCAGAAACAGTGACACCATCAGCATTAGCTTGCTTAGTTTGCTTGTCTGACCAGCATCCCAAAGAGCAACTGTCCCAGCATACATGCAAAGCAGCGGCTTTCTACAGATAACGCTAGCTTGCCCTAGTTCACAACTAATGTGCATAAGAGAAAGCCAGTGTCCCTCACGACAATATGAATCTGGACATTCTGACCCAGGCTTGCTCTTATTGTTTCCTTGACTTGGTTAGGTTTTTGGACCTAACTCATGGACATGAGTTTTACAGTCCCCCTTTTCTTTAAGGATGATATAAGTCTTGTCAAGGGGAAATTTTGTTCCTCAGGGAGCATTTGAAATGTCTGGCAATGTTTTGTTTGTGACAACAAAGAAAGGGGTGATATGGACATCCTACCAACTGTCCCACAATGCATAGGACAGCCCCTCCCCACTCAGTGAAGAATTATCTAGCCAAAAATGTTAATAGTGCCAAGGCTCATGAACTCTGTCCATAGAAGAGAGATGAAGGGAAAGAATAAAAATTAAGTATAAAAGAGATGTAGAAAAGTAGTATAGAAAAAGTCATAGTGGCAAACATGCACAAAAACCAGGAATCTGAAGTGTGTGTGGCGGCGGGGAAGGATTTAAGAGAGAAAGATTATACATTTCTACCAGGAAAGGTACATTCCTTTATTCAGATGATATGTTGGATAGAAGAAGACTTTTTCTGTTGACTAAGTAGTGATGGAAAAACAAATCTTCCACTTACAAAGTTTTAGTCTAATGTAGTAGAAGGCTGTTCCACAGCCTCTTCTTTCTCTGAGCATTTCACGTCTTGCCTTTCGTCCACTCTCCTTTTGCTTTCTCTACTGAGTTTGTTATGGTTTGGCTGTGAGGTCATCTCTCATGAGAGCTTACATATTACGCAATGCAGGAATGTTCAGAGGTGAAATGATTACAATCTAATCATGAGAGTATAGCCTCCTTAGTGGATCAAGACATTTGATGGATTAATAATTTGCATGGACTACACTGAAGGCAGGTGAGGTGTGGCTGGAGGAACTAGGTCACAGGGAGTGTGTCCTTACAAATTATATTTTGTCCCTGGCTCCTCACTCTTCCTCTCTTGCTTCCCAGCTCCATGAGCTGAGCAGCTTTCTTCCACCACTTGCTTCCACCATGATGTTCTGCTTCATCTCAGGCCCAGAGTATTGGAGTCAGCCAACTATGGACTGAACCTCTGAAACCATGAGCCAAGACAAACTCTTACTCCCAAGTTGTTCTTGTCAGGTATTTTTATTACAGTGATGAGATTTGACAAACACAGAGTTGTAGAACACATTTGTATGGTGACACAACTTTGGCCCCCTCACTGTGTTGTCAAAACACAGGGTCATTGTCACAGAGGACATTAGGAGTCTTCTTGGAAGCCATTCCTGTGTTAGGACAGCTAGCAACATCTTTATTACACATGAGTAATTATGAAGAATACAAATAGATTCATTAAGCCCAAACTGTATTCTCAACTCAGCTTGCCTTCAGCTATATCCCCCAATGTCCATGTCTATTCAGTGTCACCAGTTATGAGAGGAGGTGTGAAGGAGAAGTCAGAGTAGAATGAAATAGTGGTCCTAACTAGCTGTGACTGAAATATTTGACTTTTCAAAAATTTGTAGTAACAAGTTCTAAACCCCTCCCAGAAACATGTAAAGGTCTCTCCCAGGTAAAGGTTATTGAAGTAAAGGAGTATTTGTGAATCCAGGAGGGTGGCAGATTGGCCTTGAAGCTGGGAACCCTGGTAGTATGGAGCATGAAGGCAGAGCCTAGGACTTGACCCCCTCCTAGATCTGCACAGTTATCAAAGGTAGAAGGATAAGGTTCCCAGAATTTCTCTCAGCCCTAAGAAAAGAGGTATGAAGGGTCCATGAGAGTACAGTCTGTCAAGATTGCCAGTGCCTGGTGGCCTGGCCCCAGAGCCACCAATTGGGGACATTCAAGGTAGATATATCCAGAGTCCAATGGCAAGAGAGTCTGAAGTCAAGCTGAAGCAAATAAGCCGCACATATGTTGTCAGGAATACTTGGATTTTGGACACTGGACCTGTGAATGCACAGGAAAAAGAAAGTACCTCCACAGATCTCCAAGAACAGCAGAGCTAAAGAGAGCTTTAAAAGAAAAAGAAAACAGATGAAAACAGATCATTATTACAACACCCCAGAAAACTAATGTAGAAAAAAAGACCAAGAAAAAAGAGGACAGCGACACCAATGGAAGCTCCTCCAGTTCATCACCTTCAGCCTCCTCCACACACTCTTCCTCCTCTGATTCAGACTCCAGCTCTTCAGTAGCAGCGGTACCAGCACAGATGACAGTGCTGAAGACGAGCCACCGAAGAAGAAAAAGAAATAGAATGATCTGTCCACGTTGGACTGGTGGACAATGTGATTGGCAGAGGAAATTTAGGCAATGGTAAAACCAAATAGGTCAACTGGTCAAAATTTCTAGAGTTCAAATGTTTCTAAGTGCTTTACATTGTAAGAGCATAAAGATTATTAATATCTATACATATGTATGTCTGTACATATATATGACTTTTATTTTAGGGATGAATCTTATTTTTCTCTAGACCTTAAATCTGAAATCTAGTAAATATGTTTTTGTGATGAAACTTGTTTTTTTCTCCCTGTAAAATAAATGCCATACTTTGTTATGTTAATGGTATATGCCAGGCTATTCAGGATTATGCTTGGAATATCTGACAATGAATTTCTACTGCTTTTGACTATGTTATTATGTAACATTTAATACATTGTTACCATAAGCTTAGGAGTTTTCGTATTGTTAATAAATGTGCTTGATTTTTGGGTTTATGTTCAGAAAGTGAATTTGACTTTTTGTCCTGAATAAGTTCCAGGGACCTATTGAAAGAAGGAAAGAAAGAAAGAAAGAGGGAAAGAAAGAAAGAAGGAAGGAAAGAAAGAAAGAGAGAGAGAAAGAAAAAGAAAGGAAAGAAAGAAAGGGAGGGAGGGAGGGAGGGAAGGAAGTGCCCCCAGTATCTACTGGGGGAGAGTCACACAAGGATCTCGTCTGATAAGGACCATGGAACTATTTGTCCCCAGGAGAACTTGCTGTCAACCCCTGGCCAGCCTGAGCATATAAACAAAGAAGACAGGTAGCATGCCAGCAACAGGAGACCATGGTGGCCTCAGTCCCACCAGAGTTGGGCCAATCACAATAATGACCCCTCCCCTGGTGCCCTCAGGTGTGACTGGCAGGGCTACTCAATGCTCTGGAAGTTAGAGTTAGTTGGGAAGAGACAGAAGGAGACTACAAAGAGAAATGGCATTATTATCATTTTTTAAAATCAGATTTGATAAGAGTTAGTGATCTGGATTTAATTTTAAAACTCATACAAGAAAGTGAAGACTCCAAATGGATTATATTACTTAACCTGCTCTGGGAAAAACTCAGGGCTCAGAGCCAGAAATTAAAGTCATCTCAAAGAAATTAAGAAAGTTACATTTTTTATTTATTTGCTTTTTGCATCTTGGAGCCTGGGATTCTTGAAATATTGATTATAGCTGTTAAATTAGGATTTGAATTAACCGCTGCACTACAGAATTTCTTAATTAGTGCCTTCAAACCGCTCTCCCTGGCCCTGAGCTGAATTCTTCCTGGGAGATTAGGAGGGTGAAGAGTCAAGAGGAGTGATGTTGGAACTCTGGGGCTGTTGGCTCCAGGAGACCAGACAGTGGACTCCTCAGTGGACTGCACCAGAGAACAGAATATGGTGACCTCAAATCAGGAGCAGGTGAAAGATCTGGTGCAATGTCTTCACCCGGTGCTGAGTTGTGCCAGAGAAGATTCTTCCTCCCTTCGTTATCCATCTTGAGCCCTGCTTTAAAGCAAAGATGAAGGAGGGACAGGACTTGAAGGTTCCTGTCCATGGGGAGGGGCCTGGAGTTTCTTGCTCGGCCCCTGAGAGCGGTAGCCGCCCTCTAGGGACCAAAGTGAAGACCATTTGGGTCAAAACTATCACTTCTAAGCAGAAAATGAGCCTTTAACCTAGAGCTTTGTGTTTTTCCCCTTTTTGTACAGCATATCATTTTCTGCTTTTCTTTCATGGGAGCATTCACGATAAATATAAATATATATTTATGTATGATTTTTTTTTTGTCTGCTTGAGACTCATAAAAAATTCAGATGTGTAACACAAAGAGCCCATAATGCAAAAGGGTACACAGCCCCCCACTCCAGATCCAGAGTGTCGCCAGCACTGCTAAGACCCAACAGTTGCCTCGAGCACTGAGGGGAAACAAGGAAGGCCTCCCTCAGAAGAGTCCTGAAGGCAGAATGGGAATCTCTCAGTGGGCTCTGGTTCTCAAAAGCAGGAGAGAGATATGGGTCAGACACAGGAGGACGTCCAGACACCCTGCTGGTTTGGGAGTGAGTGTGGCTCTTGCCCCACAGGCGGAGTCTCTGGTGTCCAGAAACAGGCTTACCTTCTGCTCACTGCCTGGATTTCAGAACCGGAAGGAAGGTGGGAGGGTAGGATTGATGTCATTGAATGAATAGGCTCTTTAATTTTCTCTTGCCCTGGTGCTTTTGAGGAAACTTTCAGGCAGCCAGAGAGAGTCATCTGGAGTTTGAAAGAATCATTGGCTATGTGGGTGAAGTGGGGCAGAGGCAGGCGGCCCTTTCCCTCTGCTAAGGGAAGGGGAGCAGCTGCGGCCCTGCCATTTGGCTACTGAGAGGGGCGGAGAGCACTCTTGCTTTGCAAATGAATCTTGAGACAGTGGTGTGAGAAAAATATAATCGTGTGGGTGTGCCTCATGCCTGCCAAGGGTTTGTGTGTGTAGAAGACAGGCTCCTAAGAAAATGGCTGAGAACGTTAATGTGGGGTGCGGGAGAAAACTGAGATCAGGGGATGCGACCCAGGGCAGATTCCCAGCTCTGCCAGCTCTTGCTCCATGGGCAGAGACCAATACTTATGAGTCTCATGCCTCAGTTCTCTTATCTGTGTTTCCTTCATTCAATCAGTATTTGTTGAGATCTGCTTTGTGCAAAGTCTCTTCACTTCCAGTTATACCCTCTAAGACCCTCCCAGACAAATGCTATTTGCTTTGTTCAGAGATTTAATACCCCCCACCCCCACCCCAGTTTCCTGTAGGATCAGTTCTATATAGATCTCCTCTCTCTCTCTAGGTGCTTATCAAAAGTTGTGTTTAGTCCTCTCTGACCCTTCCTCCTTCTGAAGCCCCAGCTCTGATGCATATCAGATTCCCAGGGACCGCCTCTCTTGCATCTCTCACCTAGTGGCTTCTCTTCATGCCTTTGCTGAGCTTGTAGGGGCAGAAGGGACAAACTAATTCGAACCAAATTATTTGTTATTGATTTGCCTGATACACATTTAATCTGCTACTTCTTTCAGGTAACATTTGCCTATTAACAGCAATTTGCAGTACATTGATCCAAACATCAATCTCAAGATTGATTTGATAGTGCTTGAAAACTCATTGATTAAAGAGAAGAAATAATGGGAAGGGAAGTCTCAGAGACTAATACTATGGATCTGAGTCTGAGTGATTAAAGAAGGATGACAGTATTAGCAGATATAGGGAATGGAGTGGGAGAACCAAGTCCTTATAAATTAATTTTTATCACTCAAATAGCATGTCCATACTATTCTAAATAAAATATGGAAATGTTATCATTATTGATCACTTCCCACTCAACCCATCTCCCTTCTTAGAGGTAAAGACTCACTATTTTGACATGCATTTTTGTAGACCTTTCTCTGTACACTTAAGAATTTAGAAGAGAGAAAAACATGGTAAATTGTGTATGAGTTAGAAATTCTTATTCTTTTTCATGGCCTCATGAGATTGTTCAACAGGAATCTACCATAGTTAACTATCTACAATAGGGATCTCCCATAATTTAGCATTTTCTTATATTTATACACAGGTGGTTTCCCATTTTTCCATTATATATAATGCTCCAACAAACATCCTGTGCCTGCTTTCTTTACACATGTGTAAGCATTTCTCCAGGTCAATGGAGCATTTCAGTATTCACTGTCACATTGCCATTTATACATGCCTCTAAAATGGCAGTGGTCATTTACATATGAAACCAGTGTATGTGAGCAGAGAATGAATTTGGCTGAAGTACCAGCACCTGAGGGCCTTGGAGGTGTTTGGAGAGAAGTTTTGGGCTTAAGATTAGAGATGTGGACTTCTATCAGTGACTCCGTACACTTTCTGAGAGCATGAAAAGGCAGGGGTCGGGGGACAGAAGATTAGAGCAAAAATTAAGTGATTAGTCAGAGTGGGGAAAAACTTTATTATGCAGAAAAAGTTGAGATAGAAACTCTGAGTGAGGGTAAATAATTCTATTAATCTGTTCTCCTTTGCTATAATAAAGTATCTGAGGCTGGGTACTATATAAAGAGAAGAGGTTCATTTAGCTCACAATTTTGGAAGCTGAAAGGCCAAGATCGGGCAGCTCTATCTACTTGACCTCTGGAAAAGGCCTCATGGCAAATGGTATCAAATGAGTGGGAGCACAGGCAGAAAAGATCACATGGTGAGACATGGAACCAGAGGAAGATTCAGGGGTCAGGCTGGCTCTTTTATAGTACCTCATTCTTGAGTGCATTAACTCACTCAGAGAGATCAGCATTATTCTCTTCCAGAATGATATCCCCAAAGACCTAATAAGCTCTCACTAGACCCCACCTTTCAAAGGTTCCACCACCTCTTAATAGATGGTCACGCTGGGAAATAAACCCGCAGCACACGAGTCCTTGAGGGACAAATTGCATCTAAATCATAGCACTTATGTTGTGTTTTACTCAGTGTTTTCATTGCTGCGGCCAAAACACCTCACAAGAACAATTAGAGGAGGAAAAGTTTATTGGGAGCTCATGGTTTCAGAGGCCCCAGGCGAACTTAAATGAGTTGGTCACTCTACTGAATGAAAGAATCAATTTCAAAGAAAAGGACACTGTTTCTTCTAGAACTATAGGAAAAGAGGCTCCAATCAGATAGAATCAAACTAAAAAGCTTTTTCTCAGCAAAGGAAACAATCAGCAATGTGAAGAGAGAGCCTTCAGAGTGGGAGAAAATCTTTGCCACACACACTTCAGATAGAGCACTAATCTCCAGAATCTACAAAGTACTCAAAAATCTTTACACCAAGAACACCAATAACCCAATCAATAAATGGGCCAAAGAAATGAACAGACACTTTACAGAGGAAGATCTACAAGCAGTCAACAGATTTATGAAAAAATGTTCAACATCCCTCGTTATAAGAGAAATGCAAATCAAAACCACCTTAAGATTTCATCTTACCCCAATTAGAATGTCTATTATTAAGAATACAGGCAACAACAGGTGTTGGCGAGGATGTGGGGAAAAGGGTACACTCTTACATTGCTGGTGGGAGTGCAAGTTGGTGCAGCCACTCTGGAAAGCAGTGTGGAGATTCCTTAGAAAACTTGGAATGGATCCACCATTTGACCCAGCTATCCCACTCCTTGGCCTACACCCAAAGGACTTAAAATCAGATTACTACAGTGATGCAGCCACATCAATGTTCATAGCTGCTCAATTCACAATAGCTAGATTGTGGAATCAACCTAGATGCCCTTCAATAGATGAATGGCTAAAGAAACTGTGGTATATATACACAATGGAATATTACTCAGCCATAAAGAAGAATAAAATGATGGCATTTGTAGGTAAATGGATGATGTTGGAGACTGTTATGCTAATTGAGATTAGCCAATCCCCAAAATCCAAAGGCCAAATGATCTCTCTGATAAGTGAATGATGATGCATAATGCAGGGTGGAAGGGAGGCAAGAATGGAGGAAGGATAGATTGCATAGAGGGAAGGGAGGGGTGGGGTTGGGGTGGGGGGTAATAATAATAACAGAATGAGACAGACATCATTGCCCTTTGTACATGTATGAATGCACAGGTGATGTGACTATACTTTGTGTACAACCAGAGAAACAATAGCTGTACTCCATTTGTGTTCAATTAATCAAAATAAATAAATTTTAAAAAATAAATAAATAAATAAAAAGAAATGAAAAGAAATGTCAGAGAAAGTTTATGGATAAATCTTAATAGAAGAATAGTGAATTAAAGGAGAATCAAGTTTGAATTAAGCTTTATAAATAAATCAAAATAACAGCAAATAAAAATCATCTTTCTATAATAAAAAAAAAGAGGCCCCAGTCAAGCAATTTGTAAATAACTAGAAAGTGCAGATATTGGAGGGAACAAGGCTTAGTGTCTTCACTAAATAAAATTTTTGAAGGCTAGGATGGGGCTCAAGGTTAAGCACCATGTGCTGATTTGGTTTTAAGCAACAGAAGATGGTTCTGGCTAACTCTAGCGAAAGTGTATGTGTTTCAAGACCACTAGAGAGTCCCAGAAGGAGGTCAAACTGGAGAGCTGGCTTTGCTACACCACCAGTTTGGGGACAGAAACACAGATACCATGTCATGGTGAGGACACCCTCGTCAAAACAGTGGTACAGGGATGCCCTGGGATTGTCAAAACTTCCAATTAGGGAGAGAGCACCCAGCTGGCCTCACCCAATACCTAACCAGGAGAGAGTGGGCATCCTGATTGCAGACCCATGTCCTGAAGCTCAGGGATGGACATTGAGGTGTCTGAAGAAGTAGAAATGGATAATAACCAAACACATTAACAAATTTCCACTATTAATCTCTGAAGACCAGAATTCATTTCCTGGATACTCTGTGTGTTTGAGGTGTGCACTCATGGGTGTGTGAACATACACAGACATGTGGGTGCTCAGGACAATCTTGTTGGTATGTAAATGGCTGAATATTCTAACAGAGGCAAACACATTCCCATTAGCAGCCTGCAGGATCAGCTGTTATTCCTCTGCAAACAGGGGGCAACCACAGTCCACCCAAAGCCACAATCTCGGTCTCTGCACCAGGCTGGTTCCATCAGAGGGCAAGTAAAATGTCCCAGACTTGCTGACATAAATCTGCCCCATAGATATGGGTCGCTTTATATAACTGACATCTTCCTAAGAAGTTGTCCTTAAGCCTATTTTTTGGAAAGAGTCAAATTTTAGATTCAGTAAGAGAACTTACAGTTCATAAGAATACTATAGGACATTTTTTTGTATTCTATAAGTCATTTAATAAATCTGGGTTTTTAAAAATAGATTGAATTTACTTAAAGCAGAATAAACCCACTTTGGGGGTGATAGGTTAGTCTAAGTTATTTTTTTAAAGAGCCCTTCCCTTCCTACATGAAATTTCAGATTCACACAGCACCACTAATTGCTGACAAAGTGTTCCCGCGGAGAGGCCCTGAAGGACCACTTTGGAAACTCCCTGAAACTGATTGGTAATTGGTGGTATCCATCTTTATTCCAATGGTGAATGGTGAATGTGCTGAAGTCCTTAAAATCAGTTTGTTCCTCTAATTCCCTTAAATAGGATTTATGCAATTTATTGTACCTGAAAATCCTTTTGTGTTAGGCATTGTAAGCATAAACTTTCCTCCCAATGTACAGGGAGCTGAAGAATAAAGCGTGGGTTTCTTTCAATTAGCTAGGGACTCCTCAGGCTGAACTGAGATGATCCACCCTGAGTCCCCATAAAAGGGTCAGGGTCTAAAGCCAGCTTCCGTGGCTAGAGTTTCATCTGTCCTTCTTCTCTAGGTCAGGGCCTGTTTCTGGCTAAAGGTCATCTTGAGCGCTCTCTCTCTATCTCTCTCTCATACCAGGGATTGAACCCAGAAGGAATTAACCACTGAGCAACATTCCCAGCCCTTTTTTATTTTTTTGTTTTGAGAGAGGGTCTAAGTTACTGAGACTGGCCTCAAACTTGCAAGCCTCCTGCCTCAGCCTCCCAAGCTGCTGGGATTTCAGGCATGTTCCACCACCCCCAGCTCCATCTTGCACTTTGTATGTAAAGATGGGCTTTCTCCCGTTTGCAGCCTGCATTTCTTCTGACAAGACAATGCTTAACTTCACAATCCCCCAGGAAGTAGGACTTAAGTCATTTGTCTTTCATTACTTGTTATTGGGGATCATACATACATCCAGGAAATAGTCTAGGCACCAAGAATTAAATGTTTCTAGTGCTTACAATTAGATGCTTTAAAATACCTCAGGGTGCTTAAAAGAACCACAATAAGTGAAATTTTAGGATGGGATTTTTGTATCTTCAAATTTGGGTACAGATCCAATATAAACCTTTGTCAAAAGTGTATTTCTAAGTAGTTGGTTTTGAGATGTCCCATTACTTACAATTGCTGGCCAAGGGACCTGCAAAACCTTAATGACTCTCCATTCAACCTGGTTTCTGCCTGTCATTTGTCATTTCAAAGGCCACAGGGGCCAGGCCTATTTAGAAGAAAGAGATCTCATTACCAGCAACACTGCTGACAGCTGAACTCAGAGACAGCAAATACCTTGCAAAAATGCTCCCACCAGAGCCCTCGCTAAACATCGCATGGCACTCTTTCTTGATGAACCCACATGTGACCTTGCAAACTCCAACTACAGCAAGCCCCCACTGATTAAGGAGGGTGGATGGGTTGAAACCTAATAAAAACCATGGTTTAGATTACAGGGCTTAGGGAAAGGATTCCCATATCGGCAAAAGATAGGTTCTGCTGACCTTGGCTATGTCTTTGAATTCTAAGCACCTGTGATTCCAGAGCTGGATGGGGAGCGACAACAGTGTTGGTCCCCCTTCATATTAGAATAAAATATACATATTTGTATGTAATCATACCATAATTGGCCTTAACCTGACAGTTTTTTCCCAGCTTGTCTCAGTGGAGCTGTGTAGGGCCCCCGGTGACCTTGCCCAGGTCGGCTCATCTGTTAGGTGCTCTGTCTAGAAACCAATCTGCTACTAACTGTGACTGTCATTCAGACTAGACTCACCAGCTGATCAAAGCTCTCCTCTTTCTGAACATAAAATGAAATCTGAAAAGCAAGGCCATGCTACTGACACATTTTGGGCAAAGCCTTTTCTGAAGGGGAAATGTCAGCACTGGTGGGTCCCATTTTTTTTATCCTGCCTGAGTCCTGGCAGCCCAACTGGCAGCTGGCAGCAGCTGAGAGGCACCAGGAGTGTGGAAAATCAAAGCTTCCTTTTGCCACCAGAGAGTTAAACCCCAAAGGGCCTGTATGGAATGATTACTTGGAATGCTGCAAGGGGCTTTTTATTCTCTTTCAGGTCAGCTTTGCTGATATCCAGGGGCTAAGTATAACTATAAGCATGTGAATTTCAATAAATATGTTTCCTTCAATTACCCAGCTGGACAGTTCAGTTCACCAGAGCCTGCAATCATACAAAAGCTGCCAGGGAATTGTTGTGATTTAGATAATTTCTAATCTCCTCTCTGCTTAACCTGCAGGGGCTATGCGCAGCTCCAGAGACCAAGGGGGTGGAGAGAGGGAGGTGGGGAGAGCCTGTTCTCATCATCTAGAGACGCAGTCCTTGGCTTGGTCTCAGAACCGAGGCTGTGTTCAGACAGAGAGGCTGAAAAGCACTGTGGAAGGTGATGGCGTGCTGGTGGAGGGTTGGGGACAAGGGGGCAGGGTGGAGAATGCGGAGCAGTTGCAGGGAATACAAGATAGAACTGCTACTCAGTCTTGGTGCCAAGAAGCAGAAGACCCCCACTGAGTACTCAGATTATGGCGTCTGACTTTACACAAAGTACCCCTCTGCAATTTCCAGAAGGGCTGTCCCTGGTCAACGGAGACCACTATTTTAGCATGTCATTCACAAATGCAATTTGGTAGAGTACCTCTCACCACGGTATTACCTGTGATGTGTGTTTGGTTCAGCTCATTAAATTACTTAAATCACATGGTGGTAGTGGTGGTGGGGTTGATTACCAGGGAGCCCATAGTCTTCATGGAAAATCTCAGGGGATAGTGAAGGACCAGCTGGAGTTACAACTGTTGTTTGTGGGCTAAGTGGGTCACGGTGGCCTTGGCTTTGTCTGTGGATGCTCCTGTGCTCCCGGCCTGCTGGGATTCTAGATTTGTGAAGGAAGACACAATGGCAGCATCTGTCATTCCTCTTTCATTTATGCTTTTGGATGTCCATGTGTTTCTGCCCTAAAGGGTCCTTCAATTTCCTTTGGGCCATTGTTTCCTCCTTGTTAGATAAAGTCTAAACATCCTCGGGGACCAGTCATCCCAATTTGAGTCAAGAATGTGGATGCTCCTTGGTGGAGAGACAGGCTCCTGACATGGCTGGGATTCCAGTGCACCCCAGCAGTGGGGTCCTGGCCAGGTGCTCCTGCTGTGGGACTGTGGGACAGATGTAGAAAAGATGTCCTGCTTTGGTTTCTGTCATTTCACCAAGACTTCACTTAGTTAGAATTGCATCCTGGAAACACAAATGCCCAAGAGATCAGGGTCTTTTATTTCTTATTGAAATTTTTATTAATTCCAGCAGAGATTTCAGAGATCACAACATCTTCCTTTGTTTTTGTGCTTCATTTTTGTTTCAGTGTTTAATAGATGAGGAAATTGAAGGGATAAGTGGGTGAATGTGCCCAAGTTTCCATTGCTTGAGTTCAGGACTTCATCGGAGTCTGTGGCTTTTCCTGCTACAACCCCAGCTTCCTCAGCCTGGACATTGTGGCAAATTTCTGGCCTGGTGGATCCTTCGATTTGCAACAGGGGACAGAGAGCATCCATGGGGACAACAAGTGCTGAGTCTCTCCTTCTTGCAGGGTGGGCTGGTTGGTGTGTGTGTGGAGGAGGAGTGGAGAGAGCTGGCAGGCTTTGAAGGGCAGAAGAGAACTACACTTCAGAGAGCACCTTCATCTGCCCTTTGGCTTGGTCAGAGGGTCCTTGTCTGTAATAGTTAGAAGTTTACATAATAAAGGTACATTAATATAAATGGGAAATAAATAAGCAATAACCACAACATGCACATTTCAGGATCACCTTGGAAGTAAGTCCTTAGGATCCCCCTGGGGACTGTGGAGGGAGGCAGAGTTGAGTCTGCCCTGGAGATACCCTTCCTCCCTCTGCCTTATTTCTCAATTCAGCACATCCCCAGCCCCACTCCAAGGCTCTGCAGCTGTTCTCTCTGACGTTCATTTCAGGCTCTTGGCAGGAACCTGCCCTCTGACACTCACTAGGGCCTGGGTGGGCCCTTCCTCCTGTGAACGGCTGCACTAATGAGGGTGACATTTCTATTTCCCCCTCCTGTTGTCTTTGTCTTCCTGCAACATCCTGGGCCTAGTCTCCTGGGATACCTAATTAAAAGGATGACAATGCTTTTAGCAATGGCCATGTTTGGAGCTGAGAATTGCACCTCTGTGTAAAGAGAAATTGCAGCTTCGGATCTGTCCCCAAAGTCTATGTTCCATATGGTTATATAGTCCACACCAGGTAGACTGCAGACACCAGGTGTTAGAGCAGAACATCATGCATTAGGGTACAAGGTGAAGCAGGTGATTTGAATGACAACCTTGACTGCATTAATTTGTTCAACTGATTAATTTATTAAACATGAGCTGCCTTCTACGTGCTTGGTACTGTAGTCATACGCTGGTCAATGGCAGACCATATACACAATGGCGGTCCCATAAGATTATAATGGAGTTGAAAATTCCTATCACTTAGTGATATCATGGCCATTATCACGCCATACTGCAACACAAGACCTGGGTATTTGTGGTGACGGTGGTGGAAGCAAATCTTCTGCATTGCCAGGCATAGAAAAATGTAGCCCATGTCATTACATAAATAAATCATGCTAACATTCATCAACAACTGTGCTGGTTTATGTTTTCACTATACTCTATCATGATTTTAGAGGGTTCTCTTGTACTTAATAAAAAAGGCATTTGCTATAGAATGGCATGTTATGCTGGCAGCAGCTTTAATCTCTCTTGTGACTGTGTCTCTGAGCTGCATCAAAAGGCTGCATTGAGTGATGGAACTATACTATCTAGGTCTGTATAAGCATGTTATATGATGGTACATGATGACAAAATTACCTAGTAATGCATTTCTCAGAACATACTGAGCAGGTCAGCAACACATGGATGTAAATTAGAGATGAAGATGCCTGGATATAGAAGAGGGTCAGTGCTGTGGTGCATGCCTGTAATCCCAGTGGCTCTGGAGGCCGAGGCAGGAGGATCGCGAGTTCAAAGCCAGCCTTAGCAACTTAGCGAGGCCCTAAGCAACTCAGTGAGACTCTGTCTCTAAATAAAATATAAAATAGGGCTGGGGATGTGGCTTAGTGGTGGAGTGCCCCTGGGTTCGATCCCCGGTACCTGCCCTCTCCCCAAGAAAAAGGGCCAGTTCAGAAAGCCCAGTTACACAGGGTCTCTGTTGTCTCTGCTAACACAGCATCTATGTCTCCTGAGGGTGATAATCTCACCTCAACCTCCTCCTATTTTCTATTCATGGGAATTTAGAAGGAGGGACAAATTCCATTCCCAAGGTCAAGGGCTAGGCAAGTAAGATCGGGACAATCAGAGCGTAATTTTACTTTTCCTCAGGCACCAAGATTGGATCCAGGAGAGAACATGGCCCATGTCAGTGTCAGAAAGAGTCATCCCCTGGGACTTTTGCCAGAATTTTTCAAAACCCTTGAGGACTTTCCTTGTTGTAGTCTTCTATTGTTTGTTTTTTCTTTTGGGACAGGAGATGGAACACAGGGGTGCTCTACCACTGAAGGGGTGCTCTACCACTGAACTGCATCCCCAGCCTTTTTTATCTTGAGACAGGGTCTCACTAAATTGCTCAGGCTGGCCTTAAACTTGTGCTCCTCCTGCCGCAGCCTCCCTGTAGCTGGGATTACAAGCATGCACCACTGAGTCTGGCCTACCTGTCTTACTAGCAGATAGGATGCATGCCTAGGGATTCTGGAGCCATCCTGTTACTATTCAGGGAGAGCCTGGTTGAGAATGAAGCCAGAACAAAGGTGCATAGAACTGAGAGTAGGAATCCATATTTCTGAATGTATCCTATGAGCACTTAACTCCAATAGTGCTAGATCAACCCATAAATTTTTTAATTACTAATGAATGCTCTTTCATCCTTAAGTAAAAATGGGTTTCTGTCTTTTGAAACAAAACCATCCCTTACTAATAAGACTAGGGGAATATAGAGGAGCAAGATAAATTGGTCACTTATTATAGGACATTTTAATAATATAATTGTGACAATAGAGACAGAAATGCCTTAGAATCGAGACAGGTAGCTTCATCCAACATGAGGGATTTGGGGAAAAGATCCCAAGAACAGGAGCTTTGGGCTTAATCATTCAGGAGAATGGGCACTGTCCAGATAGATATGTGGACACCTTCTTCCAGGAAGAAAACACAGATAAAGATAAGATGAAATCCATTGAACACATTATTTTTAGGAAACTTTTATTTCTTAGCAGTGTTGGGAATGGAACCTAGCACCTCACACATGCTACGGGCAAGAGCTCTGCCACTGAGCTGTGTCCGTTGACCCCAAATCTTTTATTTTTATTCTTGAAGTTCTGGGGATCAAGCTCAGGGTCCCCAGCACATTAAATCAACACTCTACCACTGAGCTACACCCGGCCCTCCAGAACAATATTTTTTTAAAAAAATGTTGGTATTCCATTAAAGAGTTATTTGGATCTGAGATGACTTACTTAAAAACAATCTGGTGCTCAAAAGGGGAAATTTATATTTTATGAGAAATTAATGCATGTGGGACAGCTCATCCCCTCATGATGTCATAGAACTGCTGCTAGTCCCGGATGCACCTTTCTTATTTTAAAAGAATTCCACACAAAAAACACAACCACATAAGAGGATATGATCTACAGTACTTGTCCACAAACTTAGAAGTTCATTAGAATCACTTAAGAGAGTGAAAATACAGACACGTGGCCCCCCACCTCTGACGGACTCACACTCAAAAAGGGTCTGGGGCTTCATTAAAGTTCTTCAAGTGATGTTTCTGTGTGGTCAGTTTTGGGGTGCACTGAACCTAAAGAAAGAGGAAAAGTGTGATAATAGAAAGCACCAATATTTTGGAAATTTTAAGTCCCATAAGTGCAGCTTTATAACTTCATTTTTAAAACAGCATAATGATGTTCATTGAACGTTCATAGTCATTTGTGAGGTGTTGTATCAGATGTTGTATTATGTGCTTTGCCTAAAGTGAACGTTTAGGTTCTTATTTTTAGATTTTTACTTTTCAAATATTGCACTTAAGGCTGTACATTTCTCTTGAAATAATGCTTTCATGTCATCCCACAAATTTTGGCGTGTTCTACTTTCATCCAATTCAAAATATCTAAAATTTATTTTAAGACTTAGGTTTTTTTTTTTTTGGGAACCAGGGACTGAACTCAGGGGCACTCGGCCACTAAGCCACATCCTCAGCCCTATTTTGTATTTGATTTAGAGACAGGGTCTCACTGAGTTGCTTGGGGCCTCACTAAATCACTGAGGCTGGCTTTGAACTCAAGATCCTCCTGCTTCAGCCTCCCTGGTCGCTGGGATTACAGGTGTGCACCACCATGCCCGGCTAAGAGTTAGTTTTTGATTCACGAGTCATTGCAAAGTTTGTGTTTAATTTCCAAATATTTGGGAATTTTCCAGCTCTTCATATTATTGATCGATTAATTGTTTAAAACAAATCAGGTATTTCTTGTTTAATTTCATTGTCATCTGAGAGCATATTTTGTATATCTGTTCTTTCAAAATGATTTGTGTGGGCTGGGGATATAGCTCAGTTGGTAGAGTGCCTGCCTTGCAAGCACAAGGCCCTGGGTTCAATCCCCAGCACCACAAAAAACAAAACAAAATGATTTGTGTGTTTTATGCCTTCAGAAAAGTGTGCGTTATTCTATTGATTCTATCAATATCAATTAGACCAGTTTGATAGTGCTATTCAAGTCATCTGTACCCTCACTGATTATCAATCTGCTAGAGCTCTCATTTATAGGACATTTTAATAATGTAATTGTGACAATAGAGACAGAAATGCCTTAGAATCGAGACAGGTGGCTTCAACCAACATGAGGGATTTGGGGAAAAGATCCCAAGAACAGGAGCTTTGGGCTTAATCATTCAGGAGAATGGGCACTGTCCAGATAGATATGTGGACACCTTCTTCCAGGAAGAAAACACAGATAAAGATAAGATGAAATCCATTGAACACATTATTTTTAGGAAACTTTTATTTCTTAGCAGTGTTGGGAATGGAGCCTAGCACCTCACACATGCTACGGGCAAGAGCTCTGCCACTGAGCTGGAGGAAGATCTTCAGTCATAACTGTGGATTAGTCCACTTCCTTTTTTTAGTTCTACTGGTTTTGATCTCATATATTTTGGATGCTCTGTTTGTAGATGCATATACGTTTAGGATTATTGAGTCTTTACTAATTGCTTCCTGTTTTGGACAGGTTTTTTGACACTGTGACCAAAAGACCTGACAAAAACAATTAAAGGAGGAAAAGTTCATTTTAGGACTCACGGTTTCAGAGGTCTTAGTTCATACTTGGCCAACTCCATTGCTCTGGGCCCAAAGTCAAGCAGGACATCATGGCAGAAAGACATGGAGGAAGAAAGCAGCTCAGAACTTGGCACCAGAAATAGAGAGAGAGAGAGAGAGAGAGAGAGAGAGAGAGAGAGAGAGAACACAACTCTGGTAACCCAGAAAAAATATGTGTCCCAAAGGCATGTCCCCTAATGAGCCACCTCCTATAGCCACACCCTACCTGTCTATGGTACCACCCAGTTAATCCCTATTAGTGCATTAACACACTGACTGGGTTAAGGCTTTTATAACACAAGCAGTTCACCCCTAATCCCTTTTGCATTGACTCATACATGAGCTTTTGGGGGACTACTCATATCTAAACCATAACACTTCCTTTATCACCATATAATCCCCCTTTATTCCTGATAATCTTCTTAGATCTGAAGTCTTTATCTAAAAGTAGCACAGTTATGCCAGCTTTCTTTTAATTCATGTTGGCTTATTACATGTTTTTCTATCCATTTGTTTTTAACTTACCTGAATCTTTGTATTTAAAGGGTGCTTTTTTGTGATTTTATCCACTCTGACGATGTGTGTCTTTTAATTAATGCATTTGAAGCACTCACATTTAAAATGTCTGTTGATATAGTTGAATTGCTATCTCCCAATCTAAATCCACCATCAAAATAGCACTATACGTGATCTAAAGTTCCTCCATTCTTCTCTTTAGATTACATAGAGGGAAATGAGAGGGAGGAGGGGGCGGGGCTATGAAGGATGGTGGACTGAGACAGACACCATTACCCTGTGTACATGTATGACCACATGAATGGTGTGAATCTACATCGGGCACAACCACAGAAATGAAAAGTTGTACTCCATTTGTGTACAATGAATCAAAATGCAGTCTGTAAAAATAGAAAAAAGATAAAACAGAGGAAAACAAAAAAATAAAATAAAATAAGATCAATGAAAAAAATAGCACTATACCACCTAACAGTGTTATAATAACAATCTGTGCATCTCATCCTTTATAACTTTGCTTATCCATGTACTAAAGTCACTGAGTATATTTACTATTGTTGTTTTTATCAGTTAGATCACAGATTAACAAAGAATAAGAAAAATGAAACATTTTGTTTTACCTTCACTTGTCTTTTCTCCAGTGTTCTTCCTTTCTTAATGTGGATATGGATGCTTTTAAGATTTTCTCTTTGCCTTTGGGTTTCTGAAGTTTTAGTACAATATGCCTAAGTGTAGATATTTTAAAATTTATCTTGGTTGGTGTTCTCTGAGCTTCTTGGATGTGTCGTTTGGTATGGGTCATAAATTTTGAAAAATTCTTAGCCATTATTACTTCAAATATTTCCTGATCACTATAATTCTTCCTTTTTCTTCTAATACTCCAATGCATATTACACATTTGGAAATCATCTGAACATTCTGTTCTATTTCTTTTTTTTAATTTCTTTTTTCATCTTTGTATTTTGGTTTGGTAAATTTCTCTCAACCTATCTTCAGGTTCATTGATTCCTTCTTTAGCCATGTTAATGGAAAGAATTTTACTGATTAGCTCATCAAAAAAACATTCATTGCATCCTTCTTGTATTACCCATTTGTTTTTTTTTTAAAGATATACATGACAGTAGGATGTATTTTGACATATTATACACATGTGTGGTGCAACTCATTACAATTTTGATCCCATTCTTGGGGTTGAACATGATGTGGAGTTATACTGGTCATGTATTCATATATGAGTATAAGAAAGTTATGTCTTGAATGTTTTTGAATTTTTCCATTAAAACCCTTAACATACAAAACACAATTATTTTAAATTCACTTTCTGTTAATTCTGGGATTTTGTATTTTAATGATTTCTTTACACCTTCAAACTATGTTTTTTTTTTTCTAATTTTAGCATGCCTTATAATTGTTTTCCTTTAGGTGAAAGGCAGAAAATGACATACTATACTTGTAATCCCAGCAACTTGGGAGGCTGAGTTAGGAGGATTGCAAATTCAAGGTCAGCCTGAGCAACTTAGTAAGGTCCTAAGCAACTTAGTGAGATCCTGTCTCAAAAAAAAAAGCAGGGGGGACTGGGGATGTAGCTCAGTGGTAAAGTGCTCCTGGGTTCCATTCCCAGCACCAAAGAAAAAAGAAAGAGAGAAAAATTACATACTCAGTAAGAGGAACTGAAGTAGACAGGCCTTTCATGTGAGGTTTTGTGTTTATCTGGATCTAAGTCTGCTTGAAGTTACAGGCACTAAAGATGTTGAATTCCTCTAATGACCCCTCCCCCTTTTTGTCAGTTCTGTTATCTTTGGGTTTCCCTAAGAACTCCTCCAATAGCTCTTTCAGCTGAAACATGATATCATTTACTGGAGTCTTGAAATGGGAGTAAGGCATGGGGGAGTGCATTCTATAATTCCATAATTAAATCTCAGTTTTTAAATGGGTTTGCGTCCATGGGCTGTAGCTTTTAAAGTTTTGTGGATTTTTCTTTTTCTTCTTTTGTACTGGGGATTGAACCCAGGGGCACTTAACCACTGAGACACATCCCCAGCCCTTTTTATTTTTATTTGTTATCTAGAGAGAGGGTCTCACTAAGTTGCTGAGGCTGGTTTGAACTTGCTATTCTCCTCTTTCAGCCTCTCAAGACCCTGGGATTATAGACTTGTGCCACCACACCTGGTTTGTGGAGGTGTCTGTTGTTTTACTTTAGCTTTTATTTTTTTTACATTTTCCTTTTAGCTGTGAGAGGAAGTCTAGAGGGGATGCAGCTGGAGAAATGCCCCCTCCTCAAATGGGATAAGGCCCTGGTACAATCTTTCCTCCAGGTGGCTTGATTGTGGAGCATGCTTTTGGTGTGTCTCACAGTAGCTAATAGTCTCATCACACTGCTAGAGCCATGAGGGGATCTTATCTCTTCACCCTGAATACCTGGTGAAATATCTGGAGATAAAATCAGAAAATTGTGCTCTCCACCCACAGATGACAGCCTCCAGGAATTTCTTACTCTTAAGCAAGTCCACAACCTTTAGCAGTTTGTGCAAAACTATCATTTAAGTGTCTTTACCAGACTATGACTCCCTAGGCTTCTGCTCTGGGTAAGTAGATCTTAGTGACGTTTTCCATTCTCCTGTCTCTTCCACTTCTGACAGTTTGCAATCTCCAAGAAATACCTTCTAATTCACAACTTATTCATCTATTTCTTATTGCAAGGATGGGACTGCTGATTTTTTGATTCTTCACCTTTTCAAGCTGAAACCAAAGCCACCTCGTTCATATTTATAGACCCAGGAAGTAGCTATTTGGGTAGACTTAGAAACTGAAGATCAGTGTCATCAACCAACTTGCCCAAGATCTGATGGTTAGTAACCTGTGGCCAGCATACTCCAGCCTACTTCTTTTCATTCTCTATTCCACAGATCACCATTTCCTCCTGCAAATCTTCACATGTAAATGGAAGAAATTTTATTTGTCATGTAGTTCAGTTTGCTATTCAGAGCAATCTAGTAACATTTCTGGCTCTGCTTTTAGTAGGTAAAAGATAGTGAGATGGTGGGGATGGGCAGAAGACAGAAAGAAGAGGAAGAGGCAGAGAGGAAGAAGAAAACTTCAACCCTTAAACATAGAATTTCTAGTTTGTGGGTCCAAGAAAAATTCTAATCTCCATCCTTCCTAATTAACATTAATCTTATGTTTGAGAGAGATTTTCTGGTTACTTTGCTGACACCAGATTTTCCCTGGATGCACCATACTTTCAGGAGTTGGAGGCAGGAGGGGAGAGGGAAGAGAAGGTGACGTAGTCTGAATCCTTTCTCCACTTCTTCCTGGCTATGTCTGACCTCGAGCAAGTAACCAAACTTCTTTGAGACACCTATTCTCATTAACAAGATAATTAAACTTTTTTTTGTAAGAATCCAGTATTTTAGGTAAATATGTGATACTGTGTCTGGCATGTATTAAGACCTGTTATTATTATTTATTGTTAATAGCCAATATTAGCATTTCACATCTCAACCTTGTACAGTTTCTGGTGAACAGATCTCTTCCAGAATAACCTTCTTCATGCCAATGTGATCCTGAGGACATCTTGTTGATCCCCTTGATCTACTAACTCAGCTGCTTTTATTTTCCCTTTAATTTTTTAATCCTCTGGTAAACGAGGATTTTTCAAGTTGATTACTGCATTAGTCTGCTAGGGCTATAATCACAAAATACCACAAACTGAGCAGCTTACACAACAGAAGTTTATTTTTTCACAGTTTTGGAGGTTGGAAATTGGAAATCAAGTTTGCGATCAGCCCTGTGGGCAGGGTTGGTTCCTCCTGAGGGTTATGAGGGGAGGGACTGCCCCAGGCCTCTCTCTTGGGCTTCTGTGTCATTACCTGGTGTCTTCTCTCTAAGCAGATCTTTTGAAAAAGGGCATGAGCTCTGTTGGATTAGGGTGCACCACAGTGACCTCATTTTAACTTTGATACCTTTGGACCTATCTCCAAATAAGGTCACATTCTAAGATATACAGAGTTAAAACTCCAAAAAAATGAATTTATTTTTGAGAGGGGGGCACAATTCAATCTATAACAATGACCTTGCAAGTATTTCCTCTGTGCTGCTATTCTGCCCAGTGTTTCTTCCCGTAAGTGCTTCTTAGTTTGAGAGCTCTCCAAATCCCCTACAAGACTCAGTCACTCACTCCACTCACTCACCTTTCTCAGTTTTAGAAGTTTAGCTTGCGTTTGGGTTGTCATTGCCTTTCCTACTCTTTCTTGATCCATGGAGGGGAAATTTTGTCACTAGCTGGCTGTTCTTGTGCTCTTGCTGTGTTTGTCTTGGCTTTTGAACAAATTCCAAAAATAATCCTTGCAACCTGTAATTTTATCTCCACGTTGTCTTTTGTTGTGCTCCGCATTGCTGGAACCATGACAGAGGATTCTCAGAGTAATTCCAAATCAGCATATATTCATGACAGCTTCATAAAGCTTATTTCATCCTTAGGTAGTTGCATCTGAAACTTTGCATCTTTCAGTACTCATAGCTTTCAGCTTTAGACCTAAAGCCACTTTGGGAGATGACATGGAATTCAGGTATGAAATTGGCTTTGGAAAACTTTCTTTGTATTTGCAGTCAATTCATTTCAATCCAACAAATACGTTTTGAGCACCCCCTATGCTTCAAATCCTGGGCATAAAGTGATTCATGAAATGGGGCTGCTGATCTCCAGAAGCTCTGGGTCTAGCACAGAAGATAGACACAGGTACTGTGGCAAGTGATATGTAGGCATAAGATGCTGTGGGAGCTTGTGTTTCTAAGTTTTAGATTTCATCTCATTTTAGAGATCACTTTAGAGCTTTCATTTTTTTCAAGTTTCATCGTGGCTCTTGGCCTGTAGTATTAATGGTGATTTGACTTGACTTCATGGTTTTCTAGTGCTCTTAGGATATATGTAAAATCTTCACTGTGGACTACTGGGGCTTCTGCAACCTGGCCCTTGCGCAGTTCTCCTGCCTGAGCTTAGGTGATCTTGTTCCTAGGATGAGGTTTCCCTATAACCCAGGTGGTCTGCAATCAGTCAAGGCTGGATATACATTTCTCAGTTCAATATTTAAACCCAAGGCTCTTCCTGGCATTGCTTGTCCACCCCACTTGGTCAGCATCTGTGCTTCCTCTGGCCTCTAGAGTAAAAGCCACCCATTCTGAAGGGACTCTGCTATATTCCCCTCTGTCTGTCTCAATTAATTCCTCTGCATTATTTTCCTAGGTCACTCTGTACATTCTTCCACAGTACTTTCAATGCTTGGCATGTACTTATTTGTGTGACTAATTCTTTAATGTCTGTGATCTTCAATGGATTATAAGATCCACAGGGCCAGAGAATCTCTTTCTTTGGCTCACCATTCTATGTCCGGCATGGAGTTCAGCTCAAAATGGGATCTGTTGTAATGTCTGCTTTTAACTTTTCATGTCCTTTCTCACATTCCCTGCTTACACAGTAAGGGTCCTAGATAGTAGTCACACCCAGGTCCTTTGACTCCAAATCTCTTGCTTTGTGCCATAGTCACAACCTAAGAGCACTTCATCTTCTACCTGTGAGGCTCAAGATGTACTTTTCAAAAACTTTTCATTGGATGTAACTGACTAAGCTCCTGTGCTGATATTTCTATTTTTCCTACTTTTCAAATATATGTTCTACACTGAGATAAACAAGAAAAAATCATCTGAAAGTAAGTTAAACTCTTGTAAGAATTGTGCCTACACTAAGAGTAGATGTAGCTAAGCAAATGATAGCACCTGTTTGGGATGAGCTAGGTCCCCCTTAGAAAACAGATTTTTATTTCATACAAATTCTCAAAGATTATTGGCAGCTCTCTAGAGTGTTCTGATGAAGATTGTGCATGAGATTCTGTCTGCCTCATAGTGAAAAAAAAATGCCATGGTTTATTGGCAATATCTGCTTTTGGCTTAGAGTAAGAGGTAGCACACATATAGACCCCATCCTTATATGAGGACTAGAAATTGGGCTAACTTACTAGAATTGGGAAAGTGGAAGCGATACTCAGTATTTTCAGCAAATATTGAATGAAGTGTATCCCAATTCCCATTCTTTTTAATTATGTATAATTTCCAAATAGCAAAATCCACACTCTTTATGTTAGAGTTTTGCATGTTTTAATAAATATATACTGCTGTGTAACCACCACATGATCAAGATATGGGAGAGTTCCCTCACTTCCTAAATTCTCTCACCCCCTGGTGTAACCATTTCTCCTTTTACCCTCAGTCCTTGGCAACCACAAATTTGTTTTCTATCCCTATACTTTCCTTTTGCAGGAATGTTATGTAAATGGAATCAAAAGTGTGTAGCCTTTGAGTCTGTCTTCTTTTATTTACACAGTGAATTTGAGAGTCATCTGTGTTATTGCATGTGAACAGAATTTTCATCAAGAAATCAATGAAATAGATTTTTAAATTCATTTATTTATTTTGATTTCAATTTTTTCAGACTGCATTTTGATTTATTGTACGTAAATGAGGTACATCTTTTCATTTCTGTGGTTGTGCATGATGTAGATTCATACCATTTGTGTAATCATACATGTACATAGGGTAGTGATGTCTGTTTCATTCCACCATTTTTCATACCCCCACCCCCCCTCTCATTTTCCTCTACAAAATCTAAAGTTCCTCCATTCTTCTCTAATCCCCTACCCCCATCCCCATTATGTATCATCATCCACTCATCAGGGAAAACATTCGACTTTTGGCTCTTTGGGCTTGGTTTATTTCATTTAGCATGATATTCTTCAGTTCCATCCATTTATCTGCAAATGCCATAATGTTATTCTTCATTATGGCTGAGTAATATTCCATTGTGTGTATATACCACAGTTTCTCTATCCATTCATCTATTGAAGGGCATCTAGGTTGGTTCCATAATCTAGCTATTGTGAATTTAGTGCTATAAACATTGATGTGGCTTTGATTTTTATGTTCCTAATTGCCATAGTTTCTATCTTGAATGACCCTGAAGACCCATATGTAAGAGGCTTGGCCCCCAGGTAGCACTACAGGGAGACAGTAGAATCTTTATGAGGTGGAGCCTCTCAGGAGGGCTTTAGGTCATTGGGGCATGCTTTAAAGGGCATTTCATTGTTTTCCTTTTCTTATCTTTTGCTACTTTTCTATGAGGTGAGCAGTTTGTTCTGACCTTTGCTCCTGCTATCATGCATTGCCTCACCACAGACCCAAAAGCAAAAGGGCCAATAGATCATGGACTGAACCTGCAAAATCATAAGCTAGAAAAACTTTCTCTTTATAATGTTATCTCAGGTGTTTTGTGGACGTGACAGAAAGCTGACTAACATACTACTTGAAATGAGTGTTGAATATATTGAAATTATAATTGTTAATATGTTTATGAATACAAAGAAAATCCACAAGCCTGGTCTTTTCCCCTTCTGAATGTCTGTCTACCAACCATCTATTTATCATTATATGTATTATCTCAAAGTAAGTTATAAAACAAATTCTAAATGAGTGATTAGACACAGTAAGTTCTGAAAGTGTTCAGAGAATGAAGAGGTCCTTGTTCAGTTTGGGGTCAGTGGCATCTGAGGCATTCTTGAGGACTGGTTAAGACATTCCTTTAGGAAATGTTGAGCATCCCTGAGAAACTTTCTAAGTGTTTCCTTTGTTTCTGAGGAGTTCATCAGAACTTTCTCAATTCCAGCCCAACCTCATGGCCATGCACAAGCAGTAGAATGGTTGGTGGCTGTGAGGTTTTATATTTTTTCACTGTAGCAAATATTGATCAACCACATGCTAGTTGTAAGTTTCAATGCAATGTGCTCTGGGGAATATGGAAGTGAAGAAGACACAGTTTTACCACATTTTTACTTATTTGTTTATGTCATGCTTTCCTTTATTCTATCCTGATGTTTCCCTTTCTCCCTTCCTATTTCATTTTGTGAAGGATTTGAGTCAGTTTCTAAAATTACATGGAAAATAAATCATTGGAGCAAAGAGATAGTATGGACAGGACACCAATTCAGGAGTAAATTTACCTACCTCTAATGAATGCATGCTAAATTATTTAGAGATGGACTATAGATTGGGTTGTGCATTTTTGAAAACTAAAGTAAGGAGGGAAATACAATTAGTTAAAAGACCCATGTTGTCCATAAGCTAAAGGCAATCTAGTTGTTTAAGGTTTTCATCTTGCTGAGCAGAGAAAAATTTCTCCCTTGAGTCTTCATAAAGGAAACACTTTTGATTCAGAGAAAAACATCCTGGACTCCATCCCGGCAATAAATTCAAGAGGAAAGTTTGCTGGGTTGCTTCTTACAGCATCCCTCAATGCAAACCAATATCGGAACAGCAAAGTTCAGTTCTGTCAAGTATATTTGACAACAATCACAATGATGCCATCCAGATATGCAGCTCTCTGATGGTGTGATTTGATCCAAGGGTAAAATTCATCATTTCTAGAGAATAGATGAATAGCTTGTCCTTCAGACAATCCTCCATAAATATCTATTCTCATAACTGGGGTTTTGATAGGATTTGGACAACAGAGAGTTTTCTGACAAGTAACTAGAATACATCTATTCACTGTTCCCACTAGGGGCTGATACACATATTTTGACAACTAATCAGACAGAAGGTAGGATGAGATTGTTTATTAAAAATCACAAAGACTATATAAGGTGTGTTTGAACAAAGGTTATTTTTCCTTGGTACCAAGGAAATATGCTAAAACCTTTAAATGTACTCTGTCATTTCAACCTTCTATAGCATCCCTGTATTGTAACTTCAATTTTTTTTTATTTTTACAGACTTCATTTTGATTCATTGTACACGTATGGGGTACAAGTTTTCATCTCTATGGTTGTGCATGATGTACATTCATGCCATTCTTGTTAATCATACATGTACATAGGGTAATGATGTCTGAACCAATCTAGATGCCCTTCAACAGATGAGTGGATAAAGAAGCTGTGGTATATATATATACACAATGTAACTTCGATTTTTATCCCCAGTTTACAGAGAAGCAAACTAACATTTAAAGGAGTTCAGTGATTTGCTCAAGTTATAAACTTATAAGTAATAGAGCCAAGGTTCAAAACCCAGACCTCTTTAGACTCATAAACTGCAAAAATCTTTTATTTTTATTAGTTTCAAATATTTTTAACATAAAAATATAAGGTATAGTATATTGAACATTTATGGTCCCAAACCTAGCTTGTTAGAAACTATTAGAATTAAAGTTTATACCTAAATACACTTTTCCCTGATTTCATTCTCTTCCTCTCTCCCTCCAGAGAAAACCCCTGTTCCTCAAATTGTTATCATTCCTGTGCTTATTTTCTGTTATTATAAAAAATACCTAGGATAATTACCTTATAAAGAGAAATGATATGCTTTGTTTCATGGTTTTAGAGATTCCAATGCATAATTGGTTCCATGGCTGTGGGCCTGTGACAAGGCAGCACATCATGGTGGGGACATGTGGTAGAGCCAAACTGCTCACCTCATTAGCCGGGAAGCCAAGGAAAACAAGGAAGGGTCCAGGGTCCCTCAATTCCCTACAAGGGCATGCCCCTAATGACCTAAGAACCTTCCATTAGGCCTCACTTCCTAAAAATTCTACCACCTCCCAATAGTACCATCCTGGGGACCAGGCTTTTAAGAAGTGGACCATTGCTAGGTAGGGTGGCACACACCTGTAATCCCAGTGGCTTGGGAGGCTGAGGCAGGAGGATCACAAGTTCAAAGCCAGCCTCAGTAAAAGTGAGGCACTAAGCAACTCAGTGAGACCCTGTCTCTAAATAAAATACAAAATAGGGCTGAGGATGTGGCTTAGTGGTAGAATGCCCCTGAGTTCAATCCCTGGCAACCCCCCCCCCAAAAAAAAAGAAGTGACTTTTTTGGGAGACATTCAAGATTCAAATCACAGCAATTTTATGACCATTTTTTATATTTATATATCTCTACATATAGCTCTAAATAGCACAGTCTTGTGTATTTCAAAACATTAAAAAATTAACATTATATTGTATGTAGCTTTAGCTAGATTCTTTTTTTGTTGTTAAATTGTATGTACTTTGTATTTACACATCTTGATAAAGCTCATATTCATTTATTATGATTGCTAGGTAACATTACATTGTGGGACTTGCATTTATTCTTGAGATGCTACTTCTATTATTTTTGATATTTTGGCTATTGCAACAATGCCACTCTGAACATTATTGTACGTGTCTCCTGATGAACATGTTTAGGATCTTCTTTAGGATACTGGGATAATTTTAAAATTCATAAGTTTTTTTGTCACTGCAATTGGGGTAAACTATTGGAATTTAGTGATTGGGGTTAAGGGGAGCTAGGTATACCACAAAGCATGGTACACTCTTATAAACAAAGACATATCCTAAAATTTCATGAATTTTGTAGTATTCTGAGAGATATTCAGGTGAAAATCAGTTTATAATTATCTAAGTCTATAAAATACCTTTTTTTACATTAGAATGCAAAATACTCTACACAGATTTAATCTGCATTAGTTTTTCAAGAATATAACTACCATGTAATTTTTTAAAGCACTTTGTTTGGTTCAGAACATTTCCAAGTATTCAACATTTTGGAAATCTAAATCAACAAGAGAAATTCCACTGGTGGGATTTGAGTTGTACATTCAACATGTGTGTCCCAGTCTGTCTTAGTAACTGAAGATCTCCATGATACAAGGAAGGATGTGTTCTCAATTAGTCAACCAAGCATTTCCCGTGGTGTTATAGTTTGGATCTGTGATGGCTCCCAAAAGATCAAGTATGAGAAAATGCAAGGACTTTCAGAGATGAATGATTGGGTTATGGGAGTCTTAGCCTAATTGGTGGATTAATCCACTGATATGGATTAACTGGGTAGTGACTATAGGCAGGTAGGGTGTGCCTTAAGGAGGTAGGTCACTGGGGGCTGCCTTTGGGGTTTATATTTTCCTCCTGGTGAGCAGAGCTCTCTGTGCTTCCTTTTTGCCATGTCCTGAGCTGCTCTCCTCCTCCACATCTTTTTGTCATGCTGTTCTGCTTCACCTCAGGCCCAGAGCAAATGGAGTCAACCATCTATCAACTGAAACCTCTGAAACCATAAGCCCCAAATAAATGTTTCCTCCTCTATGTTGCTCTTGTCAAGTCTTTGGTGACAGAGATTAAAACACCAACCAAAACAAAAATTAATACTGCAAAGTGGGGTAGTTGCTGTGACTACCTGATTATGTGGTTCCAAAGTCTTTGAAACTGGTTTGGAGGGGGAGGAATTTTGAAAAGGTTAGAGATGAAAGCTGGAAAAGGTTTAGGTTGTTGTAATCAGAGCTTAATGGGTAATTTTTATGGGAGCTCAGAAGACCAGAATGCTGATAGGTCTTTGGATAGTAAAGACTGTCCACAGTCCTATCAGCATTCAGAGGAGTAGCATTCTATTGGACTAGAGGCTATTCATGTTATGTTCTGGCAGAGAAGTTATCTACATTTTGCTCATATCCTGAAACTTTTTGTGAGGCTGAAATTAAATATGATGGACTAATCTGGTGGAGGAAATCTCAAAGCAGCACAGCAGTCAGGCAGTGGCATGGATATTGCTGATGACTTTTAGCCAAATTTACTATGAGATTCAGTGGCAGAAATCAGAGCAGAAAGATTTTAAAAACTTGCAGTTTGGTCAGAAAGGGGGGTAAAAAGGAGGTGAAGGAAGTTATGGTTGTTAAAGAGATTGCAGCCACTAAAGAGATGCTGTGTACAAAGAGACAATAGGAAAGATGGTTTGAGGGCATCTTAGGGATTGGCAAGACCACAGCCATCTGAGGCTATAAAAGTAAAGTACAATTTCCTTTGAAAAGAGGCCATGGGGGCACCCAGCTTGCATGGGGTGGGGGTGGCTAGGAAGTTGTTTCCCTGTGATCACTCACTTGGGCACTCAGAGGCTACTGAAGCTCTGACCACAGGAGGCTTGACTAATGTTCAAGATGATGGCATACCTTGGCATCAGTCACATGATGCCTGTTCCATAGGATTGCAGGGTTCTGGAGTTCAGGGTTGTAGAGGTTTCCATCAAGATTTCAAAGGAATGCCTGGGAAGTCAGGCAACATGTAGCAGGTTTGGAGTCCTTGAGGGCTGTCCCTGTTAGTATAAAGATGTGAGAAGGAGGCTGAAGCTTCAGTGTAGACTCTTATATATATATATTTATTTATTTATTTTTATGTTTGCGGTGCTAGGGGTTGAACTCAGGGCCTTGTGCTTGCATGGCAAGCACTCTACCAACTGAGCCTTATCCCCAGTTCCAGTGTAGACTCTTGAGATTAAGATATGCCAGGAAGGTAGGGTGTCTGCCAAGGAAAGCTACAGGAATTGAGAAGAAACAAGCCAAGAGAAGCTTTGTGGGCTGCAGCCAACATGGCCTCAGGTGCAGAGCTTACAAACCCTTTGGAGGGAACATCACAATGCCGCATGCCCAGATGCTAGATATGGAACTATAGACTTGTTTGCCCAGCTGGATTTTGGTCATGCTTTGGTCCCACTCCTTCTTTCTTTGTCCTTCTTTTTCCCTTTTGGAATGAAAATATTTATGCCGTGCCATCATATGTTAGATATATGTAACTTGTTTTTGTTTTTTATAGGGAATTTGTTTTGAGAATTTGAGTGTCAAGAGACTTTGGAGATGGACTTTTGGGTAATGCTGGAGCTTTTAAGACTATGAGGACTCTTGGAAATGGACTAAATGCATTTTAAATTGTAAGAGAGACATGAACTGTCAGGGGCTGAGAGTGTAATTTTATAGTTTGGATATGTTGGATATGATGTTCTGCAAAATCTCATGTGAAAGACAATGCAAGGATTTTCAGAGGAGAATTGATTGGATTACAGGAGAATTAACCTAATCAGTGGATTAGTCCACTCATATGGATTAGTCAGGCAGGAACTACAGGCTTAAAGAGGTAGGTCACTGGGGGCGTGCCTTTGGGGTTTATGTTTTGTTTCTGTGAGAAGAGTTCTCTCTGTTTCTTGTTTGCCCTGTCCTGAGTCACCCTCCTCCTCTACACTCTTCTGCCTCACCTGGGGTCCACAGCAGATGGGATCAGCTGGCCATTAACTCAGACCTTTGAAACTGTAAGCCCCAAATAAACTTTTCTTCCTCTACATCGTTCTTATTAGGTCTTTTGGTCACAGAGATGAAAAAGCTGACTAAAACACATGGGATGGGAGAAAATTTTTTCAAATCATATATCTGATGGAGTGACACACGGTATATAAATAGCTCCTATAATTCATTAAAAGCAAAAAGAGAAGAAAACTCTTCAAACAACCTTGTTAAGAATATTTATAATACTAGAATAGACATTACTCCAAAGAAGATATACAAATGGCCAAGAAGCACATGAAAGGATGCAGATCATTAATCCTTAGAAAAATGCAATTCAAAACTGTAATAATATACCACTCCCATCCATTAACATAACTTATTTTTTTTTAAAACAGACAATAAGTGTTGGTGAGTACGTGGCAAAATTGGAACACTTTTGCATTTCTGGTGGGCATATAAAATGGTGTAGCCACTGTGGAAAGTGGTGATTTTTCAAAAAGTGAAAAAAGAACTGCCATATGATCCAGTGATTCTACTTCTGAGTTTATTGCCCCCAAACCTGAAAGCCAGGACTTGAATAGACACTTATGCATATACATGCCCATACCATTATTTATAGTAGTCAAAAGGTAAAAGCAGCCCAAGCATCTAGTGTCACATAAATGCATAAACAAAATATACTATTATGTACAATTAATATTATTAAGCATTAAAAAGGAAAGTAATTCTTACATCTTCTACAATGAATGAACTGTGAAGAAATTATGTTAAGTGAAATAAAGGTCTTAGATATACATTGTATATTATATGAGATACATAATATAATAGTTATATTCATAGGAATAAGAAGTAGAATGAGGTTGCCAGGGACCGAGGAGAGCATGGAGAGTTGGTTTAATGAGAGGAAGCTTTCAGCTAGGGAAGATTAAAACGTTCTGGAGATGTATGGTTGTGATGGTTGCACAACAATGTGAATACACTTAATGCCTTTGAACTGTACCTTTAACGATGGCACACTTTATGTTATGTGTATTTATCAAGATAAAAAATATGTTTTCTTAAAAATAAAGACTAATCCCTTCAATATGAAAATAATATTGTATTATAATCTATTTTCTTTTAAAAATATAGTTTGCTATCTTGTTGACTTTTAAGTAATTTTTATGATTTAGAAATATCTTTAATTTAAAAAGTCAAATAGTCTTCCAGAATCCTTCACTTTTTAATGAATATAATAGTCTCCAAAGAATAATGTTCCTATTGCCAACAGAAAGATAAGTTCCTTTTATATACTCCACTAGTGACTCAAAATCATGTCACAGTTTAGTTTGCTTCATAGCTGATTCTTGATTCTCTGGTTTATGTTGAGTTTTTGAATTTAAGTATGTGGTTAGTTTTAGGATTATGAATTTCATTTAAGAATGGTAAAGAAGGTATTATCAACTATTTGTTACCAAAAAGGACATGGGACCTGATAAAGTTGTGAACTGCTCTACGGTAGATGGTTGGGAATGAAATTTCTGATTGTAGGGAATGTACATTTTCAAATCTACTAGAAAGTGCCAAATTATTTCTATAGAAATTTTAAAAAATCATGCTGTCATCAGCGTTTTAGAGGTCCTATATTTTGTTCCACTTCATTGCCAATACTTATGATCCCACGCTTTTAAATTTACGCCAATCACATCAATCACAATACGACGTGAATTAGGTTATAATACTTTTTTTTAAACTATGAATAATTTAGCCCCACTTATTGAATATTTTGCTCTTCATTAATTCATAAAGCTATAACTACTATATATCAAAAATTTTTATGTGCATAGATATTTCTGGGCTCACTATTTTGTTTATTTCTGTATTCTATGAAAATATCAATGTGTTAATCACCATAGATTTATAATAAGTCTCCATAAAAGTCTGCGTTTTTTTCACTACTAATATATCCTGCCTCCAAAAGTGGTCTGATATTTAGCAATGTGGCCTCTTGGTAAATCCTTTAGGATGAGTCGTTGTAAATTATACACACATATTTGAGTTTTAAATGTGAAAGCTGGAGGGAATCCAAATACATGGAAGCAAATCTGTCAAAGCTGATGAAAGCAATGAATACCAAGCACTTTTTGGTCTGTCAATAGTTAGATTGCCATATTGTCTGCTGAGACCACTTGTAGAAATTGACATTATAATGAGATCAACATGTAAAACTCTAAACGTTATGCTTTTGTTGGTGTGTAGACATGCAATCAACTTGCTTATTCACATAGATGAAAATGACAAAGAAAGGCACGCATATTTATTTTTAGTATTTGAAATTGCTATCTCATTTTTCCAGAACCCATTCCTCATAATCATGATGGGTGAGGTCCACTCACTCATTGTGTCTCCTTGATGACACTATTCTAGTAAAGGCCACACACCTAGTCAGCTGTATCAATTGCTTTTTGGGAAGAGAAATTATTATTTTATCTTTCCTCAGGCTGATATATTGCATGGTGAACAGAAGGACCAGACTTATTTATTCTACCTTCTGGCTTTGTACAGGGTATTACTTGAGAGTGAAGACTAGATCATACATCGGAGAAGATATTAACATGGTGTCTGGGGTATGTGCATGCTGAGGCAAATTTGACCACAAACTTGTCAGTGAATGAAACCAGGAGTAAAAGATTCTATACTATTAGGCACACTTAAAGATGCTTTCCCACCTTCATCCAAAAAGTTTTAAAATAAACTGTCATATCCCTTCCTCTGCAAAAGTTGAGAGTCAAAAAAGAAAGGGTTATCCTTGCAACATTAGTGCAAGGGTAGTGGGGAAGATGGAATGTGAAATAAGGATAGAAATGACCAACATGAACTTCTAAAGCAGGTGACTGAACACATTCCCCTCATATTGACCAGAATATAGTCAACACAGTGCTGAGTTATGTTTCTTTATTGGTCTCACAAGATACTTGGGCCTAGTTTTAGTCAAGTAGGTAACCTTTCTTTCTATGAAGTTGGGTGGGAATGGAGGTTCTGATTCTTACCATGCATGATTCTTACAGTTAGGGGTAAGGAGAAGTACTGGTGGTAAGTAATCTATTACTGATGATCAAATCTGCCACCATTGGCACAATTATTATAGCTTGTTGATGCCTAACCAGAGAAGCGATCCTTCTTGAAGACAAAGATAATGCTCATTTGACCCTTGAAGAACAAATGAATTACTTCTTTAGCAAGTTTTACATACATGGAGATTGTTGTAATCACAATAATGTGCAATATCACTTTCCATGGTCTCAATGTGTTCCCCCAAATTCATACGTTGAAACCCAGTCCTCTGTATGATAGTATTACAAGGATGGGTTTTGGGGAGGTGATTAGGTCATGAGGACTCCATTCTCATGAATGCAATTAGTCCCTCTACAAAAGAGACCCCAGAGAGCTAGATAACCCCTTCCACTGCGTACTGAAGTGCTGAGAAGATGCCCTCTCCAAACCAGAAAGCAATCTCTCACTAGACACAAAATCTGACACCCTCACCTCGGACTTCCCAATCTTCAGAAGTGTGAGAAGAACATTTCTGTTATTTACAAGCCATCCAGTTTATGGCGTTCTTGTTATAGTAGCACCAGAAGACTAAGATACCCCTCAAATGGAGTATATATCTGGGTCTTGGAGTATTTGGAATAAATTATGTTTAAAAAGGATATAGTAAATGGATGAACACATAAAAGAATTAAACCTGATTCTCCATCTCCTTGCTTCCTTGTATTTGCTCATTAATGTTGTCTTCTCTGACAAGATGTTACATTTCAGTGAAAACTGCAAAATCTATCTAAAGAGAACTCCCTTGCATTTAATTTTCAGTGATAACTCCAAGATAGGTCCATTAGGAGGCAAAGGTTTAATCGAAGATCACAAAATGACACTCTCCTGTCCCCACACCCTATCACTAGAAAAATAGGGTTTCAGCATAATATTGAATTACACTTATAAGATGCAGGAAGGGAGGGAGGGAGGGAGGAGAAAAGGAACAAGAAAAAGAAAATTCAAATAGCAAGGGAAAAGCAAATTGAAACAAAGAACAAACAGAAATGTTTTAGAGGAGATAGCAGATACATATTGCCAATATCAGAAATGAAAGAATAGTTATCACTACTGATCCTACAGATATTAAGAAAGGCAATAAGGAAATAGTTAAAAACAACTGTATGATCAGAAATTTGATACTAAGATGAAATATGTCAATTTCTTGGAAGGTAGAAGCCACAGAATCTCATTCAGGGAGAAATAATCTGAATACTCCTATAACTATTAAAGAAATGGGGCCTATAATGAAAAACCTTCCCATAAGAAAAGCACCAGTACTATGCCACACAATTTCACCAGTGAATTCTACCATATATTTAAAGAAATTATACTAATTTTCTACAATCTCTTCTAAAACATAGAAACAGAGAGAACACTTCCTGACTCATTCTCTGAGGCCAGCATTACAGTAATACCAGGAACAAACCATTATACAGAAAATCTACATCCAAATTATAATTCTCAAATCAATAAACTTTGGCTTTTTTGCCTTAAGCTTATTTTGGAATAAGTTTAGATTTACAAAATAGATCTACAAACACAGTATAGAGTTTCCATGTACTATTCACCCAGTTTCCGCTAAACTTAACATTGTGCAAAACCATGTCAACATTTGTCAAAACTAAGAAATTAAAATTGATGTATTATTTTGAAAAAAGTACATGTTATACATATGGACTCAAAATACTTTTGCATTTAGCAAATCAAATCTGGAAACATATGAAAATCATAGTAGATCATGACTATGTGTGGTTTATCACAGGAATACAAGACTAGTTTGACATTTGAAAATAAATAAAAGCAGTTCATCAAATGAACAAACTGAAAGAGGAGAACTATATGATCATATCAGTAGATACAGAAAGAGTTCTTGACAAAGATTCAACACCAATTCATTACAAAAACTCTCATAAAGCTATACATAAAAGGGAACTTCTTAATAGAACAAATAAAAGAAAAATCTATAGCTAACGTAAGTGTTCATTTTGGGAGATTGAATGTCCATTTTCAATAGTATTGTTCAATATTTTCCTGGAAGTTCTACCTACTACAAGAAGATAAGAAAAGGAAATAAAAGTTATGCAGATGATAAAGAAAGCAATAAAATTGAATTGATTTTTAAGTAGCAAGATATTCTCAAAAAATTTATTTAAAAATCTGCTAGAACTAGTAAGTGAGTACAGCAAGGTCATGTGATACATGATAAATATATAAAAGTGGACTGGTTTCCTATATACCAAGAAAGGACAATTGAAGTTAGAAAATTTTTAAAAATCTACAATGGTAAAAATCTAAGCACTTGGATATAAATTGTTATGGCTTTGATATGTGGTGTCTCCCACAAGCTCATGTGTGGAACACATAATGTTCAGAGGTGAAATGATCAGATTATGAGAGTTATAACCTAACCAGTGGGGTAATCCACTTGAATGGACAAGTGAGGGTCCATAGGCAGGTAGGGTGTGGTTGAAGGAGGTAGGTCACTGGGGGTGCATCTTTAGGGGTTTATATTTTGTCTTTAGTTTATATTTTGCCCCTGCTCCCTGAATGTCATGTACTGAGCTGCTTTCCTCTGCCACAACCATCTGCCATGATGTTCTGCCTCACCTTGGGCCCAGAGAAATGGACTGAACCTCTGCAACCATGAACCAAAATAAATCTCCCTCCTCTAAATTGTTTTTATTGTATCTTTTGGTCATAGCAACACGAAGCTGTCTGAAAGAGAAATCTAATAAGATATGTGCAGGATATGTATGCAGAAAAAATACAAAACACTGATGAAAGAAGTCAAAGAGATAAGAATAAATGGAAGATATTTCATGTTCATGAATTGTAAGATTTGGTATTTTAGAGTTATGAATTTTCCCCAACTTGATGTACCGATTCAAGGCAATACATCAAAAATCCAGCAAGCTATTTTGTAGACCCTAACAAACTAAATCCAAAATTTACATGGAAAAGCAAAGGATTTTCAACACAGTACTGGATAGTCAATACAAGGATAGTTAACACAATACTGAGAGACAAAATTAGAGGACTTTCACTATCTGATTTCAAGACTCAGTACAAAGTTATTGTACTCAAAACAATGTGGTATTGCTAAAAGTACAGAAGCATACCTCAATGGAAGAGAATGGAGTGCCCAGAAATAGAACTGCAGAAATAGAGTCAACTGAATTTTTACATAGGTGCAAAGTCAATTTAATAGAAAATAATCTTTTCAATAAAGTGGTATTGGAATAATTTAATATCCATATATAAAATCAAAAAACAGCTTCTCCCCCCAACATCCCCCAAACAGATACAGACCTTTAACCTTTTAGCAAATTAACTCAATCATATATCAGAGACCTAAATACAAATGAAAAGCTATAAAACATATGGAAGAAAATTTAGGTGACCTTTTGTTGGTGGTGATTTTTTTAGTACCATCTATGAAAAGAAATTGAATAGGATATTACAATGGTAATTTTACTGTGTGGAAAACACTCTTAAAAGAAAGAAAAGGAGCCAGGTATGGTGGTACCTGCCTATAATCCCAGCTACTCAGGAGGCTGAAGTAGTATTGGTAATTTAGTGAGACCCTGACTCAAAATAAAAAATAAGAAGTACTTGGATAAAATCCAGTGGTAAACAACCCTGAGTTCAATCTTAAGTGCCAATTTTTTAAAATTTAAAAACAAAAAATAATGAAAAGATTAGCATATACTGACAGAAAATTCCTGCAAGCACTTACCTGATACAGGACTTAAATCCAAAACATAAAGAACCCTTGAAATGCAACAATAAAAATATAGACCGATTATGAAATGTAAAAGGATTTGAATAAACACTTTACCAAAAAAGATTGCAGATAACAAACAAATGAAAAGATGCTCAACATCATTAGTCATTATGAAAATGCAAATTAAAACCTCAACAAGATACTGACATGCACCAATTAGGGTGGCTAAAATCCAGAAGATTTGCAATATTAATTGTTAGGAAGCTGTTGAGCAACAGGAATTTTCATTCACTACTGTTGGGAATAAAAAATGGGAGAATCACTTTGCAAGACAGTTTCTTATGAAACTCAACAAAAATCTCACCATGTGATATAGCAATTGTACGCCTAGGTATTTACCCAACTGATTTGAAAATTCATGTCCACATAAAAGGCTATTCATGAATGTTTATAGTGGTTTTATTCACAATATCCAAACATTGGAAGCAACCAATATGCCCCTTAATAGGTGGTTGGATGAACAAATTGAGGTCCAAGCCTACATTATGAGAAATGAACCACCAAACTTGTGAAATATGAATGGATATTAAATGAACTGATTAACTGGCATAGTGAAAGATGCCAGTCTAGAAAGGTTGTATGGTTATGGAAGACATTCTGGAAAAGGAAAAATGTATGAGGTAGTAACCAAGCCACAGTGGTGAGGGATCTGGGAAGAAGCAGCACTAAGGGAAGCTCAAGACATTTTCAGAAGTGATGAAATTGTATTGATATTGTAATGATGATTAATGGCACCATACATTTGACTAAACTTATAGAACTTTAAAGTACATACTAATCTTAAATGTACATTTAAAAAATTCACTTAGTGTTCAGGGAATCCCAGGGTAGAAATTAGCTGCATTATGCAAGTATTGAACCTCAATGAAAGGGTGGGGCAAAAGGTTCTGGTTGGTCTAAGTAACACTGGGAATTAGTTGAATCTGTAAGACTGAAGGCACTAGGAACATAAGCACTGAATCCTAGTTGGCAAAGTTTTATTATTTAAAAAATTTCCCATATAAGGTAACAATTCCAACACCATGACACATGTATCTCAGATTGAAAAATTAAGGAAATGAATAGTGGATGGTGGCAGTCATGGTTTTCACTGTTGGAATGGGAAAGTAACAGGACAAGCAAATGGAAAATTCTCGAATGATCCATATGTTATTGGAGATGTAGATATTTGTAGGAACTGAAGTTCAACTTACTATAATTATATCTGGGTGCATATAGAATCTGATGTGTGTGCGCATATATACAATTTAGTGTACACAGGTTTCCTTCTTCTGTTAGGCAAGAAGACCTAGAAACAATGACACCCAGGAGCAATGAGCAGGTCCAGCACCCAGATCTTGGTTTCTAATATCTCTCTTTCATAAAAGGAACCATGGCTACTTAAAGAAATGGCCTCTTCCAGATTCAGGCGAGAAATATAGAAGACAATCCCAGAGCAGCTCCTTGTGCCAAGAAGTAACAAATCACCCAAAGAAATCACAAGGGAATGGATATGCCAAAGAGAGACAGCAGTCAACTGAAAGAACTTCCAATGGTTAAAGTTGGAACAAGTTGAGGAACAAAACAAGTGAAATAGCTTTGGATTATCATTCGAAGTATGAAATAAATATTCATGAGCCCATCCTGATATAAATATGTGATTGGAAAAATAAACAAGTGGGGGAGAACTGAAAATTTCCTGTAAGCAGAATCAAAAGTAATTTATGTAGATACTCTACCCTTGAGAAGGTGGAGCACAGGTGTCCACATCTTAAGTATGGGCTATGCAGAGTAACTTCCTTCTAAAGAAGGTATCAGGGAAAGGAGAGGAAAAGTAGTAACTGCAAACCTGGCAAACACTACCTCGGACAGATGATCAAGGTTATCATCAACAGCAAACAGCAAAAAGTGATGTTAATAGCATGTGGTGTGATGTGATGAGTATGTGATGAGCATGGCACTTCATCCGTGTGGTCTTCCTCTCCAAACCCACAACTCTGGTGTCAGCATAAGAAACACATGGAACAAACCACAATGGAGAGATGCTTAGAACCTACCATCAGCACTCCTCAGAACTGTCCAGGTCATCAGAAACAAGCCACGTCTGACCACCAGAGGAGCCAAAGGAGACCACGACAGCTAAAGGTAATGTGGATCTGCAACAGAAGTATGTAAGGTAGAAACCAGGGAAATCAAGATAAAGTGTGGAGGTTAGGTACTAATGATGAAATCAATATTTGTTCATTTGTTGTGATCAGTGAGTACTTGTGACTATATAGTGGCGATTATAGTGATTTAAGATGTTACTATAGGAAAAATTTAGTGTGGAATATACAGAAACTTTCTGTACTATCTTTGCAACTTTTCCATAATTCCAACACTATTCTTAGGAAAGGTTAATTAAAAATAGAAAGGAAATAAATAATAGAATCAAGGCCCTAAAATTGTCACAAAATTCAGTAGTGGACAAAACTCTCTGAACCCAGTGATTTTAGATAAGCAACCTCAAAAAAAAAAAAAAAAAAAAAAAAGAAAAGAAAAAGAAAAAGAAAAGAAAAACTGAAAAGGAAATATGGTATGACTATATAAAATACTGGATTTTATTGGACTGGCATGTTCTTGGGTTCCAATCCTGTCTGTTGCACGTTGTGGTATGAAACTATCAAAGCTTTTGTGTTATTTGCAAAGCTCATGACTTTCACTAAATTCATTAAATTTTTAAAGAACAAGGACAAATCAATGTTTTCCAGACTGAGAGTGTGTGGAACTTGTTTTTAAAGGCATTAAAGAAAGGCTAAATTTGTAGAGGCATCATTCAAGCTTGCATTCCTGATAGCAAAAACAGGTACAAGTCACACTATTGCTGAGGCTCTTGTAAATTCAGATGCAATGGTGATGACAAAGCTTATGTTCACAGAGAGAAAAGAATAAAGTACAGGCAAGATTCCTTCATTAAAAAACATTCCTGGTTGTTGTGGGTTCTCCATAAATACCATATGGGATAACAGCTATTATCTTCCTTGTAAATCATTGCTATTTACCTTATAGTTGTACAAAACCATTGGCTTGCTGAATATGAATTAATTTCAAAGACACACACACACACATACACACACACACACACACACACATATATACACATACATACATATGAAGGAGACATGCTCAAATCTTTTCCTATTAATTAGTAATAGGAAAATTAAAGCCATGGAAGATAAAAGTGTAAATTTAATCATTTCTTTGCAATCCTTACTAGAGACTGCAGAGTGTGTTGGAATCAGCACCAAGCAGTGTCAGTGAATGAAGTAAAGTCGAGCATTGGTCCTTAACTACCTGGATGGACACACTTGGATGTTCAACTCATTGCTGTCGACATTGATACCATCAGTGACCGTTAACATTCTATCTAACATTAATTCAATATTGAAGGAAATTTTAAAATATTCTAGAATCAAATGAAATCATGGCAACTGGGAGCTTATATCTTTACAACAAGATGTGTGAATGGGTAGTTCCAGAACAATCTCCTTTTCCTTATTTATGCTAATCATAGACTGGAAGATGCTCAGAGGAGTATTTTTCATTATATTGATAAATTAGTTTTGAAAAGGTAACCTTTGCATGTGGTTCAAAATATGAGAGGTCGAAAAGGATAAGCAGTGGTCTTCCTTTATCTAAGGGGTATCCATTCCAACATGACCACTGGGTGCCTAAAGTTGTGACTAGTACTGACTCGTATCTATATGCACACACAAAAATTTAATGTCCTTTATGTCTTAGCAAAGCACTTACCATGCATGACGGCTGTAACTTTTATAGTTAGGGGCATGACAGCAAAACTAAAATGAATTTCTTTATCCTTCCTCACAATTGCATGGATAGAAGATTTGTTCTTACCATATATCTTGGCAAGTATGACATAACACTTTTCCTTCAGTTGAGGACTTCGACCTTCTCACTTTAAAAAAGCACTTCATGGCTTCTCTTTGGCATATTTGAATTGCCAGAAGCACTATTCTTGCTCTTTGGGGCCATTATTAAATAAAATAAGGGGTACTTGATCACAAGCACTGTGATACCATCTTAGTATGTGAGGAGCCATCCACGTCTAGCAGAATCAGGCTTGGCTAAGCCATGGGATACAGAACTCTGACTCCCAGGAACGGGCAGTCATGAGAGACTGTTTCAGACAGCTGAGGAGTAAGTGGCCCTGTACAGAGGTGGCTCACCATCTGAGGATATGCTAATTCTCTAAGCAAATGGCTTCCCTAACTCCACCCCATCCTGTTCCTCGAAGAAGAATCCCCTCCCAGTCCAGGCCCCTTTACCTATGCAACTCTAAATAAAGGTGAAAGTGGGATTCTCCATCTTGTTGGAGGCCAGATCTGGTATGGCCCAATCCATCACATCCCCTTCCATCTGAAAAGAGTATTGACTTTTGTGTTTATTGATTAGATGTTTATTAGTAATTAATTGATCGCTGGCACCATCTTTCTTCTCCTCATCCACTGGGGACATGGAAACCCTCCACAGTGGTAGATCCAATAGCCAAGATGGCGGCTAAGTGACTAACGGGTAGGTAGCATACACAGCATGGATATGCTGGACACAGGGATGAGTCATGTCCCAGGGAGGATAAGGCAGGATGATGTGGGATTTCAACCCACTACTATAATGGCACACAATTGAACACTTATGAATTACTTATTTCTGGAATTTTCCACTTGATAATTTGGGACTGTGTTTGACTGCAGGTTACTGAAACTGTGGAGCAGTTTCAGCAACACCCTGGATAAGGGTGGACTCCTGTCAATAGGAAAGCATGGACTCTTCTCACTCTGGTCTCTTCCTCAGAGGCAACCACTGTTGCCAGTTTCTTCCTGTAAGTTGTTGACATGAAGGATGCAATAAAAATTTGACACTTGTGATTTCTTGTTAAATATGTCAAGTGGAACGCCTGCTTTTTATTGCAGTTTCCTTCACAAATCTCTGAGATATGAAAATATAGGATTAAAAAGGACAAAGGGAATGGGAAAGGAAATAGCGAAGTAAAAATTTGAAATATGGAGAGCAGACAAATGGATGGTAGCAGAGAAATTTAAAACTTAAGCTGATAGTGTGTTAAACCAGAAGCAAGATTGTTAGTTGCGAGAGTCTTCAGAATCTCAGAAATGGAGGCATCTGAAGGTGGAAATGCAGAGGAAGATGAAAATGGGAGGTGTGGTTTAAAGCTCTGGATAAGATGCAGGTAGATCAGCTTCTACCTATAACCAAGTCTCTGCTGCCTGGTGACATGATCCAACATTCTGGAAGAAGACATGGGGTCAACTTCTTGAAAAGTTGAGTCAGAGATATTCTGGACTTGGGTTTGCAGGCGTAGCAGTGGGTAGAGTACATTCCTGAGAATAGAGGAAGTAGAAACATACACACTGAATAACAAGATTGCTTAGCCACCTTTCTCTCTTTTGGCTTCTGGAAGTCTGTCATTCAGACTATACCTCCAGATAGAAAGGTCATCCCTCAAAACGTGAATCACCCAAGAGAAAAGATATACTGAAGTTAGGAATCTCTTAAGAAAATAACCTTAGTTGTTTTGCCTTAGTCCAAAGCTCTGCCCACATACAGAGTCCTCTCAGCATCGTAGTGCCCTCACTATTGAAGACCACCAAGTTCTGAGGAAAACCTCTATCATGTCTGAAAAGGAGCAACTCCGAGGAAGGAGAGACAACACTGGCAGGAGAAGTGAAGCTTGAACTACATTTTATTTATATCCATTGAGACATAAAAGGAAATATTGCTCTGCAAAACAGAATATTATAAAAAGGAATATTAGATGACTCAGAAAAGGGTTTGAGAGTTATAAACATAAAGAAGATGAAATAGTTAATATAAATTTTGGAAGATTATAAAGGAGCCTTGAAGATCAGCTTGGAAGGGTTGACCACTGAAGATTAGGAGGGGATAGGGAAAAATGAACGGAAGACAGTTTTAAAGAACCATTTCAATAAAATCTCCACATCTGAGATGTATGAGTTCCCAGATTGAAAAGGGAAACAAGTATCCACCACAGTAGAATTTCTAAAGAATAAGGAAAAGGTCTATGTCATGTAATTTAAGAACACTTGAGAGAAGCAGAGATTGATGATGATAATGAAGATGAGAGAGAGGAGTCACATATGAAGATCAAAATTGTATCGGTTTATTCAACAACTTTGGAAACTAGATGACAACAGAATTGATGCCCTTCAAAGTTCTGAGAAAACATTTCCACTTTCAATTTATGTAACTAGCCACATTATTAATCCAATGCAAATGTGAAATCAACATGTTTTAGATCTCAAAAGTCAAAAATATAAATTTGATCTCTTTTGCCTACCTCCCCCCATCCCCACTGGCCCATTCTGGAAGTTAGTGGGAGATGAACTCTGTTGGAACAAAGAGGGAAACCAAGAAAAAAAAGCTAACATCAAATTCAGTGGGGTATCTGACAAGCAAAAGATGAGGAATTCCTGTAAGGTATTGTTGAATCAAGTTCCCATGGAGAGGAGGTTTGAGAAGGAGGAAGAGCCCTGGAGGATGGGGAAGATGAACCACATGGGTTATGTAATGTGCTCATTATAGCTTAAATATTTTCCTTCAGAATTCGTGTGTTGGAATCTTAGTCCCCCAATTAACATATTAATGTTATTTGGAGATGGGGCCTTTAGGAGGTAATAATTGGGATTAAATGAGGTCTAAGAGGGGGCCTCCATGATCACAGTAGTGGCTTTATAAGAAGAGGAATGGAGACCCAAGGTGGCATGTTTGCTCTGTCTCACCAGGAGATGCCCTCTGTCATGTTACCATGCAGCAAGAAGACCTTTACCAGATGTCCAGCAGATGGTACTGCCATGCTCTTGGGCTTTCAGTTTCCAGAGTCTTGAGCAAAGCACTCATATTTTAATAAATTATCCAGTCTCAGGTGTTTTGTTATAGCAACAGAAAATGGAATAAGACAAGTTCAAATGTACCATGAGAAGATGCATGCATTTGTAGATAAATTGGTGATGGAGAGTTGGAAAACAAAGCAAGTAAGAGAATAAGAAAAAAAAATAGCCATATTCTACAAAGGACTACATGACTCAGCTATGAATGACAGTCTATAGAAAAATAGGCCAGTAATAAATATTCATCTAAACAAAGCCTGATAAATCCACATTTGGAAGGATGGTGGAGGGGCAGTCTTCATAGCTGGTAGGGCAGGCAGAGTTGCAATGAGAGGTCTCACTTCTCATCACCCACGGTGGGAGTTCAAGAGACAACATCTAAAAACTGGAAAGGAAAAATTAAAGACCTTGAGCATGTTCTTTAGAAAGTCAGAAATAAATGCCAGGAAAAATCCCAAAAGCAGTGTAAGGAATGGAAAACCGCTGCCTCAAGGGAATTGCGATTCCTTCTTGTTCTGTTTTAAGCCATATAAGACTATGTGACTTTCAAAAATAAATAAGCAAAGAAACAAATAAACAAGATGAGGGAATTTGAGTGGGAAAATTGGTGTATTTTGGAAACTTCAAGAGGTTTGCCTGAAGAGGTATCTCTGAATGGGAAAATTGGTGTATTTTGGAAACTTCAAGAGGTTTGCCTGAAGAGGTATCTCTGAATGGCTTATTTAAATCTTCAGTAGCTTGAACTATCTCCTCAGGCCTCAAATATAATTTTTAAGGTTGAGAGGTCAGATATAAAGATTTTCCAAAATGACCCGACTTGGTACAAAGGGCAAAGGGCACACTTGTTGAAAACCATTTCCCATCCATTGCTGATCTTGTTTTCACAATGCTTACCAGGAGGAAACTTGATGAAGCATTATATAAAATCATATACAAACATAAGCAAATATGGAGTATGAAGTCCAGTTCAGGACCTTATTTGCCAGATTCCTCTCTGCAGAGGTATTAAAGTTTGAACATTGTTGTCTTGATGTCTAATGGAAAATGGAAAGTAGTTTGCAATGAGAAATCTCTCAATTTCTCAGTCCTCCTTTTATCCAAGAAATACTGACATTATTAACAACAGGCAATGTTTGCCACTGCCATGCCTGATACCCCACCAATGGGGATTAAGGATTCCTTTTTTTTTTTAGAAGAAATCAAATGATCAAAAACTGATGAGATGAATTTAACTGAATCATCGTTGAGCTGGGTACCACACAAGATTGTAAATAATATCATCTCACACCAAGAGATGAAATGTTACTACTGATTCATTATGAGACACTTAACCATGGGGATCCGTTCTGAGAAATGCATTCTTAGGAAATTTCATCACTGTGCAAACATCACAGAGTGTCCTTAATTAAAGTGGGTGGTGTGGCTCAATCACTAGATGTGGCCTCTTGATGCAATTAAACACACACACACGCACACACATGTAGTAAACTTGTGATGTATGAGGCTGCTTCTGGAGTAACATGGCATATTGTTTTATAATAAACTGTTTTTCTTTAATTAGAAGGAATACACCTCTTAATAACAAGAAGTGCAATGTGAATGCATAAGCCAGTTAGAGTCTTTTATTATCACAATTAAATATATTTTACTGTATAGAATCATATGTGCTATATTCTTTATGACTGGTAGTGCTGGGGTTTGTTCACACCAGCATCACCACAAATACGAGAAGAATGCATCAGGGCTTTGACATCATGATGGCTTTGACAACACTAGGCAGCAGGAGTTTTTCAGCTCCATTGTAATGGCATGGGGCCTCCATGGCACGTGTGATGCAGATCCATCATTGACCAAGGCAATCACTATGTAGCGCATGGCTGCATACTTTGTTTTTGATTATTTGAAAAAAAATGATGGTAATTAAAGAAAAAACATTTTTAAAAACAAAAACATTATTAGGCTAAATGTGGGCCACACTCACCGGCCCGTCTATGCTGGCTGCCGTTTAGTCAGTGACTAATATCCTATCAGCTAGCATCCTTTCTGGTGGGTGGAATGTCTCTTCTGATTGGTTGCTGGCTAGTAATTCTTTGTTTTCTTTCATGTTCTCTCTCTTTCCATGATTATTATAACCTTAGTTCCAACACAGGGGTTCCCACTAATAAATCAGGGTTTCCTAGCACCATCTGGAAATTGGTGGAGTTGAAACGACCACCACTTATCTTTGTCCAGTGCCAGGTTTTACAGTGGTGATGTGGAAAACCGAGGGATATCTGCAGCACTTTCTCTACTTGGGAAATTTACAAATTATTACTCTCTTTTCTCCTTTCTTGGTGGTTATGTCTCTGGGGAAATGCAAAGCCAGACTTCTTTGAAAAGGAGACTGAAAAAAATTGATTCTAATGCACCAGCAACTCTTGTTTCCTTTTCAAGATGATTTCAGGCCCCTGAATCCCCTGTTGAGAATTTGAGACTAAGGAGACAAAGAATCAGGCACCTGGCTCATCCTCAGGAGACCTGGCCACCAGAGGCACACTGGGAAATAATTTTACGTGTGAAAACCAATAAGGTTTTGCTTGGTCAAGCTCAGCAAGGTGGTGAAGTGGGGAAACTGAGAACATACAGGTCTTAGTGTGCTTAGGGCTTAGTGGCCTGTGAATCCTGGAAGAAAGGATAGTGCAGGGCTGCTCAGAGGAAGGGTGAAGTGGTAGAGGAATGGTAGAAGTAGTTAGTGTTTAGACATTTGAATACTTAGCATGAAGAGAGGGAGTGAGGACCCCTTGTTCAGTCTGGCTCCAGGGGCAGAGGCAGATCTTATAGGCTGGAAACCCAAGAGGCAGCATAAGGTACCTCAGAGTACCCTTTCTAAAGCCCAATTGATTCCCATGGCTGCTGCTTACTAGCTGTGTGACCTTGACCTTGGACAAATTACTTAAACTAGGTTCCAGGGTCCTTATCTCTGTGAGGACCACCTCACAAAATTATTCTAAGGATGAAACTATTTTAAAATTATGAGCATTTAGACTAGTGTGGGCATGTAGGAGGCATTCACACAACATGGGGCTTGTGAGTTACTCACATAGAGGCAGTACTCAGTGGAACATATGGAAGATTGCTCTGGCATTGAGCACTCTGAAAAGCTCACCAATGTTGCAGAGTCAAACAGAAGCCTATGCCAGCTCCACAGGGATGGAAAGATTTATGCAATATGTAAGTGGGTGGGACTAAAGGACTTTTAAGGCCCTGTCCACTTTCATTTGAGGGACTTGAGTCGGAGCCCTGTGGTCTTGGCTGGTTAGCTGACTTACAGGGCTGCTCTCTGTCGGTTCTGTGCTCAGAATTCTCAGAATTACTTAGGCCCAATTTTCACATGCATGGTCACTGTGGGATTCAGTTCTTGGGTGTTTAACTACATGAGCGGATGTGGTCTATGTAATGAATCACAGTAATGGTAGCATTTTCCCTTCAGTACTCACTGAGAGCAGAGCTTGCAGGATGGTGTCCTTTAAATAATGAGAAACTCCACACTGGAAGATGAAATCCATACTTAGAAAAAGCAAAAACAAAAGCTTGAGCAAATCGCACAGGAAGGAACTGTGTGTCTCTTTGTACCTGGAGGCAATAAAGGTGCAAAATACAATGTGTTTTGAAACAGCCAATTCACAGGCACAAATCCACACTGTCTGTTTGGTCTCTCATGTACCCCAGCTGCCAGCAGATGGGAAGATGTTCCCGTGGCAGAGCAACAGGCCAGCACAGAGGCTCAGTTCCTTGGCTTGCAACCCAAAGTCTCTCAGGCACGCAGCACCTGGGTTCAAACCCATTTCATTAAATGTAAAAATTACCACATTACAATGGGAGGGGGCCCACTGATATTTTTTAACTGACAAAATCAAAGTGATAGCATTAGAAAAAACTTCTAAAATAGAAGCAGCATCCTGTGAAATATCAGTACTTACACAATTTCTATAATTTGTCTTTACTTTTGCTTTTGCTCTCCATGCTTGTACATTTTTACATAATCATAACTGGTCTCTTAACTAATGAGAATTTTCCCAAGTTGCATCTAATTGTTATCACTTAAAGTTTAAAACAATATTACCCGATATTTTCTTACATGCACTCCCTGTATTTTAAATTAATAATCACTTACTGTTAGGCATTTAAATTGCTACCAGTTGTGCATTGTGGCAATATTTATAGTTTTTCTTTCTTGTTTTGGACTCTTAAATTACTTACATTAAGTATGATTACTGGGTTAAGGGATATGGAAGTTTTTCGACTCAGGTTTTACTTAAAGAACAATGATTTTATTTATACAAATATAGAAGATTGATCATGTGCATTTATCTCTTCTGTCTCCTGAGATTACACAAAAGAGGGAAAAGGCACAGGATGTGTCTGGGAGACCCAAGTGGGAGGTGGCACTATCTTCCATTGCTGCCCGCTGGGCAGACTACTTGGTGAGCTCCCAAGAGCAGGTGCAGAGAAAGAGGGACCAACTGAGCCCAGGCTTCAGTCATCCCCACCTAGCCTCCAAGATTGTGAAAAAGCCCAAGGGCAGTTGAGTATCACTAAGTGTACGCCAGTCTGTATCACCTGCAGCAGAAGGTCCACCCCCACAAGCTCCAATTCCTGACCTCCTACTCATGATATATACAGACCCTCCTAGAGTTATGAAGGGGTCCCATCCCAATAAGCCCACTATAAGTTGAAATGCATTTACTACATCCTACCTAACAAGCATCCTAGCTTAGCAACACAGGACACTGTGGAGTGTCAATTGCTTCTTTCTCATGATCCATGGCTGACTGGGAGCTGTGGATTTCTGCCACTGCCCAGCATCAGGAAGGTGGACTATACTCTATATTTCTAGCCCAGAATAAGATAAATATTGAAAAAAATTTTGAATTGAATCTACTGAATGTGTATCATTTTCACCCCATCATATAGTCAAACCACCGTAGGTCAGGGTCATCTGTGATGAGATGCAGTTTTAAGTTGCTTAATTTTGCCATAGAGCAATAGATCACTAAACCAGAAGAGGAAATATAAAAGTGATTATAGAAAAGTATGAAAATATAAACAAGAACTGATGATGAATGTCACAGAAAGTAGAACATTTAACAAGAAAAATAAAAATGATCATGCAGCACAACAAGGCCTCTTCCAAAAGTCCCACGGTCTGATCGACCTCTCTCCAACACTGAATGTTTACAATTCTTTTGTATTATGAACAATGTTTTAGTGACTAACCATGCATGTGCTGTTGGGATTCAGGATGAGACTCTTTTTTTTTTTTTTTTTTTTTTTTTTTTTTAATGGGCCCTTGGCATTTGAGAAACAGCAAAAGCCAGAAGTCCACTCTCACCTTCTTCTTGTCCTCCCTTGAAGAGGCCATAAAACCCACTGGACTTCCTCTAACATAGGTCATAAAACCCTCACTAACATCCACATCCTTGAAGCCATGGGGACACTGAGAAGACTCTGAGGAAGTAGGCTGTGGTAAGTCCCCCCAGTTTATTACCAGTAGATCACACCCCCTTTGTTCACTCACAGTCCTGCTGATGATCTACGTCTTCATCAAAGTTAGCATGAAAATGCTTAGACTTCCGTTTCCTTGAATCTGCATTATTAAAGGCTCCAGTGTCACCATAAAACTTAAAGATATTCTTATGATTTGTTCTTGCTAATCTGTATTTTATCAGAGGAGCTTCAGCCATGGACCTCTGCATGGGTGAGGAAAGATGGGACTTTTCCTCCTTTTCAGTACGAACTTCCTAGGACAGATTCCTGGTAGTGGACCTCCTGAGTCAGGCTGTTTGAAGGGTTTTTAAGGGTTCCTGATACATGATCATGTGGCATTTCTGAAGGGCCACCCCGGTTCTCACTTCCATGTGCTGGGAAGCTAGTGGCAGTTCCTTCGACAGGGAGTTTTCACGAGATCATCCTCAAAGTCCTTCCATGCGTGTCCTCTTCACGGTGGAGTTCCTGGTTCCTCCTGTCCATCATTTCTTCAAGGGCCTTTCCTTTTAATCCACTTTCAGATAACCCTCTTCTGCTTCTCCTTCCTAAAATGTGTTTTTCCAGATGTCCAATCCCAGTCCTTACATTACCTGACTGCTTGTTTTTTGGAAAAATTATGTAAACTCATCAGAACCCTGTTTGCTCCTTTGTGAAGGGAGAGGATTTATCATTTACAGCCAACCCTCCTTGTCCATGTAGTTAACTGACTGGGCATCAAAAATATTTGAAAAAAAAATTCATTTGCACTGAACATGTAGACTTTTCTTTTCATCATTCTCTAAACAGTATAGTATAACAGCTATTTACATAGCATTCAGGATTTATTAAATATTATAAGTAAGCTGGAGATGATTTAAAGCATATGGTAGGGTGTTTGAAGGTTATATGCAAATATTGCAAAATTTTATATAAGAGATATGAGCATCTGCAGAGTTTGGTATCTGCAGAGCATCCTGGAGCCAATCCCCCAAGGACACCAAGGCTGAACTGTTATCTCTAAAGTCTTTTCAGTTTCAGTTTTATTTATAATATTGAATAACTGGAAACAACACAAATGTTCAACAATAGGGTTTAGGTATAAATTTTGATATACCCAGATGACCGAACACCAAACAGTAATTTAAAAATTTTTTGTTTCTATGACATTGCATAGAAATGAACTCGTGATATGAAGCTAAGGGAAAGCAGCATGGTATGGTACAGTTCCCAATTAATATATTCTCATATAAATTTTTATGCACAAAAGTAAAAGAAAATAAACCACAAGGCCAGCATTGGTTCCCTGTATAATTGTAATATCGGCAATATACAGTCAGAAAAATACATTTTATTTACTTGTGAAATCAGGCAGTGAAGTAGGATTAGTAAAAGGTTTTTGGCTTCTGTGGGGCCTTCCCGGATGGTAGATGGGTCCTCCATCCTAGCCCCCTGTACACCTAAAACAGACTGTCATCACAGCAAACACCACACTATTGTAGTTGCTGGTCAACACACCTGCAGTCCACTGAGCTCCAGGCCTACCCATGGCAGAGTCCTTGTTGTGTTGGCGGATGTAGCCGTGCACAAAGCCTGACACTTAGAACAAACCAGACGTATGTTGGCTGAATGATTAATAAACCAGTTGGTGAAACAGTTTCTGTTGAAACTATAATTCTGAAGCTTGATATTGCCTGCTACTTTTCAGTTTCTAAAGTAAATAATGTGAGTACCTCAGATCATATTTTCTCTTAAATGCTTTGTCTACAACTGGAGTAAATTGCCACAAGGTGCTCCCTGGGAGTTTGGATTAGAAAATTCTTTGTGGGGAGGTGAAGGCCTCGGGCAACCATACCAGTGGCATCAATTATTTGCACATACATCTATCTTCCATTGCTGGGACTCCTTGCTCACCACGCAACTTTTGAGCTGCAATTTGGCTTTTTGTAGAAATATCAAAACAGATTAAATGTGCTCGCTGGGGGCTAGAGGACATGAGTGACAGACAGATACCTCTGTCAGTTATGTTTCTCATGGCAAATGAATGAATTGGCAAAATCGTGTTAGCTCAGCCTTTCTGAACTCAATAAACTTTGGAACACTGAGGAAATTGGATTTGGGTATCTGCGAAGCTAAGGATGAGATTTTGGACTTTGTTGTTCCAAATGGGGAACTGTCACCATTTGAGGCCTCTTGGCATGCTTTATTCTTGTGACATGGTCTATTCCCTTCCACCAGCAATGGGGAATCAGAGAATTTCTTGTCAGGATTGTTGTAGGGAGGATGTCCAAGGTGGAAGGGAAGATCTTGTAGGACCTGGGACACAATAGAAGAGCTTCAGAAAAACATTGTTTTGGTGCAACAAAATTTTGACATGATTGGGAGGTGACCAGGTTAAATGATGGAAGTTGGTCAGGGTTTCCCAGCAATCAGGTGAACTGGCCCTTCCTCAAAATTAATCAGGGTTACACTTCAGTGGAAAAACTACTTAACTCTTTGTGTATTTCTTATATAAATTGTACTTTGTATCTATAACCAACCTAAAAACTATTTATATTTAGCTATTTTAAATACATCTTACTATTTGTAGAAAAGTTCCTGGTAGTCATTCAAAGCATATCACTCTCTCAGAATAGTTTGCCATTTCTTTCATCCTTCCTCTCATAGTTGAAGGACTCTCCATACTGCTGGTGTAATCCCTGGCTGGTATCATTTTATCTGTTTTTAAAATTAGTCTCTGTCATCAACTGATTTTCAATACATTAGATCCTTAAATTTCTCTTGATCTCTATGTAGCCTTCCCTGGCATTCCAGGCAGAATTAGATCAAGGGATATCCACAAATAGGATTGCAGTACCCCTGTGCACCAAGAATCTCCTTTGGGTCTCTGTGAGAACTGGATAAACTCTAAATTCCTGAACTGGTATAAAAGAACCTTCATCACTTGATACCATTCCCCACTACAGAGCTCAGGTTCTAGTCACAGCAAGATGTGACTCATAGTCCCTCAACTAAGGCTTCCTGCTTTATCACACTTCTGTCTTTGCAACCCCTATGATTTGTGCAGAAAATACTTTTCTTTACTATTTGGAAATTCTGTTTGCATCCTTCAAAACCAAGATGATCCATCATGTCAGCAAGCACAGTTTCTTGCTCTTTCCTTTGGGTTTTCACAGTCCTTTAAACAAACCTATTCTCTTGCAATTACCCCAAGTATAATAAATGTGTTTGCACTTGTTTGTCTCTTAGTAGACAATGAACTTCTTGAGAGCAGAGAGCTGCCATTCATCTCTGGAGAGTCAGTGCTTAACACAGTGTCTGCCTCATCATGGATCCTTAATTCATGTTTATTGAATTTATTAATTAAGCCATAACCAAAGCATCACCATCCATTTAATTGCAAATGAAATCCCCCAGATGAAATTAACAGCCTCATTTCTATCAGCCTTGCTGATAAAGCGATGACAAACTCTGAATGTTTCACACAAAGCCAGCCAATGTAGAGCAAAGAAAAGCATCCAAGGGCGTTGGCCCTGCCCTTGAGGAGCTTACGATGTATTGGGGGAGATAAAGTTTTCATTCACAAAACAAGCTGAAGACAAAATTACGAATGTTTGAAAGCCATGTTAGCTTTAGACTTGAACTGAAGGCTTGAGGCCAGAATAAATGAAAGCGCACCTGGAACAAAGTAGCAGCTCAGTGAATGCTTCCTCCAGGAGCAATTAAACGCATGGATGCAGGGCCATGCATGACAACGCAGCTAGCCCTGCCTATTGTTGCTACCAAATGCCTCCTTCTCCACCTGGGTTCACAGGCAACTCAACAAATCCGCAGCAGTGACTCTCAAGATTCTAACCCATCTCAGAATTCCCAGCTGGTCAAACATCAAATGGTCAGGGTTTCCCAATGATCAGCTGGGCTGGCTTTCCCCAAGGCGTGCAGTTACTGAAGGCTGGGTAATAAAGATAACAAAACTTTGAGCCTGGCCTGGTGTGCCTGCCAGAGCACCGAAACAAACATGACCCAGGAGCTCCAGGCTCTGCTGATAACAAAGGCTCTCTGAGCAATGGCCCTTCAAAGCAACAAATCAAGACAGACAGCCTGCCAAAAACATGCCGACCCAGCAGACTCAGAATCCCTTACCCGCCGAGAAACAGCCCTCCCAGCCCATCCATCACTTGGACAACTCAAATTAGATGGTGAGAACATCAAGGAAGCTGAATCTGCCTGTGGGGATATGAGAAAGCTCCCTGATTTCTTGGGCAACCTCGCCCCAATTAATCCCCCTTCCCCACATCTCAGTGAACCTGAGGAATAAATACCTCTGTCTGTCAGATTTCTATTCATCCTTCTAGGCTCAGCTCAGATGCCACCACCTTCATTCATCTTCAAACAGCAAGTTGTTAGGTCAAGAGTAGGTTTTGATGTTGTTCTTGGCAAAAGTCTCAAAACCATCCAAATTGATTTTCTAATCAATCGCCTCTTTCCTCAAAGTGGTACACACAAAGAAAAATTATAGGGAACAAAGAACTCCCTTTCGCTCAGCACTCTAATGCAGAGGTCTCTGGAAGAGCAAAATTGAATTACAAAACATAGGTTGAAGTCCAAGATGGGCTTCTATCTCCTAAATCCAGATTCCAAGTTCAGGGTCTCAGTCCTTTGTACCATGGCAATGACAAATGCATTCAGACAGATGCATGGGAGGAAAGAGAAACCATCATGCTTGGTTGAAGATATAGGCTTTGAGTTCACTCATCAATCCTACCATAAGGACAGAGGTGTTGTCTTAGTCTGTTTTTGCTGCTATAACAAAATATCACAGACTGGGCAGTTTATAAACAACAGAAATTTATTTCTCATAGTTCTGGTGGCTGGGAAGTTCAAGATCAAGATAGAATTGGTATCTGGTGAGAGCTGTTCTCTGCTACTAAGATGGCACCTGTCAAGGTATCTTCCATAGTGTGTGTGTGTGTGTGTGTGTGTGTGTGGCGGGGGATGTTTTATATGGCAGAAGCAGAAGAGCAAGATAGAGTAAGAGGAGGGAAAACTTGCTCTTTTCTAATGACACCAGTCCCACCCCTGAGGATGGAGCCCTCATGGTCTAATCACTTTCTGAAGCTCCCACCTCTAACTACTGCTACAATGGTAATTAAATTTCAACATGAGTGTTGGAAGGACTTTCAATCCATAACATGTGGGCTGGAGAGGGAAGAGATTTATTTAGTCCTGCCTAGTCTTTTCAAATTGAGCCATCTCACTCATGCATGAATATGGCTCAGCTGATGACTTGGATTCTGACCAATCATATTAGCAAAGAGTAAAGGGGCCTCCCTCCTTTCAAATGTGACTTTAGCCACTTTTACCACTGACCACACATTCACAGAACTGGATTATTAAACTGACACTTCCACCCTCCATATCCATGTTATGATTCAGAGTCCAGGAGGCAGTTTCATTATCATGCACCACTCAACAATTTCCTGTGTGCCTCCTTGCAGGGGGTTAATATTAGCAGGTGAAAGTGTGTAAATGCTCCATCTTAAAGAATAAAAATGAAATAACCCCTTCTCCTATGGTGGATTTCTATGTCATAGAAATGCTCAGGGATTAGAGAAACCCGTGGAGTTCCATTGGGACAGGTATGGGACACTGGTGAGGGAAGAAGGGTAAGATAGAAGTGTAAAAAAATAAAATAAAATAAAAGCATTAGAGAGGGAGAAAAGAAGATGGAACTGGAGATCTTTATATCCTAAATAGTATATACAAATTATATCCCTGGTTTTAGACCAGAATAGAAGAAAGCACAGACTTGTTATGGAGTTGGGAGCGGGGTGACAAGGATGGTTGAGAATAATTTGTACACAGTGAGTGGATGGAGAAGTTCAGGGTAAGGGATCCAAGGATCCATCTGGCATTGATGCCTTGAAATGTTGGCACCAGCTCCAGTTATCATTCCAGGATCAATTTAGATCCCATTTCTTCCAGGAAGCCCTTCTTGAGTCTTCCAGTCCTGGGGAGTCTCCCTCTTCTTCCTGGAGCCCACATCCCCCAAATCAGAAGTGCTTCATGAACCATCTCATCTCAGAGGAAGGATGATAGGCAACCTCTCATCCTTAGAGCAGCTAAGGCTATTCATCCCATTTCATATGTCCCATTGTACGAAGAGCAGGCTCTGATGTTATAATGAAAGTCCTTTGACAGGATGTGATATCTCCTAAGGTCATGTCTCTTTTAATTCAGACGGACAGGAGACCACGGCTTGGCATCGATTGCAATAGCTAGGTCTTCTGGCATCAGCGAAGGGGAGGTCAACTGTGACCTGTCAGTCATGAGTTGCCATAGAGACAGGCATGAGATACTCAACAGTATTAACAACTAGACAAGAAGGCCCCACCTTGCCTAGCAAAAAGTAGGCATGTTGCTGGACAAAGTGCATTCTATTCTGTTCTTTTCTCACTCACAAACTTCAGCTACTGTTGCCTCGAGAGTCCATGTTAAAGAATTTCGAGTACTTTTACACATTTTGTGCTATTTTCCCTTTTCTGGGAAATGAAACAAAACAAATCTTGACCTCTGGATGGAAGTATACGTTGGAGGGGACCTGCAGGTGGTGAGCTGCACAGACAGGCACAGCTCAGTCTCTGGTTCTGGGGTTGAACAGGGCCTGTCTCCATCCTGAGACCTTTCTTCCTCATCAGATGACCAATCACTCAAACCCTTCCACTTTGAGGCTGACCTTTGACCTGGAGTCCACACCAACCATCAGGGCACTCTATTAAAATGTTCTTTCTAATTCAGATGGAATTCAAGGTAACAATGTGTGACAGACACCATTGCCCTGTGTACATATATGAATGCACAGATGGTGTGACTCTAATTTGTGTACAACCAGAGAAACAATAGCTGTACTCCATTTGTGTTCAATGAATCAATAAGTAAATAAAAAAAGATAACATAGCCTGGCAAAATGCTAAACACTTCAAATATTTTATCCTCATTTTATAGATGAGAGAACTGAGGTATAAAAGTCAAATTCCACTCGAGGTAGCACAGATGGTTGACTCCAAACCTCGTGTGCTTAAGCCACTCTGCTAGTCTGTCTCTTCTGCTAAGTGAAACTAACTTTCACTGTAACTTCTACTCACTGCTCCTCATTCGTTCTCTGCAGCAATGCAGGACAAACTCCCTTACATTTCACAGATTTTTACCTTGGAGAGAATGTACATGAAATCCTTCAGTGAACTGGAAGCTCCATGGGCAATTGTGAGGAGTGATGCTCCAGAGGTGGCCTTGTGTCTCCCCATGGTCCCCACTCAGCCTCAGACTCAACATCTCTCTGTCCCCTTAAAATATGTATGAGAACTCCTGCTCATTATTCCTAACAAATACATTTATCTTAGTTTCTTTCCAGAAAAAGGCACAAAAAAAATTCCCCTTGACTGCTCCATCTGCAGAATCAGGTTACTCAGTATTGGGCCAGCCAAGGTGACATGCTTGCTGCTCTGCATTGCATCAGCTAATGCATTGCCTGGTGTCCAGTGAGTGAGGAACAAACTAAGATGCTGCCTTCAGTCCCTTGATCCCGGGACTGGTGGCAGCAAATACAGCAGTTACAGGTCATCTGTCTGCAAGTGACTTTGAGAAGACAATTTGGTGACAGGATACACCTTTGGGTATTGCCTACGTGTCATGTATGAGATTAAATCCCCAGATTCTTACCTCTCCTTCTGCAATATGCTCTTGAAGATCAAGACCTGCAATCTTATGATGTGATGTTTAAAGTGATGGCGATCATCACCTAATCCAATTGGATCCTTTTACAGGTAAGGAAACAGACCCAGATAGAACATGCTGCCATCCAGTAGCAGCAGCAGCAGGAATCCAATCTAGATCTGTCCAAGTCCAAAGTCCACCTTCTTAACCAACTCACTAAAATCCATTTGGTCTCAAATATTGACCAGCACTCTGTCTTTGGGAAATCTGTAAAATGGACAAAATATAAATAATTTATACTGTTATCTCGAGTATTGAGTGGGAAATACGTTATGTGTCCAGCACTGTGAGAGGCTTAGAGTAAACTCAGAGGCATCCAGGGTCGTCACAGGAATGAGGACCCACGACTCTCTGGTGATCCTTTGTACCACACCACATCTGTCTCCCTGGTGCTCTGCAACCCAACAGGGATGGGGACATTATCTTAGGGATAACATGATGCAACAGCATAATTGTGGCTCCAGGGAGCTTTAACTCAATGAGAGACACAAAAATAACACCCATCTTACACATCTCAGCAGAATTGGACACAGCGATTAGATGGCTACTTTTTTTTCATAGAACATTTAGATGGTAAAGATCTTCTGTTATTTTTAAAATTTTAAAAATTTGTTTCAATTAGTTATACAAGACAGTAGAATGCACTTTGATACATCATATATAATGGAGTATAACTTCTCATTTTTCTGGTTATACATGATGCAGAATACCACTGGTTGTATGGTTATATATGTACATAGAGTAATAATGTCTGATTCATTCTACTATCCTTCCTACCCCCACACTCCCCTCCCTTCAATCCCCTCTACCTAAAGTAACTCTATTCTTCCCTAGCCCGCACCCCCATTGTGAATCAGCATCTGCTTATCAGAGAAAACATTCAGCTTTTGGTTTTTTGGGATTGGCTTATTTCACTTAGCATGATATTCTCCAGCTCCATCCATTTACCAGCAAATTTCATTCTTCTTTAAGGCCAAGTAATATTCCATCATATATATATATGCCACATTTTCTTTATCCATTCATCTTTTGAGGGACACCTAGGTTGGTTCCATAGGTTAGTTATTGTGAATTGAGCTGCTATAAATATTGATGTGGCTGCATCACTGTAATATGCTGATTTTAAGTCCTTTGGGTATAAACCAAGAAATGGGATAGCTGAGTCAAATGGTGGTTCCATTCCAAGTTTTCTGAGGAATCTTCATACCGCTTTTCATAGTGGTTGCACCAATTTGCAGTCCCACCAGCAATGTATGAGTGTACCTTTTTCCCCACATCCTCACCAAAATTTATTGTTGTTTTTATTCTTGAAAATTGTAATTCTGACTGGGGTGAGATGAAATCTTAAAATAGTTTTTATCTGCATTTCTCTAATTGCTAAAGATGTTGAACATTTTTTCATACATCTGTTGATCAATTGTATTTCTTTTTCTGTGAAGTGTCTGTTCAGTTCCTTAGCCAATTTATTGATTGGGGTTTTTTTGTGTTAATTTTTTCAAATTCTTTATATATCCTCGAGATTACTGCTGTATCTAAGATGCATGTGGTGAAGATTTTCTCCCATTCTGTAGGCTCTCTCTTCATATAATTGATTTTTTTCCTTTGCTGAGAAGAAGCTTTTTAGTTTGAATCCATCCCATTTATTGATTCTTGGTTTTACTTCTTGTGCTTTAGGATTCTTGTTAAGGAAGTCAGATCCTAAACCCACATGGTGAAGATCTGAGCCTTCTTTTTCTTCTATTAGATGCAGGGTTTCTGGTCTAGTGCCTAAGTCTTTGATCCACAGTGAACTGAGTTTCATGCAGGGTGAGAGAGGGGTTTAATTTCATTTTGTTACATGTGGATTTCCAGTTTTCCTGGCACCATTTATTGTATAGTCTATCTTTTCCCCAGTGAATGCTTTTGGTGCCTTTGTCTAGTATAACAGTATTTGAGTTTGTCTCTGTGTCTTCTATTTTGTAGCATTCATCTAGCTGTCTATTTTGTTGACAATACCATGCTATTTTTCTTACTATGGCTCTATAGTTCTGGTATCGTGATGCCTCCTTGCTTCACTCCTCTTGCTAAGGATTGCTTTCACTATTCTGGGTTTTTTACTTTTCCAAATGAATTTCATGATTGTTTTTTCTAGTTTGTGAAGAATGTCATTGGGATTTGAATTGGAATTGCATTAACTCTGTATAATGCTTTTGGTAGAATGGCCATTTTGATAATATTAATTCTGCCTATCCAGGAGCATGGGAGGTCTTTCCTTCTTTAATGTTCTGTAGTTCTCATTGCAGAGATCGTTTACCTCTTTTGTTAGACTGATTCCCAAGTATTTTTTTAGGCTATTGTGAATGGAGTAGTTTTCCTAATTTCTATTTCAGTAGATTCATCACTGATGTATAGGAGTGCATTTGATTTATGGATGTTGGTTTTATAATCTGCTACTTTGCTGAATTCATTTATGAGTTTTAGAAGTTTTCTGGTGGAATTTTTTGGCTTTTCTAAATATAGAATCATGTCATCAGCAGAAAGTGATAGTTTGAGTTCTTCTTTTCCTATTAATATCCCTTTAATTTCTTTCTCCTGTTTGATTGCTGTGGCTGTAGTCTCAAGGATGATGTTGATAGATATGGTGAAAGAGGGCATCCTTGTCTTGTTTCAGGTTTTAGAGGGAATGCTTTCAATTTCTCTCCATTTAGAATCACGTTGGCCTTGGATTTAGCACATACTGCTTTTGCAGCGTTGAGGTATGTTCCTACTTGGATGACTCCTTTTGAAACTCTTCCCTCTCATGGTTTCTTAGGCAGTGATATCTCTCCATTTGCTTCTTACACATTCACAAGTCCCTTTACCCCTTTGCTGGATCTTCATTCTTTTCCAGATCTCTAAATATTGACAGCCTTTCAATTATCTCCAAGGGGAACTTTCCTGGATGATCTCATCAAATCTCATAACTTTGAGTTCCCACTAGGCAAAGATGCCCATGATCTTTTTCATTTCATCCTTGATCTCTATTCTCAGCTCCAAGATCCAATACCTCCTAACCTACATGATGTCTTCAATGTGAAGTTTCTTAGGTTTCTTAACCTTAACATTTCCTAAGCTGAACTGTAATTCTTCTGTCCCAAACCCATTTCTCTCCCCTGTGTTTTTTGAATTTACCTTTATTTCCCCCAATTTATTCATTCAATGCATATTTATTGAGTGATATCATTATTCCAAGCATTATTCTTGGCAGTGGAGACCAAAAGGAAGTGAAAAAGATGATATCCCTGTCTTCACAGAATTGATAATTTAGTAGAAAAGTGAAAAAAATTACAATTAAATGACTAACTTCATGCCCCAGTTCTTGTTCCTCCTCTCTCCATCTCAGTAGATGACACCACCATTTGCTAGTTACTGAGACCAAAGTATTTAAAGTCATTCTTCATCTCTTTCTCTCTCCACCTTCACTATGCAATCCTTCAGCAAGTTCTGGAAGTTTTATTTGGAATAGAGTTGTTAGTGTTGGAGATATGGAGAATGGATGGTATCATGAATGATTCTGTATACACCATATGGTACTGGGAAAAAAGGAATACAAGTGAAAATATTTTCCTCCATTCTTTAGAGATCTAGGGAGTGAGAAACAATCTCCTGCATGCTTGTTTCCAGGGCAATTCACATCATTGCTGTCCTCTGGTTTTATATTTCTCCAGGACTCCTTTTGGTGGGGGTCCCGTGACTCCTTTCCTGGCTACAGTGCAGTGATGGTTCCTGTCCTACCACTGTGTTCACTCAAGCTGTTCTGTGAAGCCTAACTGAGGGGCAGGTACAGGGGTGTGTCCATAACCACCTCCATCTATATCACAGTCCTTCCCCTCCCCTAAGACTTAAGGGTCTTAGAAATATATTGTGATATTCAAAGGAGGACAGTTTAAGTGAAGTAAGTTAGATGATAACCAAAATAAACAAACAAACAAAAAAAGAAATTAGAGAACAAGCAAATGTCCCTTCTGCAGGATGTCATCAAATAGCCTGTGGGACAGCACCAATGTCCAAATGGGCAGCAACAGAGCTTCTCCACAATGTTCATGCAGATGGAGGCTAGTAGACTTCAGGGACTCACCTGGATTCCACATCATTCCCAAGTCTGGACAATATTCAGAGCTTTCTTTATGGCACAAGTGTGACGTCTTCAGGGCTCCTTAAATCGACTCTAGAACTTCCTGCATAGTTGTTGTAGGTTTTATCCGGAATCTCCTTCTCTGATCTGGTGCTGGGGGCTAGGAAAAAAGCCTTGCTTTTACAGTCTAAAATAGACTGCTGGAACCCACATTACTTCTCTGGAGACCAATTTCTCAAGTCTCAAAAGCAAAATGACTGTTTTGTTAAACTTCTCTTGAGACAACTATGTAGAACATCTAGCCGAGTGAATGGCAAAGATACACATGAGAAAAAATAAACACAAAATAGCACCTATGAATCTGTCCACCAAGGTTGTTTTGTCATTGAGGAAGACCCAACATTTTGAGGAATGGAAACACCTATAAATGAACACTAGAATTTGTAAAAATCTATTATATGCATAATTTTATTAAATCTTCACATTGATGCTGTGAATTAGCTGTAGTTGTATATGTATGATATATCATATATATTACATTTTACATATATGATAAAATCTATACAGATCTAGGATTGAAATGTAGATTGCTTGCATCTTTAGTTCATTAATCAATCCAAGGTGACAATCCTTGCAGCAATGGCTATCAGTTCCAAATGCCCAATCTTTGCCCTCTGGGTTTCAATCAAATAGGGCAATTTCTCCTTCACTCTCAGACCTAAATGCTAATCATGGAAGTCACAGGCTAATCGCCCTTCCTGGTGAGTCCCTGTCTATTGGTGTCCTTGCCTTATGGAGATAAAGCTGGATTGAAAGCCCAGATGCAAAGATGGCACTTTAGAAAGTGGTAGGACAAGAGCAAACTGACTCAGGTGCTGGGACTAGGGTGAGAGCAAGGTGTGTGCTTGAGCTTTAATGAACAGAGAACAAATATGAGGTACTCACAGCATGAGCTACAGGAGGTGGGGATGGTATTTTTTATTATTTCTTTTTAATTCAACATTTTCCAACGGGGTGAAAGGAACCTGTATTTTTTCTGGAAAATTGAATTTTGACCTCATTTTTGGGAGTCCTTTAAGGAACTTTAGACTCTCATCTTTGTCATGGCTAAGACAAGGTACTTAGAAAAATCTCCTTATTTTAAAAGCAGGAATAGAGGAGAGGGAACCCTGGAGCCAACTCTCTTAGTTCTTGGGGGAGAGAGGACAGGTCTTGGTTTTCTTGGTTGCAGCTTGGTAGGATGTAGATTCAGGGGAAGGGGTGGGGTTTGAAGTTTATAAGATTTGGGGGGGCACTTCAGGAAAAAAAGGAAAATGATTAAAAGGTAACTATTTCTTAAGCATGAGGAAAAAAATTAAAAATCACACGAAACTTGGGAATTCAGTTACCTTTCTTTGAAAATCTCTTCAGACAATTTGCCAGGAAAACAAATCAAAAAACAAAACCAAAAAGAAAGGAAGGGAAGGAAGAAAGCTGAATTAGAAACACTTTCTGGTTGCATCTTGAAGTTCCCACTCCTCCTAGAACACTCTGCAAGCCTAGCCATTTCCACCATTTTGTAGGGGGTGCATGCAAGCAGGGGTGGGGACTTAAACTTCATTAGAGTTCTGAAAAAATCCATTGGGGGTGAAGGGGAAGTGAAGAGAGTCATTGGAGGTGGGGGCACCAGTGGGCTGCAGAGAAAAGGATCTATCAGTGGAAGTCAACCACCTTTACCTTGGAAGCATCTTTGGACTATGGGGAGGAAGCTGGGGTAGCAGCTGCCGCCCCAAATTGGATCACATATTGAAAGATGGTCATCTCTGCTCAGGCATCTGTGGACCCACCAGCAGCTTGAGCTGGCCAAGAGCACTTTTCAAGCCCCTGGGACCTTTTCATCCCAGGCTTCAAGTAGTGACCAGGAAAGGCTCCAGATTACAGCACGTTAAGATTTTTTTGTGCATAGTTCCCTTTGAAAATATAGACTCTTTCACCAATTGTGCAATGTAAATTTTTTTCCCAGTATTTCTGCTTTAGCTCAGAAGGAATGGGGTCTTCTACTTCTTTACTCATCTTGGATAGGTCTAGATGAGGGGATAGTGTTTCTTGGACAACTCCACAACTGCTTCCCACAAAGGCAAGAGGAATTGTTGATCTGACTTTCCTATATTCTCTGGGTAAATTCAGTGACTTTAATGATAAAAATCAAGGTTACTCTTTTCCTTTACTTTCAGTGCCCATCCTGGTGGGTTCTCTTCTGCTCTCAGCCTGTGAGCCACACAGATCTAAGTGCCTGACTGTTTTTCTGGGGTGGCTGGCTAGGCCCTACCTTTTTTTTTCCCATCACCTCTAGCTCTGTCTGAAAGGGTGAGGGCACTGGCCGTCCTCACTCAAGCAGTTTATCAGACAAGAGAGCAGGGCTTGACCCTAGACTCAGACATTCTATGAGACAAGGAAGTCCTGCCGGGCTGACAGCATTGAGTCTGTGCTGGCCCACACCATTAGAGAAACTGTTTTGGAAAGCATTGGATACTGGCTCAGAGGTCCTGGTTTGCAGCATATTCTTTTTCACCCTTTCTTTCCTTGCACTGATTTCTTTATCTGTTTTTCCTTGACTCTCTCTTTCAGTTGAGAAATGCATGCCAGGTTTCAGGTCTGAGACCACCATTTGTACCCTATACACTCATAAGCACACATGCAATTTTACATATGGTGTCAGAGGAATCACAGATCTTTCTAAGGAAACCAAGGAGACCCACTTCTCAAACATGAAGGAATCTGTAAATCATCCAGAGTTCTTGTTAGAATGTTGAATCTGATTCAGAAAGTCCCGGGCTGGACTTGGGATCTGCATTTCTAACAAGTGCCCAGGTGATGCCAATGTTTCAGATCTGTAATATCTGGATCCTTACTACTTACATGTGATCTAGGGACCAGCTGCGTCTTCCCTGCCTGGGATCTTGTTAGAAATGCAGACGCTCAGGGCCCCATCTGTGTGGAAACAGAAACCCAGCCATTACTAGGTGACTCTCACCTTCACATTTTCCCTCCTACCAGCCTCTCCAGGGTTACATTATATAAACAGCTGCTCTGGGCAGGACTTGGTTAAATTAGGAGCTGGTCAAGTAGGAAAATAGCTAATTTCCCCAAGGAGTCCCAGAGATGCTGCTGGCAGCTGGTCCTCCTCTGCGAGGTGTTGGAGTCTGCAGCGGGACCTTGTGCAATGTTTGTGGAAGGTAATGTGGCTGAATTAATGATGATGCAGGAGCCTTCACAGAGGTGATTCTTGACTCTTTTAATTGCACCATTTCTCAGCCCTAATGCTGCCTTGCTGCCATTTCTGCAGTATATATCCCTGCACATACAGAGACGCACACATTGTAGATTAATTCTCCTGCTCAAACTGATAAACTACCTGACACATAATTTATACTCATTTATCTTTGCCTTAATCTAGTCAAACTCTTTTTCTTCTACTCTGTCAACCAGTGTGCTTTGAGAAAATTAGTCTTCAGACTGCATCCCTATACATGCTGTTCACAGAAGTCCATTCAAAAAAGCTTCAGTGGGAAGTCAGAGCTGATAGTTATGAGGTCTTTTCTACATTTCTGATTTTATACTGGTGAAGAGTCTTCAGCCGTCAGGATGGTTGAATACTTTACATACTGAAAATTGTAATTTGTTCCATCACAAACAAGTCTCCCTCAAGCTTTCCTCTTCCCCACCCACCCCACCCTCACTACCACACCCTCCAGCCCAAACCAAATGTCCTGACATTTAAATTAGATAAGTATTGCTGTTTTCCCAGTCAAGGGACTGAGACATCTTTCTGACTGTCTTTTCTCAATTTCTCAGGGTTACCGACTCCAGGAGAGCTTGGTCATGTCACCTCAGTCAGGGATAGCCCTCTTCTCCCCTGCCTTCCTCAAATTCCAGGGGAAAGACCCCCAGCTTTGACTCTGCCTCAGTGGTCCTGCCCATTGCTTCTTCTGCCACTCCCCGGGCTTGGAGTCTTGCTTGCCTAGGTCCCTCTGGAACATATCCTTCCCCAGCTAAAGTCTATGATCATGTCTTCCTCCAGACCTGGACCTATCTTCCTCAGTACTCATTAATATCCTTCTGTCCAGTTGGGCTCCCAGTCCTTGTGTTGTCCCTCCCAGAATGTCCCTTCCCACCCCAGTTCAGGGCCTGGAAGGACCCAATGGAATCTAGATGTCAGTATTTTTCTCTGGTTGAACCTCCTCAAGAAACTTTCCCTCATAGCTTATGGCCCTCTGAAGTGCCACCAAATGGAGTCAAGGGACATGAGGAATGCAAGAAGCACTGTTCATAACAATCCAGTGAAGACCTGGGAGACCTTTTATGATAAACCATCAAACTGTCTTAACTCGAAATTGAGGATATGGATGCGGGGAGAAGTGAGGGACAAGCTGTCTTCTACAAACAGCTCAATTGAAGACAGGAATCTGTTCATGGTTCCACATTGAAACAACTTAAGTACTGGCTCAAACAGAAGGCCAAGGAGGTATGAGCATAGATACTAGTTCTCATTCTTTTCTATTGGACAAAACCAGACATAATAACTTCCAAACTTCTTAGAGAATCAACTATCAGCTTGGGACCGTATGGAGGCTCCATATGTGTGTATGTATGGGTGGGATGGGGGAGATTCCAGAAAGAGCTGGTAGTCAATTTCGTCCCTTATAGGGGCCGATTTCATGACTAGCCAATTCAACACTACTTGCAAAACTCCCCCCAGGTTCTTCATCTCCTTCACCGTTTGCTCAGCTGAGCTCGTGCTCTGAGTTAATTGCACTGTCATTTTTCTCCCCTCCTTGGCTGCAGGAACTTTATAGAGAGACTTATGAAACGATCCTAGTAGATCATCCATGGATCTTTCCTGCTGGATCTGAAGAGGGACTTCACTGACACTCCTAAGGCTCCTTCACCACTTGATGAGGGTCCACCCTTTGTCCTCTCAAAGCCCCTGACTTCATTCCCACTTGCACATTCTCAACTCATGCCCCCACGTTCTGCTTTATGAAGATGAAGCTCTCTTGAGTAGGGCAGAGGGAGAAGGAGAAGGAATGCAAGTGGATAGGAGTCAAGAAGGAACCTAGGGAGGTAAACAGGATAGGCTAAGATGGGGAGGCTGGTGCAGCATGGAGTCAGATGAGAACCGGCTTCCTGATTTCAGGGCAGGGAAGGAGAACACAATGCTAAGTGCTCATTGAGGCTCAGCTGCTGTCTGACCCAGCCTTGAGCAGCCTCTGCCAGCCCCTGCTAGCTCCATTCCCTCCCATGAATTCATGCTGTGCCTGATCTAGTTAAAAATGAAGAAGATGTCTGTGACAGAAGCTGGGACTTGCACATTAAAGCAACTGCTATTTCTTCACTAGTTTTTGATTACAGGAAGAGCCCATGATTTAAACTATAGCAAGGCTAAGGAAGCCTGTGAGGGACTTCTGACATCTCTCACAACAAACACAGTCACGAATTCAAGATCTAGAGTTGAAGAAGCACAAGGCAATGTCCAATCTCACCCTTCAAATAGGGGAGACAGGTGTGAGAGTTTGTGGTTGAATTGTTTGCTGAGTGTGCCCAAGACTGTAGGAATATAGAGGAAAGTTGGGGAGGGGTAATGACAAGTCCAAACCCCAAGTCATCATTCAAGGAAGTTTGGTCTTGTTTCTTTCAAGCAGCACTCTAGGGGCAGAGAGTTCTGAGAGGAAACACAGATGCCTTCTGAATTCATTTGCCTTTTCAATCAGAACCGACCTTTGCTTCTGGACACACCATAGATCTCTTCCTTCTTGTACCTCTCTCCTCCTTTATGCTCTCTTTTCTGGCTCTTTTCCTTTACCAAAGTCTAATCAGAAAAACAGAAAACACACCAAATATTTCAAACATAGGGAAACCACTAGGTGGAACATGTTACAAAAGCCTTGGAAGGGCCAGAAAAGCTGCAGAGGAAAATGAGCTCCACCAGAGATCGGAATAACAGGAAGCTGCTGCTGCCTCTGGGGCTGGAGGAGTCCAAGCAGGAGTTCCAGAGCCCAGCAGCACCATGGTGGCTGACACGCTGGAGCGGGCAGCTGCTATTCAAAGAAATCACTGATGTGTTGTAGAAAGCAGCATGACAACACTGGAGGCTACAGCTACCTGCTGTTGCTGCCACTGCTGGATCTGGGGTCATTATGGGATCCTGCCAGCATTGTTCCCTGCTGGTCCATTGCCCAGTGCAACCACGGCTGGGGCAGAGCAGAGCGTGAGAGGGCAGGAATGGTGCAGCGGTCCGCTAGGCAATACTAGCACTTTCCTTCATACCTCCATCTCTCAGGCCTCCCGTCTCTGAATAATTCGTTGTTTTTTCCTTTTTTCCTTTGCCATACTGCATTCCGGTTGGCCAATCATTCATTGAGCACCATGTGCCAGGAATTATGCTAGAATTGGGGGATAGGGATGGTGAATTCAGAAATACAACATCAACACCCATCCTCAGGGTGTGTAGAGATTAGAAATATCTCTCTGAAGACCAGTAGAGCAGAGGAAGGATGCCAAGGGGAAGAAAGAGAGGAGAGAATGGGGGAGGTAGTCGGAATTCAATTATCAAATCATATTATGTACATGTACAAATATGTCATCAAAATCCCTCTATTATCTATGATTATAATGCACCAATTAAAAAAAGAAATATCCCTCTCATCTTTTTGAGAGAAGTGATAGCAGATCGAGAATTGCTTTCTAGAAATGGATCCTTTCAAATTGCCTCTTTATTTCCTTTTTGCTTAAAAATCTTAGGATAACATCTGACTGATTTGTTCAGTGGATATGTACTGAGAATCTGTAACATACATTAGATTTTACTAGGAGCAGTGAGACTTTGCCTTTGAGAGTTTTCAATCCAGTGAAGGGCTACTTGAGAGCATGACATAGTGAACAGAATCTTATTGCAAGAAGCTCATGGGTTGACTGCTCAAAGGTTGCTGGTAGGACACATTGGATGCAATGGGGCTGAGCAGAGCCAGGACAGGAGGGATGGAGTGAGAATGCATCTCAGAGAGGAATATGCAGCAAACTTAGGTGTGCATGCACTCACCTTCCTGCCTCCTACATGGCTGACACCCTCATCAGCCTCTGGAATATGGAAATGTCCAGTATTGGGAGGCAGAAATGCTCACAGAGTTCTAACTCTTTCCTTTCCCATATAATCTTGGTCCAATGACCTTGGGTGAATCATTTGACTATTTGAGGCTTCAGTTTGTGTCCATGGGAATATTCACTCCAGATCCTGAACATATAAAATCTGGAACATATAAAATCTCATGGTTCCATTCTGCTCTCTAATCCAGGACCCTTTAATTTACCTGAGACCTGGGGGAGCAAGATTCTGTGGAGGAACATGGAATTCTTCCAAGGACTAGTAGAAATAGTTGGTCCTTCCTCCTTAGCCCACACTCCCGTTCTATTTTCGTCTCTTCGCAGCAGCTCCTGTATTGGGGCTGTTGGGGCAGTTGGAGAGACCCCCAAGTTCATCTTCCTGGTGAGCTTATATGCAGGTTCCTGGCACACCAGCCAGTAACATGCAGGAAGAAGTTCTTCCAGATCTGTATGAGGAGAAGCTGCCCAGCAGATGCACAGGGCCTGGGGATGGGCTAATCTTCGTGTGGTCAAAATTGGAGAGGATCAAAAAAGGTCAGGTCGTCCTGCTCTGGAATGACCTCCCCACCACCAATCCCTGAGTCCATGGTACAGATCAGAATACCAAGATCCAGAGAAGTGACAAGATAGACAGTTGAACAGCACGCTGGAACAGGAAGGAGCAGATGTCCCTGGTGGGTCCTCTTTCAAAGCCCTGGTCTCCTTCACACTTCTAAATCCCTTCTCCACACTTCAGTTGAGGGGACCTAAGTTAATTTCAAGGGCTTTCAATGACCATTTGCAATTAACTGTATGGGAAATATCTCCAGCCAATTAGTGTTGGCACATTTCCAGGGCTGTCACCAACCTGCTCTGAAGCAATCAGACTTAATTATCTTGTTGTCTTTCTCTTTTTTTTTAATGTTAATCTCATTTGTGTGGATTTCTGTAAACAATTATGTAAGCAAAGACTTTTAATTTGAATGAAGCAATGCATTTTACAAACAACACAAAAGTTTTAAAAAACCTCAACTGAGTCCATCCCATAGTTGTTACGGGGTCAGAATCTCCTAAAATCACTGGAATCATACTTCTGGGGAGCAGACCCCTTGGGCAGCCCCAAATCTCACTTTCTTATTTTATTTTATTTTATTTTATTTTTTAACCAGCATGAAGCAAAACAGAACTATGGAAGGGACAGCCTGTGTAATAAACTCACTGGTTTAAACTAAACAACCATCTAATAGCAGTAACTAATGTCTGCTTAGGAAGACAGAACGATATAGCATAGCATTTCCAAAACTAGTTCTGCAGAAGATTAGCAGGTGTTTGGAGTGAGGGATGGTCATTTCTGCCTGCTTGACCATTCATTCTCCTACTGAGAAAAGTTTTCTTTAGGAATAATTCCCTGGCATTCTTGTTCCTGGACATTGGAGGGAGGATGAGCCCTCACCACCTAGCTCTGGCACATGGGGAGCATGTCAACTATACTAGTTGTTGACTTGGGATAAGAAAATGACCTGGGCTGGGCCAAGAAGAAGCAATAGTGGAATATATTCTGAGTGCCTGTCTTTCTGTTAGTGATGCTAGGATGTAAAAAATGAGTATCTGGTCCTTTCAGCAGCTTCATGAGAAAAGTTAGTTTCATGCAAGTGAAGGAAAACAGGAGAATGAGAGAGAAAGAGAAAGAGGCTTGATGTCAGCCATTGAGTTGATGCCTGGATTAAGGTATACCCTTTGACTTTTCAGTTGTTTGGCCAATGCTATAGTTTGGATACAGTTTAACTGGGTCTCCCAAAGGTTCATGTGTTGGCAGCTTGGTTCCCAAAGTGGCAATGTTGGGAGGTGGTGGAATCTTTGAGAGGTGGGGCCTGGTGGAAGGTGATTAGGTCATGGATTCTGCTCTCAGAAACAATTAACATTCTGTGGAACTCCAGTTAGTTTTTGAAACAAGGTCATTTTAAAAGAATATGACTCACTTCTCCCTGCTTTCTGGTTTTATGTCTTACCATGAAATCTCTCCCTCTCACAGGTGCTTGTCCCATCATGCCATCCATCCTACAATGATGTTATCAGGAGGGCCCTCACCAGAGCTGGCACATGCTGTTTGGATTTTCAGCCTCCAAACTCTGAGCTAAATAAACCTCTTTTCTTTATAAACTTCTCAGCCTCAGGTATTTTTATAGCAATGCAAAATGGAATAATAGAGCCAATAATTCACGCATTTCCCCCTCATTAATCCAATTTGAGCTTTGTGTGTCATTTGCAACTCAAAGAGTTTTTACAGAGTATGAGAGAGAAAAGTTTTCAAGGTCAAAAACTATGACTTAACTAACTTGAATTTCAACTGAAGTTCTCTAAAGGCCTGAATGATAAATCAATCTTATGAAAGAAATAATATTCATTTTACCTTTGTTCCTCCATGGAAGCTCTGGGGCAATAGTAGCCTCTTTCTTTAGAATCCTGGAGAATTGGAGCAATGATCTCTCAACTGCTTTTCCCTTGGGCATTTCTTTGATTTCAGGTCCAGGGATAGCTTAGCTGTGTCATATTGCCTGGAATTTACGTCATCCTCATTTAGGATGCCCAGCAAATGGCCTTGGGCCAGGATTCCTGAGGTCTTGCCTGTTTTCCCAACAACAGGCTATGTGATCTTGGGCTAGGCAAGGAGTTGAGTCTAGTTTTGACATGGTTCTCAGGGATCCATTCGGTGATGTCAGTTTCTTCCTGTGTAAGCCACTTTCCAGGCCACCTTTAAGTCATTGTGTTGCGTTTGTCTGGTGGCAGCCTCTCCTCCCAGAGGTTTCACACCCTTAACTTAAGCGAGATCCTAAAAACCCTTCCCACTGCAGTCTGGTTTCTCCAAAAAAAAAAAAAAAAAAAAAAAAAAAAGGAGAGAATCATAAAGCTTTTGCTAGGATTGGAACCTGGTCCCTGGGAGGTTCTGTGGAGGATTTCAGAGAGATGGGTGCGTGGAGGGAGACTGGAGTTAGAAGGATACTCTGGCTCTGGAAATGTGTCCTGGGGAGGGAGTGGATAGGAGACTTTGTACCTGTTACCAGATATTCATCACACAACTGAAAAGTGAGCAAGAAAAGAAGCACTTGATGTGAATTTGAAGAAAAACAAGAGGAGAGCTCGTCACGGGTTCTTCCTTCTGGGACCACACAGCCTGGCCTTTCCTGGGGGAAGGGATGAACTTTTAGTCTTCACATGTGTCCTGCAGGGATGAGAGTGTGTTGCCCTTAGTAGTCTGGATTCTGGGGCATCCATCAGCCCCACTCTAAGCACCCAGCTGGCCTCACTGGCTCTGCTCCTGGCTCTGAACGTCTCCTGGGTCTGTTCCAGCACATTATGGAATCAATAAACCTTTGAATGCATGCTTTCAGGAGCTATTGTCATGGCAAATGATGTTGCTCAAAAAATGTCACCAGGGGGTAACAAAACCTTTCCTCCTAAGGACCCTTTAGCCACTGCTCTATCTTTGGCCCTCCCATTGAATCCTCAAAGTGTCTCTCCTGTCTTCAGATTTATAGAAACGGGGGAGAGGCTGCTTTGGAGCTTCTAGCCAAGAATGTCGTATGTTTTTCCTGGCTTTCTAACCCAGGTACTTGGAGGCTATCATTAGTGCTCTTTGCAAAAGCACATGCTTTTTTTCACTTCTGGAGCATAAGAGAATTGTGCTTCCTGGCCCCTTTGTGATTCATACATCTAAATGACTAGTTTTGATAAGTGTGCTGAAAACAAAAGTGACATGTGTCAATTTTAGACTGGAGCATTTAATTACTGATTTAATACCCTCTAGATACATTTTCCCTTCTGATATCATGACCCACAATGCTCAATCTTGTGGCTCCTCCGTCAGGCCGAGTGCCTGAGTGACTCCAATAAACTGAGCCCTCTGTTATCCTTAGTGGAAAGATTGCATGAACAAGAAATACACTTTAATGGTTTGAACCCTTTGAAATTTCAGGGTTCAGTTGTTATTGCAGCATAAACCTAACCTGTTCTGACTGATACAATCTCCAAAGCACTGAGATATGTGAAAGGGGTGATTCCCACTTGCTCCTTTCTCTCACCTACCCTAACCATCAAAAAGAACTATATAAACATTGAAATAGAAATATAAGGTTCCTTTTTGGCTAAGAGTAGCTATTTTTGCCCCATTGGGGAGATTTCTGATTATGTCTCTAGGAGAATCCTAGCACACGAGGGCATCTTTCTATGATCCATTGATGTTTTCTTCCTAGGCATACCATACTCAGGGAATCTTCAATTCTTGGGATGAAAAGCACAGAAATTGTAAATATCTTAGGATCAAGTGGAAGTGTGACTGCTGTTTCATTTGCTTTTTCTGGAAATTTGTCTAGAATAGGCATCAGACTTGGGAAAATGGCATGATAGGCTGTGCCTGCATTTGTCTAGAGAGTTTGAATGAGGACAAAAGTTCACCTCATGCTCCTCTAAAAAGGTTCAACCTCAGTCCCAGTCTCTTTGTGCAGGTGGGAGGTTGAGGCTGCAGAACTGCAGGAAGTAGGTCTATGTGTCTGGGGATGTGGAAGATCATCATTCCATGTCTAGGTAAGACAGGCTGCTCAGGGCATGGCTTCCAAGATACAAGGGTAAGAAAGGTACCAACAAATGGCAGAGACTGGGCCTTATTTGGTTGTCCCAACATTAGTCCCAGGCGGGGAGTATCTAATCCTTTAATCTCACCGGTTGGGAGAAAAGGGTGGATCCCTCCATCCAGCAAGGGAAGCATCAGCAATCTGGCCCAGATCTCCATCCAGATTGTTCTAAAGACATAGGATGGACAAGGGAAATGGAACATGGACTTCTGCATTACAGAACCTTTAAGCTGGTTTCAAGGAGTCCTTTTTCAAAGTGTCTTCACCACTGCTGTTGAACTCCAAGCCTTTATTTTCAGGAGGGCTGCAGGTTCTGCCTTTCATAGTTCGATGCCAAAATTTGAAGGAGAAGGTGGAAAGTGTGCTTTCTCCTATGTCTAAGAGGAGGATGTGCAGGTCAAGGGAAGAAGCCGTTTTTGTTTTTTTTTTCTGGTGGCAGTTGTCATTGTCTTTAACTGGGGGAAGAATCATATTATCATATGCTGGTTGATCAGGAATGGGGATCAGTATTCCTGTTCAGGTGCATTCTGAGTCACATCCCTGCATTTACCTTTACATCTGCTCTTCTGCCTGACTCACAATCAATATTGCCAAAAAGGAAGCTTCTCGATAGGTAAGATGGCCTGAAGAAATATTCCTATTAAAGCTATATGAGCTCTGTGCATCCTGAAGGGCTCTTCATTCTTCAGGGGTTATATATCTTTCTCTTCCTTGTCACGCCTGCCACTAGCAGTGAGTACCTTGGCAAGTCATCACTGGCTGCCTCAGTTATGTGAAAACAGGAGATCAGAGTTTGCTCCCAGTCCTGAGTTTGTGGCCACTTAGAATTCCGAGCAGGCTCCCCCAAGTTAACTCTCACATCCTAGCAGTGTCACTCTGCATTCTTTTCATGACAATACCTTTCATTTGCAGAACTCTTTATACTTCCACATCCATTATTGCATTCACTTCTCATGGGCTTTTCAAAAATTGCAAAATGGATTTCCATAGTGTACGTAGGCTATTTGCAGTTCCTTTCCCACCACCAGGAAAACCAAAACCATTTACACAAACATTCAGTTAAGGACACCATAGCTTTTCGTAAACACAATAGAGTCACATTTTATTTTTTTTCCATCTCTGCTTTCTCTCTCTGCTTCCCATAATGTGTTTTACTCTTTTAGAATGTCTTTCTCCTGATTATATTATATGCATTCACACTTCAGAGTTTGTGTGGTCTCAGGAAGTATTTAAGCACAATATCCTTATTCTTTATTCTTGCTTCACCCTCTTTTCTTTCCACATAGGCACTGTAAGTCCTTTTTGTCTTTTTAATTGCCACTTGCCTTTTCTTCTTGCAGTCTTCCCTCCCTGACCATGCCAATCTTTCTCAACTTGCTCTAAAACTGAGGCAACATGTTTTGATAGCTAGAGTTTTCCTGGGTACTCTCTTCAGTCCCACAGGAATTTCCTTCCTTCATGTCTTTAAAATGGAACTAGGCATTCATTCATTCACTAACTCACTCATGTAGTCATTTGATAAATGTGTACTAAGCACCTATGACATGCTGGAAACTGTCATAGGTGCTGGCAGAACAGCAGTGGATGGGATAGGCATAGTCCCTACCCTCATGATCTTGCATTTCTACAGGGAGACAAACCATATCTAAATGATTGACAATCATCAATGAAAGGTAGTGATGCATGCACCAAAGAAAAATAAAGCAGAGTAAGGTGAAAAAGAGGGATAGGACTGGAAGCCATTTAGAAGGACTCTTGGAGAAAGTGATACTGAAGCAGAAACCTACGAAGCAAAGAGGTAGCAGTGCCCTACTGGAGCATCTTCATGCACCATGCGGGGAAGCCCAAAGGCAGGAGGGTTCTGCACATTCAAGAAACAGCAAGGAGATCAGTGTGGCTGAGTTGGATGAGTGAGGGAAGGAGAACAGGTGAGACTGGAGGGAGTGCTGAGGGCCTCTGAGGTCATAGACGATGGAATTGATCTATAAGATAAGATTCACTGCAGAGTGAAGGACAGACAGTGACATAATCCAATTCATGTTGTAGGATGAAAGCTCTGGCTTCCAGATGAGGACAGAGAACATGCAGGAATGGAAAAAGAGAGTTCACTTAGGAAGTCACTGCAGAAACCCAACAAAGATAATGGTCCATCTGACAGAATGGCACTGGTGGAGGTCAGAAGGAGAGACTGGAATCAAGATGTGCCTTGAGAGTAGAGTTGATGGTTACTGTTCATGGACTGCCTCATGGGAGGTGAAGGAAAGAGAGGAGCATGGACCACACATATGCTTTTGATCTCAGTAAAACTAAGCAAGTGGTGTTATGAACAAAATGGGTAAACAGCAGAGGAAAGATGGATGGCAGGAAATCAAGGGCTCAGATTTAGATATATTTAGACTAATATGTAAATGGAGGTGAGAGAAGAAAGGAACTGAGCAATTAGTGGAGATATCGAGGCTACAGATATGGACTATAGTATAAAAAATGTTTAAAGCTGTAGGCCTTGACAGAATCACCAGGGAGTAAGTGAGGAGGGAGAAGAACAGCAACTCAAGGACTTAGCCTTAGGGGAAGTCAAATTTTAAAGGTTAAGAAGGAAAGCAGTAATCAGCTGAGAAGATTTAGAAGGAGCAGCCAGTGATAAAGGAGGAAGATCCACAGAATAATGACTCCTGGAAGTCAAGTCAGGAAAATATTTCAGGAAGGAGAGTACAATAAATGAGGTCAACTCTATTGTATATTATAGCAATGCTTTCAGACACAGAGGATGGCCTCCATTTTGCAGACAAGGAAACTGATACATGGAAGTAGACTTCTTAGATTGATGCAAACCATTGGTAGCCTAGAACCACATACACTTTACCTTAACTCACAACACTAATCTCTTTGCATCCCCCTGAAAAGAGTATCTTGAGAGGGTCTGCAGCAGAAGCATTAGGGAGGAGAGCCAGCTTTCCTCTTGTGGCCTGGGAGACGATTTTAATATTAAGAGAGAGAGAGAGAAAAGGGAGAGAGCATGCAAACTGGGTGCTGGCTTCCCTTTCCCTGCTAGAGCATTTTTCAGAGGACAGAGAATAATGCCATTAAAGGGTTGGAAGGCTTTCCCGTGTGCTGTGGTCTGATTATGGTTTATTACCTCTGAAAGTCATGTTGAAATTTGATTGCCTTTGTAGTGGTTGTAGGAGGTGGGGCTTTTAAGTGGTGATTAGGGCTGGGGTACTGTGGCATAGGCCTGTAATCCCAATGACTCAGGAGGCTGAGGCAGGAGGATGGCAAGTTCAAAGCTAGCCCTGGTACCAAAAAAAAAAAAAAAAAAAAAAAATGAGGTGATTAGGTCATGAAGAAGTATTGATACTGCTCTCCAGGTACTGGGTTAACTCTTTTTTAAAAATTTTTTTAAATTTATTTTTTATTTTACAGACTGCATTTTGATTCATTGTACACAAATGGGGTACAACTTTTCGTTTCTATGGTTGTGCACGATGTAGATTCATACCATTCATGTAATCATACATGTACATAGGGTAATGATGTCTGTCTCATTCCACCCTTTTTCATACCCCTGCCCCCTCCTCCCTCTCATTTCCCTCTACGTAATCTAAAGTTCCTCCACTCTTCTCTCACCCTCCAACCCCCAACCCGATTATATATTATCACCCGCTTATCAGGGAAAATATTTGGCCTTTGATTTTTTGACTAATTCTTGTGGAATTGAATTCCGATGCCAGGACTATGTTTTTGGACTTTGTAACTTCCAAATTATGAGCCAATATAAACTCTACTGTTTATAACACCCAGTCTCAGGTATTCTCTTAGAGCAACAGAAAATCAACTAAGACACCATATAAACAAGTATTAGCACCTTCCTGGATGGTGTGGGGCTGGAAAGCCATCACAGTATGGAACTAGGTTGAGGACATGCAGAACGAGGGTCTCTCTGGTTAGCTAGAAATTCTGAGGCTCCAAGGAAATCCCTCAGAAACACATTATCATTCCCTCATCTTTAATTAATGGCAGACATTGGGAGGTGACGTTCAGCAGTTGTCTGTTAGCATACACAGAAGAAGGGCACAAATGTGCCTGGTGAAGTTTCCCTCTTTCATTCTGACTATAGCTGGCTTGCCTTTTTTGAACCTCTAACTGTAGGCAGTGCAACAGGAGAGGTGAACCATCTGACCTTGGGCTCATACCTGCTTTGCCACTAAATTGGAGCATGATGCTAGCCAGATACCCAGGAAAATCATTGTCCCTGCACCTCCCACCCTCGCCACTGGACCTAGTACCAAGTCTTGCCAGTTTTACCTCCCAAATATCTCTCAAACTTAATCACATCCCCCTCCGCTGTTACTGCTAGGATCCAAGCAATCAGCAGCCTTGGGTGGACTTAGGAAAGGATTCCTAATTAATCTTCCCCCATCTAATCTGAGCCCTCTAACCTGATCTCTTTGCTGCAGTGTTATCTTTTTAACCTCTGCTTAGAAACTTTCAATGATTTCCTGTTGACTTTGCAATGAAGTCCAAGCTCCACCACATGATACCCACTCCCATCTTCCTTCTGATCTCAACTGGAACATCATTGTTTCCTGAAGAAATTCTCTGATCACTTTGCCCATCATGAATTATTTTGTTATCAGCTCTCATAGGACCACACTCCTTCCCTTCAAGGTACTTGCCTTGGTTTGTAAATATAAGTGTGATGCTATGATGATTTGTTTGATACCTGTCTTCACTGTAGGACATTAAGCCTATTTTCTGTCCAGTTCCACATTCTACCATATCACCAGTCCTTCTAAGAAGCTGCCACCTGGAAGAACAAATGGCAGTGTGAAGGGTGTTATGGAGAGCCAAGAGGAGATAGAAGCAATTGTCACCTGGGATCCCATTGCCCTTGGAGATCTGGGTGCAATTGTCATGAACACCTGGGTCTTTTCTCACCTCCCACAGTGCTTCTGCAGGCCCTGGCCTAGGCTCCTCTCTCAGAGTCCAAAAACTTCATTTGCAGGTGCTATCTCTGTTTGTTCTAGCACTGCCCATCATCATGATTTCTTCACAAGAACTCGATGCACACCAGCCACATTGCAAATTTCAATAAAATGTGGGACTTAGGTGATCACTGCACAAACAGCTCCACTATCTTCACGTTTCTCCATTTCCCCTTTTTCCCCATCCCTTCCTGGATTGCCTCTTTGCTCTTCCCCACTTTTAAGAACTCCAGATTCTCCCTTATATATGCAGAACACCTTCCCTGCTCCCTTGTAGGCTTGATGCCATCTAACACTCAGACTAAAGGATGGTCTGGGCATCCATCCCCAGACTTGCACAGAGGAACCAATGGAGAACCTGAGGAGGAAGCTCTTATGAGAGTTATTCCTTGAAGAACATTCAGAATTGCATAGGGGGGAAATCCCATCCACTACCATCTGGTGACAAAATCAGGCTTGGTCAAGCTATCAGACATGGAAATCTGGCTCTTAGGAACTGACAGTCATGAGAGATTGTTCCAGATTATCTGGAGTATGTGGCTCACCATGGGAACTTGCATGCCTTAGATGTGCCAAATGACCCACTGGAATAAAATGGCTTGCTTAACTCCAACCATCTTGCTTAACTCCACCCTGTTTCTCACAGAAGAAGCTCCTCCCAGCCCCACTTTTACCTGTACCACTATAAATAAAGGAAAGCTAGGCTCCTCCATTTTGTTAGAGCTAGACCCTTTAGCATGGCTCAGCCGTTTATGCCCCTGATTCAAGAGATAATGGTCTCCTGTGTTTTTTTTCTATTAAACAAATTTCTTAGAGATTAATTTATGGCCAGCCCATCCCTCCAACAGGAATCCTTTCCCTCACCCACATGGGACATATGAGGAGAACCCTCCCCCACTCAATCATAAAGACAAGTTACAATGTTAGCTTAGTAGAATCTAGGATGCTTTAATAAAACATAGGAAATAGCCTGTTATTTGTCTTTTTTGAGACATCACTCTGGTTGTGAGTTTAATGAAAACATGAATCTTTTTTTTTTTTTTTGTGGTGCTGGGGATTGAACCCACCCTCGCCTTGTGCTTGCGAGGCAAGCACTATACCAGCTGAGCTATATCCCCAGCCCAACATGAATCTTTATTAAAGTCCAAGTCCTCCCTCACCAATGGAAATTCTGGTTCAGTTCATTTGGATGGTGCCAGGCAGTGATATCTGTAAGTCTATTCATGCACATCCAGGGCTGAGGATCTCTCATGGACCATCTTCTTTCCTTTAGAGATAAGGAAATTGAGTCCCAGAGAGCAAGAGCAAATCTGCAACTTGACAAGCATCCTGTTAACTCATAATTCTATTTTAAAATCATTTGAAAGCTCACAGTTTGTCCTTTCAAAGATCAGCATCCCCATTTTTTGGATTCTTTATCTCCTAAATGTCTGAATATCTTTGAATTTCTTCTTTCAGGGATAATAGGTGGTATTATACTTTCTACATTCTGGCATATAAATGTTTTCTATTTCATTCCCACTTGGATGGCTCCTTGGGTGGTATCAATGCTGTATTTCTGAACTGGTGTGTATGTGAATCTCCTGGGGAACTTGTTAAATGCAGAATGACTGAGAAGGTCTGGATGGAGGCTGAGATGCTACCTTGCCATTTCTAGTAGGGTGCCAGGGGATACTGATGTGCTAGTCTGTGGACCACAATTTGAGTATCAAGAGTGAAATGAAGTGTTATAGATGCTGTTTTCCCACCAGAGTTTTCACTTCATTTTGTCAGATGCCTTTAGGGAATTTACCCTGTTATTTTTTTATGAGAATGCCCTCCCGAACCACAAGGATTGCTATGATGTTATTGGAGAAGTTCTTTTTTCCCTAAGGTTGTCATTTTGAGAAGTGTGCTAGTTAGATCAGCCAGAAGGTATTGTGGCTGCTAGATGGTGAGATTCTGTCTGCTAAAGCCAGGAAAAGTCAAGGTAAGATGAAAAGAAGAGTCAAGGTGAGTTAATCTGTACCTCAAGATTTATCATGGAATTTTTTTCTCAGTTACCTTGGTAATAAATTCCACTCCCCTCTTTAGAGTGGTCTAAATGTTACAAAACCCTGGGGAACAGGGTAATTTGAGGTCATTTCCGTAATGGTGAGATTTTTTCCCAGTCTTTCTTTTTTAAATTTGTTTTAGTTGGAGATGGACACCATACATTTATCTTATTTATTCATTTTATGTGTTGCTGAGGATCAAACCCAGTGCCTCACACAGGTAAGGCAAGCACTGTACCACTGAGCCATGATCCCAGCCCTCCCCAAGTCATAACTGGGAATTGGGCAATATTTATTGTATTATGGTTAAGAAACGGGTTGAGCGGCTACATGTTGAGCTGGAACTCTTTTTAATTAAAATGTTGTACATGTTTGTGGTTCCCTGTAGTGTGTATGTGTGATATTTCAATGCATGTATACCATGTGTGGTGATTAAATCCAGTAATCAGCATTTCCATCTCCTATCATTCCTTTATCTTGATACCTTTGAGTTCTTCTCTTTTAGTTCTTCATAAAATGCATATTAATGCACACACACTATGTGTTACAGTAACCCACTGTGCTGTGGAACACTAGAAGTCATTCCTTCTATCTGTTTGGTTCCAATGATCTCACCTCCCTCTCCCACTTCCCCCTTACTGTTCCTAGCCTCTAGTAATCTACTCTACACCCTTCTATGCTGAGATCATCATATTTTAAACTTCCACATATGAGAGAGAATGCATCGTATTTGGTTTTCTGTCCCTGGCTTATTTCACTTAACATACTGTCCTCCAGATCCATCATTTTGCCACTTTTTATGGTTGAGTTATATTCCATTAGATACAAATATCACATTTTCTTCATCTATCTATTGATGGATGCCTTGGTCAATTCCACACTTTCCCTATTGTAAACAGTGCTGAAATAAAGCATAGAATGTTTGTGTTTCTTTGATATGCTTATTTCATTTTCTTTAGGTACACACCCAGAAGTGGGATAGACGGATTACATGGTACATTTGCTTTTAGTTATTTAAGGAAACTTCATCTTGTTAGAGCTGGAATTCCTTCTATCTTAGGACTCAATTTAAGTACCTATTGAAATTTAAGTGCCTATTGAACTTTAGAAATTGGAACTTAAGCATGTTGGAGTAGACTCGCTTTGGGTCAATACAAATAAAGGGTCAAGTGTTACAGTCCCAGCTACCTGTCTGGAAGCAGGAAAGAAATACTGTACAACTGTGGACTGTTTGCAATCTATGGAAGTTAGTAGCCAGTCAAATTCTCATATGTCCTGACAAATTTTTTTTTATAACAAACTCAAGTTAGTGCAAAACAGGACAGGAGGTTGAGAAATTATATTAATTATCTATTATTGCATAAAAATTCCCCTACAATGTAACTGCTTAAAACAGTAAACACTTCTTACCCCCAAGGTTGGGGTAGGAATTCCAGCACAGCACTGATGAAAACCTGTGACTTAGTATCTCAAGAGGCTGTAGTCAAGGTTTGCACTGGTGCTGTGGGCTCACCTGAAGCCTTAGCTTGTGTAGAGGAATGTTTGCTTCCAAGCAATCTCATGGCATTGGCAGACTGGATCTCTTCCAGATAGATTTCTATTATGGTCTGGATCGGGAATGTCTCCCAAAGGCTCAAGTGTTACAAGCTTTGTCCTCAAATTGGATCATGAGACCTCTAACCTTATTAGTGAATTAATCCACTGATGGATTTATAACTTGAATGGACTATTGGGAGGTAGCAGCCTCTGTGTAGGAGGTGGGACTAGTTGAAAGGAATGGGTCCTTGGGGCATGCACTCAGAGACTGTACCTTGTCCCCAGCCACTTCCTGTCTCTCGTTGCCTCCCAGATGCTGTGAGGTGATCAGCTTTGCTCTGCCATGCCCTTCTGCCATGATGTACTGCTGTACCCAAGGACTCATATGCCATGCCAGCTGACGATGGACTGAAACCTCTGAAACCATGAGCCCAAAGTTATTTGGCTTCTTTAAGTTGAGTCTCCTTTAAGTTGTTTATGTCACATTTCTGTCATAGCAACAAAAAAGTGACTAATACAGACTCTTCACTGGGTTGCCTTACAACCTGGTAGCTGGTTTTCCCCAGAGTCAGTGATTGAAAGAAAAGTGAGAGGAAGTACCCAAGATGAAAGCCACAGTCTTTTTATAATCCAAACTCTTAGAAGCCAGTCAAGACATCCAACTTAGGCTCAAAGAGTATGTGTAGTGATTATTGGTCACTATCTTCAAAGTTGCTTACCACAGAAATTCATTGATAAATAAGATTATGACTCATCAAGTTACTCTGAGTTCCCTCCAGGGCCTTCTGCTACGTATTCTCCACCACAGTTAAAATACTCCATGAACACCTAGGACAAACACTGCATAAGTTCTTCCTCAATAATTGAAAATGGTTAGAGGCAGCAGCCAAGAGTGATGCTATAAGTTTTGGTTCCTGGATGGGGAAGAGTGTGGCCAACTGGTAAGAGCCAGGAGCAGCATGGGTGGGGCCTAGGCACAGAGGCTGTGGTGTTTATTAAGATGAGTGCTGAGCTGGGCATGGTGGTGCATGCCTGTCACAGTCCCAGGGACTTGGGAGGCTGATTCAGGAGGATTGCAAGTTGAAAGCCAGCCTCAACAACTTCATGAGGCCTTAAGCAACTCAGTGAGACCCTGTCTCAAAATAAAATATAAAAAGGTTGAATATAGCCCAGTGTTAAGGTGCCCCTGCATTAAATTCCCAGTATATTATGGGCCAGACTGTATGGGCAATGACCAAACAGACTCCATTTTACCCTGAGACTTCATGTCATGTAGGAAATGCTTCTCCCGTGGGAACACCCCGCCTCTGTTCCCATCGACAGTTACTAAGCATAGCATGTTTGGCAACACAAAATGGCAATTCTTATACAATATAAAATTGCTTTCTTTTTGGTTTCCATTTTTCTTGGACAATGTACCCTGTCAGAGATTGATTGTCTAGATGTTAGGAACCATTCTTCAACTTGTACTCAACGAGGGTCGTTTTGACCCACTTCCCTTTCTGATTTTAGATCTCATGATGTTTGTTTGTAGTTTTGAATCATAGCAATAGCCACTTATGATTAATGTACTGACATGCTTTACTAATGGTATAAAAGGTGGACTCTAAGCCCTGGAGGGGTTGAAGGGTATAGACTTGCAGCCTGCCCCTCTGTCCTGCCAGCCGGTGATTAAAGTCTCCTGCTTTAAGATTGACTCTGTGATTTATTGTGATCTTTCCATAACAAGTACAAAACACAAAAAATTAAAAAAACAAAAAATGAAAAAAGTGCTGGCTATCTTGTTTTCAGAAATTAAATTTGCCCACAGTAACTAAGTCTTCAGGAAACTGTACCAAAAGAGAACCCCAAGGTTGCTAACAGGGATTCATGTTTCTTCAGTCCCCCTAAAAGCCTCAGGCTTGTGTGCCACCTGGCCTACAGGGGATGGTCTCCTAAGCAGTTATTACCAAGTCTCTTTTGTACTCCTTTCAGTTGTGGGAGGTAATGACTAAGAGAGCAGAAAACAGGAAACCTGACTGATGGAGGACTTGTTCCACCATTAGGTAGGAGACCTTTGTTTCTCTCCAGTAAGAGTTGTTATAGCCCAGTGACCACTGAAGTCAATTCTCCTCCTTCCCTTTTCTAAATCAGAGTTACTGTTATGTTAGTCCTATTTTCTATCACTTCAACAGTAGACTTGTCAGAAGTGGATAAGTCTATTGTTTAGCTTCAGGATGCACAAGTTTGGGGGACCCAGGTGTGAGCACATGTTCCAGACAATGGCCTTGTGGGTGGATGCAGCAACCAGATGAGTTGATGAGTTGTCTTCCTTTGGAGGAAAAGGTATGTGGGTGTTGTCATTATATTGCAGATGGTAGCATCATATTGGGAACATTTTGTAGAAATGAATATAAAGGAAGTAAAGCACTTGAGTGTGAGGTCCTAGGACAGAATATAGTGGAATGATTTACCATCTCTTCTTCTCCTAGTCCTTTGGTGGAGTTTCTCTTTTGCTCTCAGAGGGGCTGTGGGATGGTTGAGACTACCAATCAGAATATTTTGCTTTTCCTTCTCGGGGATTCTCTCTCTTGCAATAGGAAGTATTTCAACTTAATTGACTACATGCAGTATATTTTAGTCTTACCTTTTATTTTCCATTTATCTTCCAAGGGTTGTCAATTACCCTTACCATTTTATGTTACAGAGAATGATTTTGAAGTTAATCTCTTTTTTTGTTATTTTTTTTTTAAATCTGTTTTTATAAAAATTGGAAGGTAGGCAAATTGTTAAATGTATCTTATTTTACCCTCAAGTTGAAGATCTATCTTTATCCAGTGGGGAACTCTGTTTAACATTCATTGAAGCCTTTTGAACTGAAGGTTCAAGGTTTTCAGTTTAATGATAGTTTCCTTTTATTAAATCATAGATATTTGCTTCTGTTCCATTTCTCTTATTCTTGTCATCAGAGATACCATGAATAGGTAGCTTAGGTCTCTTTCTTTTGTTACCTATTTGTAGCATCACCTCACTCAAGTAATTATTTTTCCTTTTACTCTTGATTGTGGGTGAGTTCCTCAAAACCATCCTCTATATTACTGATGGGATATTCTTGCACTGTTGATTTTTTTTCTTTACATTTTTATGCATTTAAAAAAATCTCTTTTCACATATTTAATCATAACATTCTTTGCTTATCTCATCTAGTTCCTTTTTAAACTTCCTCTTAGCAGCTGCCTTTTGATCTCACTCTGTTGTCTTTTGTTTTAATATTGTTGACAATACAAGACAAATGTAGGAAATTTATGTCTGCTTCCTGCAGTAAACCTTTATAGAAAGATTGCTCTTCTATTGCAATGTATTATATTCTCCATCTGTGTTTAGAAACTCTTCACAGGTTCCATATTCTTTTGCTTCTATTTTTTCATGTTTCAACAATAAAACTTCTCTCTGTGTCTAGTATTTGTTCCCCAAACTGGATGAATGAATTCTTCTGACATCATCTCATTGTGGTCTTAAGCTTGAGGGTAGTCTGAGGACAGGAGAAAGATCTACAGCATGGAATCAAAAGGCAATTTCAGGAATAGTTAGCCTTTTGTGTGACAAAGTCACTGAGCTGGACACCCATCCTCATTGTCGAACATTCCCATTCCTGGCCCACCATGTCTGGATGAGCCACATTGCTCTGCGGGTGGTGGGGTGGGATTTGCTGTGGTGCCAGCCATTGTTTGGTGCAGCTGCCCAGGCTCTGGTCTGTCAATCTAGATGCTCTTAAAATTCCCCTTCCCTGCTCCCCTCCACATAAAGAAGAAACTTCCCCTACTCCATAACCCCCACTCAAAAGTGGTCATTCTTGACACACAGAACTTCCTACTTTTCATCCAATTTTCACTTGTTAACCCATACATAATGCACAACTCACACGCATCACCCTTCATGTGTTAACCCAGTGCTATTTCCTGTGCCTGGAATGTATCAGCGAGTATTATCTACTTTTATTTACCCTTTCAATTTCTCCTCCTCCTTAAACATCTAGCCCCGTTGTCCTCTTCCACGCCAGGAACTTTTGAGTTTCTCCAACCAGAGTTATTTCTTCTATTGTACCTAATACACATCTCCATTTCAGCCTTTGGTAAATTGCATTTTAATTGCTTAGTCTTTTGTCTCCCCAGTTAGCATATGAGTTCTAACTTGTCAAGGATGTGTTTTAATCATCTCTATTTTCCCTTCTTTGTTCTTGACATCTAACCGACAGCTCAGTAAATGTTTACATATGCACTAATTGAGTGTGGAAGCATGAACACCAGAAAACAACTCCTTCAACCCTAAGGCACTTCCTTTATCTTTGGTTGAGAAAGAGCCTGGTGGTCTGCACTGAAGCTCAGTTTTGACTGAATGTTGGAGTTGCAAGCTTCTGTGTTTTTTATCAGTACTGTGCAATTCCCCTGGCCATGCAACAGCTCACAATGCCCAACACATTGTCTTCTGCCCATAACAGGTACAGGGTGTTTGCAACCATCTCCAACTCTTCAAAAACAAGCTGTGCTAACTGTTAATTGGAAGAAGCCTTTAACTTTAAAAGGAAGACAACCTACTTTTTCAAGTTCATGTTGCTATAAATCACAGTACTTCTATAGCGACGTGCCTGTCTTTCTCTTTTGACAGAAATGCAAAATTGAATATGCCAATCCCTCTCTGCTAGGCAGGCTTTATTTTTAATATTTCAACCAAATGTCAAAGAGACAGAGGAATGTCTTGCTCTTAAGGAGTTCCTGCCTAGTGGTCATGGAGAGAAGGTTTATATAAGCCCAGGTGATAATTATACATTAGTTTTCCCTAGAACCTACCAATTGATAGGAAGTATCTTTAGATACAGAAAGTAATTCCAATAAACAAGAGTTTACTTTTATTGTCTAAATCTGTGTATTTTGTCTTCTGTCTTTGTGACCTTATTGAGCTATAGTTAGTATATGAAAAACTGCACAAGTTATACTGTACAATTTTCTAATTTGGATTATATATGTCTGTGTATATACAGATGTGTGTATATACATATCTGTGGAAACATGACCATTACCAAACCATATATGTGAACATGCACAGATCTTGTGGGTTATATGCCACCTGAATCAAGAGTTCTATATTCATAGAGCTAATAAATTTTGTTAGTGTAATGGTTAATTTGAATTGTCAACTTGATTGAATTAAGAGATGCTGATGATTAAGAGGCTTCTGGGCATGTCCATGAGGGTGTGTCGAGGAATGATTGGAATGTAGGATAGTGAACTAAAGTAGAGACCCTCCCTAAGCATGGGCAGACAGCCCAATAGGATGGTGGTTTGGATGGAATAAAAGTTGGAAGAACAAGGGAGCAGGAACAAATGCAAGCTCAGCTCTTCTTGAACAGGTTCTTGATCACTGCTTTGATTGTCTGAGGATATTGACCTCTCGCTTCTTCACTCTTTCAAAGCTGGCTCTGCCAGTGATTCTCCAGGTAGTTTCTAGAAGCCTTGGTCCTGGACTAGGGTAGCACTGTTGATCTTACTTGTTCTGGGGCTTCTGCGCCTTGGACTATGCAGTTGTTGCTTCCTCCAGCTCTCCAGCTGCGGACGGCCATTGTGGACTATCCAGCTTCTGGTTGTGTAAGCCAATCTAGTAAATCCCCTTTTTATAATCAGACATCCTGTAGATTCTGTTCCTTTAGAGAACCCTGACTAATACAGCTAGTTTTGACCTGTTGAAGACATTGGTTTGTTTTTGTTTGTTTGTTTTTGCCCTTTGACTTTGAAGCTCTTCTTAGGTTTCATTTTTTTCATGTTACCAAGACTGTCAAAATTGTAGTGATTTTCCTTTCTCTTGTGACACTGAGGCTGCTTAGCTGTGTGTGTGTTGAGGGACATTGTGTGTGTTGAGAGACAGGGAGCTCACCCACTGTAGTTCTTCCCTTTGCCTCATGGAATCACAATTATCTGAAAACCTGAGTCTTCCAGAACTTTGTGTATTTCCTCTCCCCCATTCTGACCATAACTCCAACCATGTGGATGGAAGTGAATATTTCTACTAACTCTTCTCTATCATTGAATTATTCCCATGACTTCATGACCCTTGACCTATGTCACTGACCAGTCAGTGGTAGCCATAGGGTATTCGCAACTTGACTAATTGCTAGCAGGTTTCTAGATGTGGTCTTGCTTTAACATAAGATTTCTCATCTTCTGATACACAGAGAGATTGGATATGTTGCATGCCTGGGAAGCAAAGGGTAGCTGGATAGTAGCTAGACTGGCTGCTTGGATGATGTTAGCCCATTATATATGTTTAATCTGAGTGTATAACTGAAAGCACTTTAACTTGGAATAGGAAGTTGTCACTCAGATTGTCCCCTCCCTGCACACACACATAAGGGATAATTTATTTCAGCTTTCCTAGACAGACTATTTGATGTTAAGGAAGAATCATAGTCTGTAAATCACATTGTGATCATTTGTTTGATAAATAGGACAGAGTCATATCTCCATAGAGCTATAAAAATGTTTTACAAATAGCATTTGAAGAAAGCAGGTCATCTTTTGGGGCTTGGAAAATTTTTTGTGATAGAGAGCTCTCACAGGTGTGATAATTATGTGATTTGCTCTGTTTTGTTCTTATGGTGTATTCACTGACTTGTTTGGCAATGGTTGGAAGAAGCAATAAGAACTTTCAGGGCCCAGGGAGAAGTAAATGAGGGTGGTTGGAGCAGAAGACATTATGACAGAAAAAGAGAACAAGAAAAGGAAGGGGAGAGAGAGGGAAAGGTAAAATATAGATGAAGTAGGAAAGAACTGGGGACATGGATTTTGAAACATGTGGACAACTCTTTTGATTCTAATTTATAAGAATAAAGATGAATGAAAACAGCAATGGTCATGTATTATTATTTTGGTTCCCATTGCTACATAACAAACTACCCAAAACTAAGTGGCATGAAACAACTGCTACATTACAGTCAAAGATTCTGTGGGTCCAGTCCCAAAAGGAATGAGTTGTCTTTGTTCCAGATGTCTGAGGACTAACCTGGGAAGACTCAAGAGTTGGGTGCTTGGAATCATCTGTATCTTTACTTGCATATCTGGCAGTTGATGTTGTCTATAAACAAGAACCATGGCTGGGACCAACTCAAGATGAATAGCTACACAGGTATTATATGCATCGCCTGAACCTCCTCATAACTTTTTGTTTGCTTTTTTTTGTACTGGGAATTGAACCCAGGAACCTCTACCACTGGGCCACACTCCCAGTCCTTTTTTATTTCTTCTTTAGAGGCAGGGTCTCACTAGGTTGTCAGGCTGGCCTCTCAACTTGTGATACTCCATTCTCAGCCTCCTAAGTCACTGAGATTTTAGGAATTTGCCCACACCCAGCAAGATAATGGTTTCTTACATTGGACTCACAGCTCCAGGCATGAACGTTCCAGTGAGCAATGTGTAAGGTGCATTGATTTTCAAGACATCACTTTGGAATACACAGCTCTTTATCAAAGCTGCTATGTGCCTGTGAAGACTCAAGGAGTGGGGGCATACATAAGCCTCAGCACTTTCATGAAGAAAGTATTAAAGAATTGTGGAGATATGTTTTTAAACCATCACAGTTTTGGAGTTCACATTACCTACCCTACTATAAACTCTTGAAGAATTCCTTCATGGATTTTACCATATATTTTTACCTAGTTTCTGAAATAATCTCAGAATATCACAGTAAATAAATAAGGAAGTTCGCGTAAGACATACTAAATATTATGTTAAAGTATTGGAAGGAATTGATTTTTAAGATGGTAAAGTCAATAGGAAAATGGAATACATTCAGCAAGAAAAATGAAAGGTCAAGAAGGGCAATGTTAAACACATTTAGTTTGCCCAGGAGAATGTGATCCATGGAGCTTGAGATAGTTTATCTTTTACTTATCTCTATCCAAACCATGCATGGTGGACAGCATGTAGGAAGTACTCAGTCAATACTTTTGGACTGATGAAAAAATTAACCTTAGTCTGAGTTGACCATGGACATTTCTATAAGCTCAGAGAAAGGACATTACTAGGGATGATAAACCCAGAAGAAAGAGAGATTGATGTGTCTGAGAGGATACGATACTGCCTTTGGATATTGAACCAACAGAGGAAAAAGACTTTATCTGTGATGCTCCAAAATGGAGAATTAGGACTAATGGTGAGGTTGGTTTGGAACTGGTGAAAGCTAACCAACTATAGAATGGACTGTGAATTCCACCTCACTGGTTAAACACAGCAGAAAATACTTGCTTTGTATCAAATTCAAGACATTCTAAGGTCAAAAAGATGATGGTTCAGCCTGCCCTGAAGCTGATCCTTAAAATGAACAAGGAATCTTATCTTTTTTTTTTTTTTTTTTTTTTTTTGCTAGCAGGAATTGAACCCAGGTTTATGTAACTACTGATGCATATCCCTCAGCCCTTTTTGCCTTTTTATATTTTAATTTTGCCACAGAGTCTCCCTAAGTTGCTTAGGGCCTTGCTGGGTGGCTGAGGCTGGTTTTGGACTTATGATACTCCTGCCCAGCCTCCTGAGCTGCTGGGATTATGGGCATGCACCATCACAGCTGGTGAAACATTAACAATTTTGGTTCACCTTTTTTTCTTCTTCCTTTTTAAAATTTGTTCTTTTTAGTTATATTTGACAATAGAATGTATTTTGACATATCATACACACATGGAGTCTAATTTCCCATTTCGTGACTGTTCATGATGTGGAGTTACACTGATCATGTTCATATATGAACATAGGAAAATTACATCTGATTCATTCTACTGTCTTTCCCATTCCCATCCTCCCTGCCTTCCCCCATCCCCTTGTCCAGTCCAGTGACCCTCCACTCCTCCCCAATCCCTGACTATAGTGAGTCAGCATCTGCATATCAAATAGGACATTCTGCCTTTGGATTTTTGGGATTGGCTTATTTAACTTAGCATGATTGTCTCCAGTTCCATCCATTTACCAGCAAAAGCCATAATTTCATTCTTCTTTATGGCTGAGTAAAATTCTATTGTGTATATGTACCACATTTTCTTTATCCATTCATCTATTAAAGGGCACCTAGGTTGTTGGCTCCATTGCTTAGCTATTGTGAATTGAACTGCTATAAACATTGATACAGCCATGTCACTATAGTGTGTTGATTTTTAAGTTGTTTGGGTATATGCTAAGGAGTGGGATAGCTGGGTCAAATGGTGGTTCCAAGTTTTCTGAGGAATCTCCATACTGATTTCCACGTGGTTGGACCATTTGCCAACATTTATTGTTACTTGTATTCTTGATAATTGCCATTCTGACTGGAGTGAAATGAAGTCTCACTATAGTTTTAATTTGCATTTCTCTAATTGCTAGTGATGTTGTACATTTTTTTTCATATATTTCCTGACCATTCATATTTCTTCTTCTGTGAAGTGTCTGTTCAGTTCCTTTGACCATTTATTGATTGGGTTATTTGGGGTTTTGGGCTTTTTTTTTTTTTTTGGTCAGTTTTTTGAGTTCTTTATATGTCCTGGAGATTAATGCTCTATCTGAAGTGCAGGTGGCAAAGATTTTCTCCCATTCTGTAGGCCCTTTCTTCACTTTATTACTTCCTTTGCTGAGAAGCTTTTTACTTTGATTCCATCCCATTTATTGATTCTTGATATTAATTCTTGCAACTTAATAGTCCTATTGAGGAACTCAGTTCCTGAACTGACATGATGGAGAGTTGGGCTTACTTTTTCTTCTGGTGGACTCAGGGTTTCTGGCCTAGGTCCTTGATCCACTTTGAGTTGACTTTTGTGCAGGGTGAGAGATAGGGGTTTAATTTCATTTTGTTTCATATGGATTTCCACCACCATTTGTTTAAGAAGCTGTCTTTTCTCCAATGTATGTTTATGGCACCTTTGTCTAGTATGAGATAACTATATGGGTTTGTCTCTGTGTCTTCTTGTCTTTTGGGGGCTAATACCATGCCATTTTTTTTACTATACCTCTGTATTATAATTTAAGGTCTGCTATTGTGATGCCTCCTGCTTCACTTTTCTTGCTGAGGATTTCTTTGGCTATTCTGGGTCTCTTATCACTTTGGGATTGGATTTGTGACTACATTGTTTTCATATGATTTTTATATACTCCCTGTAAGGAACATATGTTGTACAACTTTAATTCTTGATTTTCCTGGACTTGGATGGCAAATGCTAGTGATTAGTGAAATTGAAAGATGTTAAAAGGAGTCAGAAAGGTCCATGAAGGTAATGGAGAGACCTTTCCATTAACGGATACACCAACCAAGACCAAGAGAGGCGAAGGGCTTCACCCAGGGTTGCAAAGCTATTACACCAGGATTAGATTCAGGTTTTCCCATTTCTGGATCAGAGTATTTACCTTGCCATTAGAAATTCTCAAAATGGGATGAGTAAGGTACGTCTCCATTTAAAAATCTTAAATAAAAGTAAATGTCAAGATGTTTTTTATAGTTTAGCAATATTGGTGTATGCAAATTGCATGCCTCTATTCAGAAGATATGGCATGTCTGGATTAATCTTCCCCATTGTTACTTTAAGTAGGAATGACTAGTCATGTATTTTGCTAACTGAAACACATTGAATGGAAAATAAAATCACTGCCCTAGAGCCCTTTCTGACACTAATGTATGCATATTTATCTTTGCCTTCACATTCTACTAGACAGTTGTGTCTGTGAGGATGCTTCTAAAAGCGTTTCAAAGGAGGAGAAAGCTATGCCTACAGCCCTAGCTAGGTTTGACTGGTGGCTGTTTAGTCATAGATGGGATTCACAGAACCCGTGATGACAGTTCATTGGTGCCCAGAGTCAAGGTTTGCCATGGGCAAACCAGCTGCTCTTAACTTTGTGGCTAGTGTTGGTACTTGAAATGCCCAATGTTCGGAAAGAAGACAGATCTAAGAGAAGAGCAAGAACACGCTGGGACCCATGCAAATGAAGGAGAGAGCCAGCCAGGACCAACCATAACCTGTGCTGGTTGCCATTGTCTCCAGCTTCCATGGAGGCCTGAGAAACTGGTTTCCTCCCTCACCGAGCTAAACACACACAGAGCCCAAGAGATGACAAAACTGATGGAAAAACCAAAGACAAGGTGAAGCAGTTGCAGGCCAGACTATTGCCCCAGGACAATAAAGATAGCCAGCAGATCAGTGACAAGGTGCCCAAAACACAAAGGCCACATACAACTTCTGTGTTCCAAGTCCAGAGTGAAAATCTGTCCTGTGGTCCAGAAGCACATCCCAAGGAGATTCGGGGAAATGTAGTTGAGTCCAACCAGGTGGCTGAATCACAAAGCCACTGTATGGGACTAACTTTGGGACCACTCTGTAGACTTGTTAAGAGGTTTTGATTCATACAGAGTCTGGGCCCATACATAATATTTTGACAATGATGACTTGTGGTTCCCAATATGAACAAAAGTTTCTTTTAGGTATGGTAGAGGCCAGAACTATATCCCCAACCCTTACTCTCAAGTTCTTTTGCATTCTAACATAAGAAAGAGCATACACAGATGAGACATCATAATTTTAACAATTCTCCACAATGGCAGCGTCTCAGAGATTGTTCTGTTCCCTATGGGCCACTTAGGGATTCTTGCCCTTCAAACATCAAAACTCTTCTTCTTTTAATCATTTGTAGTGCACATATTTCACACATGCATTTTACATTTTCTGACATCTTATAAAGTATGACAGGGATGATTTGAGCTTTCCTGTATGATTCAGAGTCATCACTGGGAGCGTCACTTATTGTATTGTTCTATAATGGGACCAATTGTACTTGGGGCAATTTGGGTTGACGTTAAATGGCCCCATGATTGATATTGTTCTCCGTTGCTCTCAGCTGGCATTTCTCACTTTTTTCACTCTTCTTGCCTATGGCAGTATCTCTCCCTTCTTCTAATTTGCTGTTTCCATCTGCTATAGATTGAGAAACCAGGAAGCAAATCTTGTTAAAACTGTACACCATGTGTGTTAAAATAAGCCCCGATGAGAAACTGAGACAAACTCATTTTGTTGCATTTTCCCCCTTTCTCGAGAGCAATTCAGGTTCAGTGTCTCCACCAGTAGTGTTTTTTCCACTGTGTAAATAACTGGGTAAAGAACTACAGTGTGCTTCCATACAAAATGGAGGCATCCCTGGGGTGTGAGGTCACGTGGTGCCTGGAGCCTTGGTGCTCTCTGTGAACAAAGGTTTCCTGGCAGTTGTAGTAGAGAGAACTGGTGGGAGGATGGATTGATTATGTCACACAAGGCGGTGGAGGGGTGGGCTCAAAATGACCTTCCTGTGGCAACTGAGATTCTGGGGAGAGCAGTTTAATTCCAGCAAGATGTCACTTGGCCCATGAAGCTTACATTAATAATTTGAGTTTATTAATTTTATACTTTACTGCTATTTGATTTTTAAATCTTATCATTTTAAAAGATCTATAACATGGTATTATACATAAGTTTACTAGTGTGTATAACAGCAGTAAGCATGGCTGTGGGGGGAGGGTAGCATTTTATTTTGATAAGATAAACATTTTATTTTGATAAGGTAACTTCCCATGAAGCTTCAGACTTATCTGTCAAGTTATTCTAATTTCAGTTTTCTTTTCACATTAAGGAGAAATTTTTCCATTCTGCCTATCTGAGACCACTTTACCCTTCAGTCTTTCCACTAGCAGCATTAGTTTTACTCTGTGAGGCATCATATCATCATAGTCAAGAAATGGGTTTTGGGGCCAGACGGCGTGGGTTTGTATCCCACCTCTGCAAAATTATTATTTAGTTGCATGATTTTGAGCAATTTAAACTCTGTGCCTCAGTCACGTATTCAACAGAGACAATGCAAGTGTAGGCCTGCTAAGGTTCTTGTAAAGATTGAATGAAGTAGTAAATGCAAAGCATCAAGAATAATTGCCTGCTGGGGAATGAGTGCTTCGTAAATGTTGGCTATGGATATTCTGGCTTTTCAGTTACTCCAGAGCCTCCAAGCATAAAACGATGCTGAAATAAAATGAAATGAATGAAAAAGAGCCAAGCCATGAAAGTTAATACTGGCATTATAAAAGTATTGCTATAAATCCCATTTATTTAATTACCAACATTTTTAATTAATTTCAAAGCAGGATGGGCATCCCCATCAGTGTTTGGCAGAATGCCTGTGTTTGAGGATGAAGAAAATATGGAGCATGAGTGTGTGTATGGGCGCTTAATGCTTTCACGATAAAAAATGACTTCAGTCATCAATTTAAAATCCTATTCAAAGTGAAATCACATTTGCATGACAAACAACACATCTACCAATTAGAGTCATGTTTGCATGGCAGCAAGTAGAGCATTCATTAAGTCGAACACCAGTGTCCCAACCATGAAGAAGAATGACATTTTGTCTTTTTAGTTCTAGCATCAGTCCTGGAACATGAAGAGAGCCCAGCTGAATGAATGAATGAATGAATGAATCGATGAATGAATGGACAGAATAAGGAAAGAACAAATAGGAGCTGTCTGCAAAAAGTGAGAATACATGCCAAAAAGGAATACATATATATAATATAAAATAAGAAAAAGAGAGAAGATGGGTAGAAATCCATATTATTCTCAAACTGCAAATTGGTCCACCAGTGCAAGCCCCACCTTGATTGACCCTGCTTAACTGTGAGATCTGGAGTGGAAAAAATATAAATGTATGTAAAATATGTGTGTGTGTGTGTGTGTGTGTGTGTGCATGTGTGCACTCAAGGGTGTGAATGAGTGCACTTTTACATTAATTTAGTCTGGTTCTCCCCGCTTCTGCTACTTAGTCTAAACTCACAAAAGTGAAGTTAAAGGCTTTTCTTTATCTGTTGTTCCTGTCACACAGTCTGACAATTGGCCCCTTGGAACTCAGTTCAGTCTTTCTCTTACCAGGATTATTCTCTGGTCTTTAATTTATAACTCTAAAGGGGTGGCAGCAGTTTCTGATTTTTATATTTGACTACCTGCTTCTTATCCTAATTGGGGTCAGAACATGAAGGAGAAGGATCTCTGGAACCTAATCTCTAAGGGTCCTCACAAGCTGGCTTGATTTGTGCTCCCCTGTCTTTCCCTCCTATAGGATGTCAGGTTTTGCTCATCAGAAATGCTGCAAAGGCTTGCAGGAACCACTGTCACTGGTTTCCTCCTTGGGGACTCTCATCAGCTCCTCTAAGCCTGGATTATGCCCCACAGAAACCACAGAAGGTCCTAGACACAAGACAAAGGGATGTCCCTAATGAGTCATGGGTTCTGGGTATGTAATCTTACCTTCCAATTCTTTCACCTTTTCTGCACTGCCAGCCCCTGGCTTGGATCTACAAGCATTTATGTTGCTTCTTGCTGTAATTGTGTAGGTGCCCACAGTGTGCTGAGTCCTGGCTGACTCTGGTCTCCTGGTCCTCAGGCCTCTCTGACTATTGCTGAACTTCTGCACAAGACAGGCCCAGGACCTGGGCTATGATTCAGGCAATCTTGTGGCCTAAAGAAGGTACAGTTAAGAAGACCTGGATTTGAATCTCAGCTCCAACTCTCTCTACTCATAGCTATGGGAAAATGACTACTTCTCTGAACCTAATATTCTTATTGCAACATGAAGATACTGCTTTCTCCCTCCCAGTGTTAATAGGAGAATAAAAAAATATGTCTCCTGTGACTCCCCCACATTGTTCCTAGAGTGTGAAAAACCTCCTCCAGAGTGGATGCTTAGTAATGACTAGTTCACGCCTTGCTTAACCCCTGTAGAAATGCTTGCCCTACTCTTTTCACACCAGGGGTCCAAGAGAAAAAACAATATTAAGAGATCAAAAGATGGTGCTGTTCAAGCCCGAGTTTTCATCTGTGGCAGACTACAGCTTCCACCATTATGCAGTTGGCCCTCTATCCACGGTCCACATCCAAGGATTCAACTGAAAAATTCAAAAAGTTTTTGTTATCATGTCTTAATCGTCTATATCAATGGTTCATGGTGATATTTCAATACATGCATACGGTATTACCAGATCAAATTCAGTCTCCTTGTGTCTACTCTCTACTCCTTTTCCAAACTCTTTTAATCACTAATCTACATTTGAATTGACTGTATTGCTTTTTAATTTGAAAACATTTGAAAAAATATGCATCTGTACTGAGCATGTACAGCTTCTTTCCTTGTTATTTTTGTTTTTTGGTACTGGGGATTGAGCCCAGGGGCGCTTAATCACTGAGCCACATCCCTAGCCCTTTTTTGTATTATCTTTGGAGACACGGTCTCGCTGAGTTGCTTAGGGTCTTTCTAAGTTGCTGAGGCTGGCATTGAACTATCCATCCTGCGTTAGCCTCCTGAGCCGCTAGGATTATAGGCGTGCATCTCCATGCCCGGCTTCCTCCTTATTTTCTTAAAAATACAGTATAGCAACTGTTTACATAGCAGTTACATTGTAGCAGGTATGTAGAGATGATTCAGTCATCCAGAGATGATTTAGAGTGCATGGACAACAACGGGGGAGAGGAGGAAAAGGGGAGGTTGGTGATTAAAACCAAATTCCTTACAAGTATGATTTTGTCAAAATGAACCCAACTACTATATACAATGCTCTAAAAAAATTATGAAAAATGAATAAAATAAAATAAATTAAATAATAAAAATAAAGTGTATGGAAAGGTTTCCATAGGTTATATACAAATATTATGCCCTTTTATACAGGGACTTCAGTTTGGTATCCATGAGGAGACCTGGAACCAATCTCCTGTGGATGCCAAGGACTGCTATTCCTGCATCTGAGGCCCTTCCACGTGTCCCAGCAGACCTGACGGGAGGCTTTGGGGATGGCCACTGTAAGTCTAAACCCTGGTGAAGAGTGTGGCCTTTGTGGCAAGAACACTTGCATTTGAATATTGAGTCAAAGCAGCGTGACCTTGGCGAGTCAAATAACTGTCTCTGCAGTGCTCTCTCCAGGGCATCCCCTTCAAAGGCAGATGACAATTTTAGTTCTTGGTGCAGCCCAGATGCACAGTTGGCCCTCCATCAATACTAACTGCCATTGTCTTGAGGATTACTCTAACAAAGTCTGAACTGGGTGTGGACTGAACGTCAATTTGCTTTCCTATCAAATGACTTCTTCCAAAACTCTGTGCCTAATTTCCCCTTTCTGTCCCTTCTTACTATCTCCGTCAGATCTCCTAGTTCTTCTGGTGACTTTCTGATATTTTCCAGTCTGTGCTCATGTTCTCTCCCCACCACTCCAGAGCTGGTCACGCCTTGGTCTCAGGGATCAGTTTGAAGCATACATAGATTTCACATTCTCCCTCCTTTTCCCCTTCTCTGGTGTGTTCAGGTTTGCAAGTGGACTGTTATGGTTTGGATGTGATGTGTCCCCCAAAAGCTCACATGTGAGACAATGCAGGAAGGTTCAGAGGAGAAATGATTGGGTTTTAAAAGTCTTAACCCAATCAGTGAATTAATCCCTGGTGGGATTAATTGAAGTGGTAGGGTGTGGCTGGAGGAGGTGGGAATTGGGGCATGGCTATGGGGCACATGTCTTGTATCTGGAGAGTGGAGTCTCTCTCTGCTTCCTGATCACCGTGATGTGAGCTGCTTCCCTCCACCACCCTCTCCCACCAGATGTTCAGCCTCACCTTGAGCCTTGAGGAATGGAACCAGCCTTCTATGGACTAAGACCTCTGAAACCATAAGCCCTCAAATAAACTTGCTCCTCTACAGTTTTGCTGGTCACATCATTTAGTCACAGCCACCAAAAAAGCTGACTAAAACATGAGATGAGAGGAGGAAGTACATTTTTTAAGGTAGTAAATGCTTGCAGCAGCAATCTTGTGGCTGTCTTGGTGGGCCCTGGTGGTTCTTTCCTGGCAGGTAGAGGAGAAGAGGGGCAGGGAATAAAGGAAAAGAAGCCAGGAGGGGCCTGAGGTGGAGGTAACTGTGGCTGACTTCTTTCAGCTGCTTCTCCTTTTGGGATACCTGAGTTCTTGCTGCTCAGGGATCCCTCAGGGTAATTAGCCGTCCTGGGCAGGAAAATAACAAGACAGCATGAGTCCAGCTGCCAGGACCCTTGGAAGGTGTCCTCACATCCTTGTCACGACAGACAGGTGGTGCTGGCACAGCTGCCCCACTGCTACCTCCTCTCTCTGCTCTCTGCCATCCCCCTCCCACTGTTTCCTCTCCATCCCTGCAAACCTTCCTATACCTGCAGCTGCAGACCTCAGAGAATGGGAGCAGATGTCCAACCTGAATGAGATCTTAGTCTTTACTGTTTGTAGACACCTCAGTCTCTGCCAACAGTACCTTTTCTCACTTAGGGGGAGCAGCAGCATGCTGGGAAGAGAGAAAGTCATGCTATTCACCCCGAAAGGTGACTAGCAGCCCAAGTTCCTCCCCAGAGTCCCTCTGGTCTCTTGGTGCATGAAGATAGTTGGTCCACGTCTAACTCTTAATGAACTCCAGAGAGGGTGTCTTCTTGACTGGGAGTCTCTCTTTAGAATTGAGAATTTGTTGTTTCCAGGCTTGGGAGTTTATTCACAACTTTTAGACATGGTCCGACCCATGGAGATGCTCTGTGCACATGTCAGTAAGTAGGAGAAGACCACAGGATTCACGTCATTATTATTGTCATGGAAGCACATGAAGGTGTCTGGATATAAAAAGTGTCATTCATGAAAGCCTTCAGTACATGAGAGTTATAAGTCAAAGAAGAAAAAAAGCAGAGAAAGATTGGAGGGTAAATGTGAATCATAAAGCACAGGATGGAATGAGAAAAAAAGGAGAAAAGGAAATTAGCATGAATTATTTCAGGAGTGAAGCTGAAGCTGATTTGTGCCTCTATTATCACATTATATGCTCTATCTCCCGATACTCTTCACCCAGCTGGTGTGTTAGTGAACTGTGGTCATAGTTTTCATGCAACCTCACTGGTCTACTGTAGCAGGGTTTACTTCTCACTGGAGCTAATGCCCATCATGGACTGAGGGGGATTTCATTCCACATAGTCTCTCAGGGCCCCAAGTCGATGGAAGCAGCATCTTCTTGCAACACAGTGATGTCAATAGTTGGCTTGAGTTTCCCCATGTTCTGGGAAGACAGGCTGCAATGGCTTTTTAGTCCTTCAGCATATAGATGACACATGCCACTTCCATTCTCAGTGGTGGCTATAACTAGTGCTGGTCACTAGTGCTGTCATGGGGCTAAGAAATGCTGTCTCCTGGGTGCCCAGGAAGAACTAGAGGACTGGAACTACTGGGAGCACTGGTGATCTGTCTGCAGGGCTTCTGTGTGACCAGCTGGTTGTAAGAGAAAGTGTTGGGGGCCCAACCATGACAAGAGGGGAGGAGGAGCAGAAAGACTGCTCCATCAGTCATTCCTGCGTCCAAACCCATCTGACTCCTGACTTCTCTTCCAGACTGATCACTATTAGCATATGGAGAGACTGCAGATTTCTGTGTTCCTTTTGTCTGCAAATTCACTTAATCCACTTACTAGTTCTAACAGTTATTTGGTGGAGTCTTTAGGGTTTTCTCTATATAAGGTTATACCATCAGACCTCAGAGACAATTTGACTACCTCCTTATCCATTTAGATGTCCATTTTTGGTTGTTTTTTCTCTCTCTCCCTTTCCCTCTCTCTCTCCCCCCCCCCTTGTTTCTCCCTTGTCCCTTTGTTTCTCTTCTATAACTGTTCTGGCTATTGTTTCCAGTTTTAATACTGAATAAAAGTGGTAAAAATGAGAATTCCAGATATTAGAAGGAAAACTTTCCACTTCTTTCTGCTCAGTATGATGTTGTTATGCGTTTGTCATATATAGTCCTTGTTGTATTGAGGAATGTTCCTTCTATACTAAATTTGTTAGAGAGGTATTTTTAATCATGAAGGGAGGGTGAATTTTATCAAATAATTTTTCTGAAAATGAAAAATTTTTCAGAAAAATGACATTTTTTCTGAAAATTTTTCTGAAATTTGAAATGATCATATGGTTTCTGTTCTTGATTCTGTTAAAGTAAGACATCGCATTTACTGATTTACCTCAGATGTTTCTTTGTTGATTTTCTGTCTGTGAACACTGTGTTCATTGCTGAAAATGGAGTGTGCATATATACAATGGAATCTTAGAAAAGGAGATTCTGTCACATGTTACAACATGGATGAAACTTGCTATGGTTTTGTTGCTGGATGGCCCCCAAAGGCCCATGTTTTAAAAGTTTGGTCCCCAGGGTGGTGCTATTGGGAGGCCCTGTGGCTGTTCATAAAGTGGGGCCTTATAGGAGGTCGTTAGGTCATTGGGGGTGTATCCTTAAGGGAATCTTTGGGACCCAGTCCCTTCCTCTTTCTATTTATTCCATGGCTTGTGAAGTGATCAGTTTTGCTCCAACACACACGCACATACACACACACACACACACACACACCATGATGCACTGCTTCATCATAAGCCCAAAGCAACAGAATCAACAAATCATGAACTGGAAACTCCAAAACTGTGACCCCAAACAAACCTTTTCTATCTATACATTGACTATCTAAAGTATTTGGTCGCAGTAATTGAAAGCCCCCTAAACACAAACCTTGAGGACTTTCTGAAATAAGCCAGTTGGGAGGAATAAGAAATTGCTCCATGGTATTAAGTTCCAGTTAAGCAGGATGAGTAAGCTCTAGAGAAGTGCCATTCAACATAGGGCCTATGGCTGACAATACAGTGCTGTGCCCTTCAAAACTCATTAGGAGGACAGGCAACGAAGCGAACAACCCCCAACCCCCACCCAATTATAATAGCAAAAGGCCACAAGGAAGCTTTGGAAGGAATTGGGGAGTCTATCACCTTAACTGTGATGATGATGTCATAAGTTTGTGTATGTCCAAACGCCACATTGTACACATTCAATATGGGCAGTCCCAGCCAGGCACTGTGGCATGTGCCCGTAATCCCCATAATCAGAAGACAGAGACTGGAGAATTACATGTTCAAGTCCAGCCTCAGCTACTTAGGAAGACCCTGTCTCAAAATGAAAAATAGAAAGGGCTGTGTGTGTGGCTCAGTTGTAGGCCACTTGCCTAGGATGGGGAAGGCCCTGGGTCTAACCCCCAGCACACCCTCCCCCAACACACACAACTTTGTAAGGTTTTTTGTATATTAATTATAGGTCGATAAGGCTGTTAAAAATCTACATAGCTGACTAGGTAGGTTACATTTGTCAATTTAATTAAACTCTTTAAACCTCAACTTTTCTATCTGTAAAATAAGGAGCTAGATACCTATTGAGATTGGATTTTTGTAAAGATCCTAACCCTAACCCTAAATTATCAGCATGAAGCGCATAATGCCTTTTTACTGGATATTAGGGTAAGAGGTTTGCCTTGACTCCTGTAGGTGAGTAGGAAGTGTGCTTCTGCCCCCTCTTCCCTTTTGACAACTAGCCACAAAGGAGAACTTGTGGATTTAATTGCTCAGAGCCTGGAACCCAGTGGATTTTTGCATTAACTTTCTGACCTATGTATTTTTTCATCTTCCTGGAGTCTAATAGCCGCAGAGAAGTCACAGTGATTCTCCCAAAAGAGAAAATTCTCCCAACTTTCTGTTTCTTGCTTAATACACTCCAGCATCACCTGTTCTTAAAATAAACTCTGAAGTCCTGACCATATTTATAATGACTTGTCATTTCTACACCATCTGTCTTTGTTACCCTCTCCCACCTCACTTATTACCCACTCCCACTTCCCTTATTACTGTCTGTGCTCCAGCCCCTTTGGCTATTCCGATATTATGCTGAAGTCTTCCTTACCTCAGGACCTTTGCACATGATGTCTCTGCTCTATTATGCTTCCTTGGCTGCTTATACAACTGGCATCTTCTTATTCCTCAGATCTAACTCAAATGTTTCCTATGAAAAACCTTCAAAAACCACCCAAATCATCCAGAGCCTTTGCCATTTACTCACCAGCATTGTATAATGTTAATTGCTTTGAAATCCCCCATTGTTTTCAATTATTTTTCCTTAGCTTACTTAATTATACTGCTTCTCCCATAATAATGCAAACTCAGTAATTTGTAGTGAACTTACATGACCTACCATATCCCCGGTGCCTAAAACAGTACCTGACAGATGGTAAGCACTCAGTAAATGATTGATAAATGTATGAAAAATATTAGGCCAAAATTACTTCCAGAAAGAATCATTGTGAATTGAAAGCTAGCATCCATGAGCCGACTCTTCCATCATGTAGATGACAAGCAGACAGGCTGGGAGGACTGATCAAATCTCTCTCGTCTGCTTGCTCTGCACCTGCAATCAGGTTGGTAGTTTAGGGCCTGCCCTGAACACCTGATCAGATTTAATTTGGAGAGGAAAGAAACACTAAGCTGATGCCACATTTGCTGTTCAGGTTTTCCAGAAAGCTGTACTGTGCTTGCCATAGACCAAGCACTAAGTGCTTGGATTGTAACTCTGTTGCTCCTAGCATAGGTCCCTCAGCATTTATGGGCACTGGATATAATGACAAAACGCTACAATGTATTAATGTCTGACCTGGACCCACATGGGGAAATGCACTCAAACTGAATACTTGGGCACAAAGAACTACTGGAAAGGAACAAAACTCGGGGCCCAGTTTTAGAACCAGTTGTGGCCAGGCTTGGGCTGTGAAGGACAGCACTGATGAAGCGACTTTGCAACTGAAAGACTTAATTGGGGCTGAATGAGGCTTGTCCTGGACCTCACTACCAAATAGCACTAGCTTATAGTTTTGGCTTAGGGGAAGAGATTTTTCCTGGAGTGAAAGGCAGTGGTTTTATTTCTCCTCATAGAATGCATGTGGGGAAGGCAGGATTCTGACTGGAGAGGAAAGGCAGGGAGGGAGCACTTCAAATTCTAAATTTCAGAAGTAAATGTTGTGCTTGGGACTGACCTAGAATTGATTCTCTGCATTAGAGTCGAGGGACCCTTGTGGTTTTAAGGCAAGATCAAGAAATAAAGAGAGAGAGAGAGAGAGAGAGAATAGATAAGGGGATAAGTGAATTAACTAAGGCAGGAAGAATTAGCAAAGGGAGGAGGAGGAACCTATAGATGTCATTTGTCTCTAAAGACACAGATTTAGGCAGCTCCAAAGTTAGCACATAATCAAAGAAAGTTTGGGGCTTTCTGGAAGTCTTAGAAAAAGCCTGTGGCAATGCAATGAATTTCTTCTTGGGAAACTTCTACCAGCCAGAGCTAAGTTCACGGGTTGACTCCTGGCAAAGCTGAAACCCAGCTTTCTCTTTCCTTTCCTTCCTGCTCAGTCTACACCCCACTTCCAAATAGCAGTCTCTTTTGTGGCAGGATAGCAACATGGCACTACCAATTTTCCTTAGGGAAAAATATTTCTTCAGAAGATAAAGCTGGTCTGTATTTTATGTGTGTGTATGGGGTGGGAGTGGGGGGTCTTGTACCATAGAAGACATGCATCTCTATTAGTACACTTACTTGACGCTCTTTAAGATAAAAAGAGTCAGAAATCCAGTTTAGTAAATAAAAGGAAAGTGATTAATTCAAAGGACTGAAGGTCTTAGGGTAGATCAAACTGCAGATTGAATGCCTACAGAGGTTTATATACTGCCTTTAGAATTCTCTTTGTTGGGGACTGTCACTCCCCACCACTCAGAAGTTTGTTTCTGCTTGCATTTATTTTTAATTAGGTTGTCCCATGTGGTAAACAGAATTTTGTCTTCTGTTAGGCCTGCAGCCCCAATCACTGCAAAAGCTTATGTTGTCATTAAAATTCTTGCTATCCAAAGAAAAATGTTTTTTAAATGCTGGCATCTATATAAATCCCTCCAAAGGGCTTAGATTGGTCTTGCCTGGGTCTTGTGTCCAAATCGAAACCAAGGTATCCAAGTTGTAGAAATTAGGTCACTGATGCCCCATCTTGGTGATGGTCCTAACCCTGGACCTTCTGTGGAGAAGACAAAGCCACTTGATTGACAGCTTCATTAGAATCTGATGCGTGTGTGAGGGGGTGGGGCTCAGTTACCTAAAGGAAGGGTGCATAGTCCACATAAAAGAACACACCTCTTATGTACTGACCTTTCTGTGCTTTGGAAAACAAGATTGGTGGAAGTTTAGGATTGGATTAATTTCTTTTTGTGTCTGCTTTTTCTCACATTTTTATTGGTGCATTATAGTTGTACATAATGGTGGCATTGGTTGTTACACATTCATACATGTTTACAATGTAACAATATAATTTGGCCAATATCACTCCCTGTGTTTGCCCTTTCCCTTCCCTCTGCCTTCCCCTGACTCCTTTCTTCTACTTTACTGATTTCCCTTCTGGTTTCATGAGATTCCTCCCCCATCCCCACCCCCATCACCTTTTCTTTTCCTTTTCCTCCCTGGTTTCCGCATGAGAGAAAACATACCACCCTTGACCTTCTGAGTGTGACTTATTTCACTTACCATAATAATGTATCAAGTTCCATCCATTTTCCTGCAAATGACATGTTTTCATTTTTCTTTATGACTGAATAAAACTCCATCGTGTATATATACATGGCATTTTCTTTCTCCATTCATCCATTGATGGACACCTAGGCTGGTTCCATAGTTTGGCTATTGTGAATTACGCTGCTGTGAACATGGGTGTGCATGTATTGCTATAGCATGCTGACTTTAATTCTTTAAGATAAATACCAAGGAGTGGTTTGGCTGGGACATATGGTGGTTCCATTCTTAGTCTTTTGAGGAACCTTCCTACCGATTTAGGATTGGATTAATTTCATTTAGAAGTACCAAAGTTAAGTACCCTAATGTGTAACCAAGAAGTTAGAGTGAAATCTTTTGCCTGATTAAAGCATAATGAGAAATTAAGGGAGAATTTGCTTTATAATTTTGGGAGAATTCTATTTCTAGAAAAGAAAGTGATTTTCACTTTCAGACCTTGATTTGTTTTTGGTTTACTATTGTTAAATTCAAACCATCCTTATTTTGTAGCTCAGGCTCATTGGACAATATTTAGGGAACTTTATTGGTTGTGCATATTTTGAGATGGAAAGTTATTAGAGATAACTAGATAACTAGAGAAAAGTGTTTTTCCTACGTTCATCCTCTCAACACTACATTTCTGTTACCAGATGTATGGAGGTTTATATCCTCACACATGAAGCAATTCTCCAATGGACAGCACCTGAGTAGCCTCTAATTCATTTGAAACCTGACACTATCTATGTGGAACTAGCGTCAGATCCCAGGGCTGAGTTCAGTCCCACAAGACTGCCCCTGCCTGCAGATGCCAATCAAAACTAGTGGGTTGTCACCTAACTTCTGACCAACTGGCTATATATAAATCAGAGGTTCCCATGACACCCCTATCATGCTTGGTCAATTTGCTAAAACAACTCACAGAATTCAGGGAAATATATTTGCTCATTTATTATAAAGGATATTACAAAGGAAACAGATGAATGGATGCATATGGCAAGTCATGGGAGAAGGGGTGCAGAGCTTCCATGCCCTCTCTGGGTGCCTACCCTTCATGTATCTCCACATGTTCAGCTACCCCGAAGCTCTCTGAACCTAGTCCTTTTGGGATTATATGGAGGTTGAAGGTGAAACTAAAAATTCCAACCTTCCAACCATGCCTTGATCTTTCTGGTGATACCCCCATCCTGAACCAATCTAAGTGTCCCCAGCCACCAGTCAGCTCATTAACATTCAAAAGGCACTCATCACTTCAGAGATGCCAAGGCCTTTAGAAGCAGAGCAGACCATAGATATAAGATGCACCTATGATACCTTCTTTTATGTATATCTTATCATAACTTGCAAATCACCAAAGTAAACTAGAATGAGAATATTTTGTATGCTGTACTTTGGAATAAACCTGATTAAATAATAATAAATAATAAACCTGATTAGCTTTCTGTGGGCCACAGATACACTGTCACTCCCAGGTTTTGAGATCATGCAAAGAAGGAGTGGGGACTCCATGTGGGTGAACTCCTGGTGTGACAGTAGGACTTCTCACTTTCCTGTGGGGACAGCCATATCCCTGTTGACCCTGGGTTTGCTTGTTTAGACCGGAGCTTATGGAAGATTGTGTGAGCTGCAGTTGGTATGATGATTCTGCCTCTCCGCAGCCTGCCTCCTCTTCTCATGGAAGAAGGCATGACTTCAGTGTTCCTCCTGTGCTTGTCCTCATGACAATCCCCTTTCTACTTTTCTTCTCCTCCTTCAACACAAAAATTGCATATATTCTAGGACCTAATTGAGGTTCTCATTTTTGTTTCACTCATCTGCTTGTCTATTTCTATAAAACACTATCTATAGTGATTCGATTACATTGACTTTATAATGTTCTGATGCTGGTAAGACAGCTTTCCCCATAGCTTTCTCTTGCTTGGTTTATTAGCCACTTTCTGCCAAATGAAAATTTAAAGTAGTACATGCAATTAAAAATGCCTGTAGATAATCTAGTAGAATGGCAGCAAATGTAGACATTAATTTAGTGAAAGTGGTCATTTGGTGATATTCAGAGTCCCTGTCAAAAAACTGGTAAGTAAAACATTTACTACAATATCTGCTATGTGACTACTGTGTTTATTTAGTTTTTTTTTTTTATGTGGTGCTGGGGATCAAACCCAGTGACTCATGCATGCTATGCAAGTGCTCTACCACTGAACCACATCCCCAGCCCATGACTACTGTGTTAATGCTAGCAAGTATCATTATTATTATTTGCATATGTTTGAATCTTGATTTTTTCAGTAAATTTTATAAATTTTAAGAAGTAACTTCTATGCTTTTCTTCTTAAAGTTACAGGAATAATATAATATTTCACAGTGAATAGAACTTTTAAAATATATTCATTTTAAGTATTTATTGCTAGCTATATAAAAGCATTCTTTTTAATTATGCATTTTAGATCCAATTTTTCAATTACCCCTTACCCAATTATCTTATTAATTATAGTTTTCAACTCAAATATTTGAATTTCACATATATGGTAATGTCATCTAAAAAGGACTACATACATTTTCTCAGCTTTCTATTTTTAAATGATTTTTTCTCTTAAATTATTTTATTTTTCCCAGGGGTTTGGGAAGCTGAGGCAGAGGGATCACAAGTTCAAAGTCAGCCTCAGCAACCTAGCAAGGGCCTAAAGCAACTTAGCCTGTCTCAAAATTTTAAAAAATTATAATATAAGGGCTGAGGATGTGGCTCTGTGGTTGAGAATCCCAGGATTCAATCCCTGGTAAAAAATAAAATTATTTTATTTTTGTGTAAGCTAAAAGGAAATTTGCGCATTGAAACCTCAAAAGACCTTGGACATGCCTACTAACCTAGTTAGAGGTTCTTCTCCATGTGTCTCTTTTTTCCCATAGGAATTTCCCCAAATATTTAAAACCCACAAATTTCACTGTATATACAGCCTAAACCGGAATAATCTATAATTATATCATTTCACACTGTGCAAAATCCTCAAAAACTACTGGTACAATAAAAAAAAATCAACAGCAAGGAAATTTTATTATAAGACATTCATATAATTTGATCCTTCTCCAACTCAAACTGATCTACAATAGACATGATCTCTTTAAACCCCTCCAATGAAGTTCTGACAGTGATCTATATGCCCTAGAACAAAAGAGCAATCGATGCAGTACCTTGCAAAAGGTCAAACAGCAATATGCCGCACTAAAAAGATTAAAAAGGAGCCAAAATTTGTTAACAAAACCATTACATGCACAAAATTTAAAAAAAAAATGGGAAATTTGGAGTTTATTTATAATAGCAAAGGTGATTCAATAATATAAAAAATTAAGAAGACATTCAATGCTATACAAGAAAACTGAAGGTGATTTCACTGATGATGGAGATTTGAGTTCTTAACATTCTTTTTTTTTAAATTTCAAATGTGTTGTAAGAAGGACATAACCAGTGTATTTTACAAAGACATAAATGTATACATCCCAGCAACACAAATGGGGTGTTTGCCTCTGATTATTTATATTTTTCTAATATAAATTTAGAACTTTTGTATATAAATAAACATGCCTTCATAAGCATACACCTTTGTAGTGCAGCTTACTAACAAATCATCCGAGCTTGAATATTTTTAATTAATGAGAGCAGGTATGCTTTTGATGTAGGGAAGGGATAGAAGAGAAATTGCCCATTTTACATTGGTATCCTGTCCTTGGGAGCTTGTGGAAGATGTTCCTGTGATTGGGAACATCAATACCTCAGCTCGCATGAGTGCTAAGTCAGGAAGGCTGGTGACCACCCCGATAGCTTCTTCACTCGAGTGATCGATTCTTTTCTGTTTCCTGGTGAATGTGCTTATCTTCTGTACTGTGGACGGAAGTCTAGCAACTCCATCAGTCACTTTGAAGCTTGAGATGGGGATTTCCAGCTTAAAAGTTGTTATCTCATGTAACTTTGGATGCATCCCAGCTAAAGGCCTCTGCTACTCCAGTCCAGCTGGGTGAGGTAGAGACCCTGAAACTGATCAGAGTGTGTGTGTTCATCTGTGGTACCCTAGTAGTTCTGACCAAAGAAACCATTATTTTTTTCTGCAACAAAGAGGGGTTTCAATGATTTCTAGGTGGGCTCTAATATAACTAATCCTGCTGTATTCATTGGCAGTTAAACAGGTAGCTTCTGATTGCCCAGTGAAGAGAATGGTCAGTGTGTCTCCTCCCAAGGAGCACAACAGCTTCTTGTTGCTATGGGAACTGCCCCACTGATTCCTCAAGTCACATCATCATGGGTATCCTGTGGTTTGGTCCACACATCCAGCAGTTCTCACTTCCAGCTAAGACCTCTCTGGTTTTTATTGGGAAGGTGCCTGTTTCCAGCAAGTGCTTCAGGATAGTAACTTCCTTTTCAGCATTAGGGACAAATATGAAAGGAAAACATGCTTTAAAAATTTGCTCCAGGTGGTTTAGTAAAGCTGTCTGAATGGAAATAACTGATTCCTGGAAATGGCCACTAACAACTGCTCTTTTGGAAGTGGCTAGAGGCATGCTCTTCATCTAGAGGGTTCCCAGAATATTGATATTTTCATCTGTCCAATATGACTGCCAGACTTCCTTTTGATGATGAGCTTCGGGAACCAGTTGGTCTCCAAAAGCAGCCCAAGAACAACTATCTTTTTGTTCATCCCAAAGCATTCCAAACTGCGACTTTGCTAGGACCAGCTAAGTTGAAGTTGGCAAAGTCATCAGTCTTGAAAAGCACTGCTGTCATCTTGAACATTTGGCACTGAATAAAAATCTCCAAACTCCCTATCTTGCCCATTGTTTGGTTTTGAAATAGGTTCAGTGCCTGTTCCACTAGACTTTCTTGCCAACTGACGTTCCTCTGAGAAACCATCGGAAGTCTGTTTTAGGTCTGACTCATTTCCACTTGACAAGAAGTAGCATTTGTATCCTCCAAATTCTCCAAATCATCAATTGGTTCTCTAAAGTGTGGCAAGTGCTCTGAGGACTCTCCAAAAGTAACATTGCTCACTTTTGAATCTTGAGTACCAGTAACCAGAAGTGGAGTGGTGTCACCAAAGTCATCCTTGCTGGTATTGTTGCATGTAATAGTGTCATTACTACTATCATCATTTTTTACACTTACGGAATCATCCAAAACATTTTCTTTTATAGGATCAATATTTGGGCTTTGGGAATTAGTCAACTTTCTACTTTCTTCTTTGGAAGAAACAACTTCTTCATTAGCATCACAAGTTTTGGAAGAATCCAGGCATAGGTCAGAACAATTTGAAGTAAATAAATCAAGATTTCCATCAGTTTTACATTCCTCTTTCCTAAAAGCTTCTGAATAATTACCTGAGTCTACCAAACTCCAAGCATTTGATGGAATACTTGAATTTAAAAATTCATCCTATAGCAGTGTTGGAAGTCCTTGTTTTTCAGCACTAAAACCTCTATTATTCTCTAAGTTTATTTTGGAAATATACCTGATCCTCTCCATCAGTGTCTCCTCTATGATCAAAGCTTCCACTCGAAAACACTTCTTTTACAGAATTCAGTTCACTGACTTCTAATCTTTTTGCTTTCCTGAATGGCTAGTGCATCACTATAATTTAAAACTGCACATCTCATTTCTTCTAGTTGTATCCTTTTCTTCCTGGAAAATGCTGTAAAATCTGCAAATTCCTCAACAGGACTACATGAAATTCTAAATTATACCCAGTGCCATGGGTGCTCAGAGGCTTTTATTCCTTTGAATTAGCCACATTGTCCAGATCATCTGTTCCTTGAGGATTTAGTCTCCAACCCTGCAAACCTGGAGAAACAGAATCTCCAGACAGGGAGGTCTTTGCCTCTCTAACAGCTTGATTTGATGATGGATATTTTTATCAGTTCTAAAATCTCCTGGAGGGAACTTTTGAGTGTTTCAACATTCTGTCTCTGCTCTACTAAATTCATTTAAATTTCCTGGACTTTCCATGCCATCAGTGGGAGTATCTAAGGTTTCAGATGAAATCATTCCTTTCCTGGTAGAAAGTAAAGCTCAGACTGCCCTTTCACAGGAGTAGAAAGTTCAACTGTGATGTCCTTATCACTACCATTTTTAATGGATTTAATGCATGGAAGGCTACCTATGTTTTCTGAGAAATCATGAATTGATATAAAATAGTTTGAAAGTACAAACTCATCCTTGGGACAAATATAATTAGTGGTATGAAAATTGACAAAACCCTGTGCTAGAAGGGATCACTTCTGAAAAATCCATCAAATTCTCCAAATTCATCCTCTTCTCATCCTCTGCTCCATTGTCTAGTGGTGGGGAGGATGAAGAGTACCTGTGAATGATGTCTGGCTCCACTGTCAGTTGGTTTCAAAGAATGAATTTATACCCAGCTTGTTCACAGTGTCTGGGATGGGCATGGCTCAGGAAGGCTGGAGGACCTAGCTCTCCCTGGAAGGACCGGCTGTTCGGTGCTGGTGAGAGCAGAAGGCAGGCTGCTCCCATCCAGTCTGCTCCCAGCAATGCCACAGCAGCACAGCCAGAGTTTCAGTGCCCCTGTGGGGTCCTCATCCACTACCCTCCCTGCCCATTCCTCTTCTGTTCTTTAAATATTTATATCCAGCAATGGTAGCTCGGCCAACCACAGACGCTCTCTTTCTCTCTCTCCACCTAAAGAGAAGACAAGCCTGTCTGTCATTCCCTTTGACCATCGAAGGGAAAGAGCAAAGGGCTGGACACAGAGTAGTAAGCAAACGTTTCATAGAGGGGGAAGCGAGGGTAACGTGCAGCGTAGGGACTGCAGAGACCACCTCGAAGACAGGAGGGCATGGTGCTCACAGGGCTGGAGTGTTTAAGGAAACTGAGTCCCTTGTTCTTCCCTCAATTTCCCTATCCCCTTTCATTGGTTTATTACCCTCTGGATATCCCTCAGAGGATTTTCTTTTTGCAGGGTCTACTCTGGTTGACAGGGTCATTGGGTAGTTGTGACATCGTTTCCTTAATAAGAGAGGGTTCCAGTAACTGGGTTGCAAGAGATGATGATGATGACATTTTCTGGAAACTGTAGTGCCCCTCGAGGGGTTATAATTAACTATAGCTAACCGGGACTGGGGGCGGGGGTGGGGAGGGGGAGTGTCTTAGCATACCAGACCCCACTTCCCTGTTGCTCATCTGTTTCTGTTAGGATCCCTAGGATTTTAAGTAATAATTCCCTCAAGGCAACTTAGCAAGACCCTGTCTCAAAATTAAAACAATAGATAATTAAAGGGTTGGGGATGTAGCTCAATGGTTAAGCACTTGGGTTCAATCCCCAGTACCAAAACAAAACAAAATGGCGTCCATCAATCTTGACCTATTCTATTTGTTAGAAGGGAGTCACTAAGCTCAGCCCACATTCTATGGGAAGAGAGAACATAGGATATGAATACTAGGACAAAAGATTCAGGGAGGCCATTTAAAAAGCCATCTTACCACACATGTAGAGCACAAAAGCTTAGTAGTATGGACTTCATCAAAAAAGCTATGGAGGGCAGGATTCAAGATGGCAGGCTAGAGGAAGGCTGCATTCCTACTTGCTCCATGGATTCCTACTTGCCTGGGATTCAAACAGCAGGAATATGGCTCTCAACAAGATTTTATATTCAAATCACATATAAGGGGTCCCCAGTCGCCACTCTGGAACCAACTCGGCCAGGCTGCGCTTGGCCCGGCCGCAGGCAGCTACCACCCAGGAGCGCTGGACCCTGCAGCTGCTTCAGAGTCACCGACCTGGGTCTGCACCAGCTAGCAAGTGATTGCGGTCCACAGCAGTGGCTTTAGAGTCACTGGCCAGGCTCCGGCACCAGCCAGCAACCTCCCAGGCAGAGACTGACCATCTCCGGCTGCCTGGGGCCTCGCCGGGGCTTCTGGAGACGTCTGGCCAGGAGCCTCTGGGATCACTGACTCCGCTGGGGAGTTTGGACCCCTCGGCGCCATTTTTCAGCTTCCCTGGCAGAGAGGGTCCGTCTCCGGCTGCCTAGGGATTCCGAGCTGCGGCCGGTCTTCCAATCCACTGCACCTCGGCTCCTGGAAAGGTCTGGCTGGGAGGCGCTGGGGTCGCTGACTCCAGTGAGGAGCTTAGGGCCTTTGGCGCCATCTTACAGTGTCCCCAGGAGAGAGCAACCACCTGCCACCGCCTGAGCCCCCAGCGAGGAGTTCAGGCCAGCCTGGGCTCTCAAGCCCAGTGTCTCCATCACTGAGCACAGTTCTGTGACACCACCCAACTTGATCTAGTGCCCAGGCCCACACCCAGGCCCGGAGTCTACCACCTTGCTGTATCTAATTGTCTATCAACACTAGGCTGCCTCTGCCCAGAAGCATTGATCATTCCCAACCTGGAGGTAGTGGGACAGCACCTTTCTTGGGTCACTGCTTGATCAAGCACATCTCAAGCAACAGGTAAGTTACTGGAAATCTGCAGGGACACTTTAAGTCTTCACAGGGAAATTGCAATCCCTCGGATTCCCACTACTAGAGGGGAAGATACACGAGCAGCATGAGAAAACACAGGAAGAAAGTGTTCCAATCAAGCCTAGATGATATATCAAGAAAACCCAAAGACAGCACGGTAGAAGGAATGACAGAAAGGGAGTTCAGAATGTTCATAATTAAAATGATCTGAGAAGAGAATGATGTGACGAGAGAGCAGATTCAGGCTATGAATGATCAGCTAATAGAGCAATTGCAGGAAGCAAAAAGTCATTTCAATGAAGAGATAGAAATTCTGAGAAAAAAACAAACAGAAATTCTTGAAGGAAACAAGGAAATGAAGGAAACAATAAACCAAGTTAAAAACTCAATAGAAAGCATAATTAACAGAATAGATCACTTGGAAGACAGAACCTCAGACAATGAAGACAAAATATTTAATCTTGAAAACAAAGTCGAACAAACAGAGAAGATGGTTAGGAAACATGAACGAAACCTCCAAGAAATATGGGACATCATGAAAAGACCAAATTTAAGAGTAATTGGGATTGAGGAAGGCACAGAGATACAAACCAAGGGTATGAATAATCTGTTCAAGGAAATAGTATCAGAAAATTTCCCTAATATGATGAATGAGATGGAAAATCAATTACAGGAAGCTCACAGGACACCAAATGCACAGAATTACAACAGATCCACACCAAGGCACATTACAATGAAAATACCTAACATAAAAAACAAAGATAGAATTTTAAAGGCTGTGAGAGAAAAGCATCAGATTACCTGCAGGGGGAAACTGATACGGATATCAGCAGATTTCTCAGCCCAGACCCTAAAAGCAAGAAGGGCCTGGAACAACATATTTCAAGCTCTGAAAGAAAATGGATGCCAACCAAGAATCTTACACCCAGCAAAACTTACCTTCAGATTTGATGACGAAATAAAATCCTTCCATGATAAACAAAAGCTTAAAGAATTCACAAAAAGAAAGCCTGCCCTACAGAACATTCTCAACAAAATATTCGAAGAGGAAGAAACGAAAAATAACAATCTCAGTCATCATGGGGAGGAATTACACTAAAGAAAGAGTCAATCAAAGGAGAAACAAAGTTAAGCTAAAAACTCTAAAAAAGCTAAAATGACAGGAAATACAAGTCATATCTCAACAATAACCCTGAATGTAAATGGCCTAAACTCATCAATCAAAAGACATAGACTGGCAGACTGGATTAAAAAGAAAGACCCAACAATATGCTGCCTTCAAGAGACTCATCTCATAGAAAAACATGCCCACAGACTAAAGTTGAAAGGTTGGGAAAAAACATACCATGCACATGGACTGAGTAAAAAAGCTGGGGTTTCCATTCTCATTTCAGATAAAGCAGACTTCAAGCCAAAGTTAGTCAGAAGGGATAAAGAAGGACATTTCATACTGCTTAAAGGAAGCATAAATCAACAAGACATAACAATCATAAATATTTATGCACCAAACAATGGTGCATCCATGTACGTCAATCAGATCCTTCTCAATTTCAGGAACCAAATAGACCAAAACACAATAAATACTGGGAGACTTTAACACTCCTCTCTCACCATTGGACAGATCTTCCAAACAAAAATTGAACAAAGAAACTATAGGACTCAATGACACAATTGCTAATTTGGACTTAACAGACATATATAGAATATTCCATCCATCAAAAAGTGAATACACTTTCTTCTCAGCAGCTCATGGTTCCTTCTCTAAAATAGACCATGTGTTATGCCACAAAGCTACTCTTAGCAAATACAAAAACATAGAGATACTACCTTGTATACTATCAGATCATAATGGAATGAAATTAGATATCAATGATAAAGATAGAAACAGAAACTACTCCAAGACCTGGAGATTAAATAATATGCTATTGAATGATACATGGATAACAGAAGACATTAGGGGGGAAATTAAAAGAATCTTAGAGGCCAACGAGAACAAAGATACAACATATCAAAATCTCTGGGATATTATGAAAGCAGTGCTAAGAGGAAAATTCATTGCATGGAGTGCATTCAATAAAAGAATGAAAAGTCAACAAATCAATGACCTCACATTACAGCTCAAAGCCCTGGAAAAAGAGGAACAGATAATCACCAAAAGTAGTAGAAGACAGGAAGTGATCAAAATCAGAGCTGAAATCAACGAATTGAAACAAAAGAAACAATTCAAAAAATTGATGAAACAAAAAGTTGGTTCTTTGAAAAAATAAACAAAATTGATAAACCCTTAGCCACGCTAACAAAGAGAAGGAGAGAGAAACTCCAAATTACTAAAATTTGTGATGGAAATGGAAATATTACAACAGACACAACTGAAATACAAAACATAATAAGAAGCTACTTTGAAAATTATACTCCAACAAAATAGAAAACCTGGAAGACATCAACAGGTTCCTAGAGGCATATGAGCCACCCAAACTGAATCTGGAGGACATATACATCTTAAATAGATCAATTTCAAGCAATGAAATAGAGGAAGTCATCAAAAGCCTACCAACAAAGAAAAGTCCAGGACCAGATGGATTCACAGACAAGTTCTACAAGACCTTCAAAGAAGAGCTCATTCCAATACTCCTCAAAGTATTTCACGAAATAGAGGAGGAGGGAACCCTTCCAAACTCATTTATGAAGCTAATATTACCCTGATACCAAAACCAGAGAAGGACACTTCAAGGAAAGAAAATTTCGGACCCATATCTCTAATGAACATAGATGCAAAAATTCTTAACAAAATTTTAGCAAATCACATACAAAAGCATATTAAAAAGATAGTGCACCATGATCAAGTGAGTTTCATCCCAGGGATGCAAGGTTGGTTCAACATCCAGAAATCAATAAATGTAATTCACCACATCAACAGACTTAAAGTCAAGAACCACATTATTATTTCAATAGACACAGAGAAAGCATTTGATAAAATGCAGTACCCCTTCATGCTCAAAACACTAGAAAAAATAGGGATAGTGGGGGCATTCCTTAACATTGTAAAGGCTATCTATGCTAAGCCCACAGCTAACATCATTCTAAATGGAGAAAAATTGAAAGCATTCCCCCCTGAGAACTGGAACAAGGCAGGGATGCCCTCTTTCACCACTACTATTCAACATTGTTCTTGAAACTCTAGCCAGAGCAATTAGACAGACCAAAGAAATTAGAGGAATACAAATAGGAAAAGAAGAGCTCAAACTATCCCTATTTGCTGATGACATGATTCTCTATTTAGAAGACCCTAAGAATTCCACCAGAAAACTTCTGTAACTCATAAATGAATTCAGTAAAGTAGCAGGATATAAAATTAATGCTCATAAATCTAATGCATTTTTATTCATAAGTGATGCATCCTCTGAGAGAGAAATTAGGAAAACTACCCCATTCACATTAACCTCAAATAAAATAAAATACTTGGGAATCGATCTAACAAAAGAAGTGAAAGACCTCTACAATGAGAACTACAGAACACTAAAGAAAGAAGTGAAAGAGAATCTGAGAAGATGGAAAGATCTCCCATGTTCTTGGATAGGCAGAATTAATATTGTCAGAATGGCCATACTTCCAAAAGTGCTATACAAATTCAGTGCAATTCCAATTAAAATCCTAATGACGGACCTCATAGAATTAGAGCAAGCAATCATGAAATTCATTTGGAGGAATAAGAGACCCAGAATAGCTAATGCAATCCTTAGCAAGAAGAGCGAAGCAGGGGGTTTCACAATACCAGACCTTCAACTATACTACAGAGCAATAGTAACAAAAACAGCATGGTATTGGTACCAAAATAGACAGGTAGATCAATGGTACAGAATAGAGGACACAGAG